>CM068370.1:285591325-286183825 GCA_034769895.1 Magicicada septendecula | reverse complement strand
CCATTTCAGCTGATACGTAATTTCTTCAGAACTCAAGCATCCACTTATTTAATTAATATTTAAATAATTTTAAATATAAATTTTAGGATATGGAAGTCATGTATGGTTCTCCATACCGATTATTTTCTCAACTGATGTGTTTCATGCGTGCAGAAAAATGGTTTTCAGAATTTTTGACTACGCCTCGTCACTCCACAAACTTTAGGACATAAACTAACTGAAAAAATATAAATAAAATAAATGTCAGACCTGGACCGCTATTTTTAAACTACTGCAATTTTCAGCACATCAAAATTCGTTTAAGCCTGCGACAACTAATCAAAAAATTAAATTAAATTAAAAGTTTTCAAAAAGAGTTTCAGGCATTGCATATGTTCAAATGTTTCTGAGAGACTTGATTACATAAATTTTAAGAAAAAAGTGAAAACAAGTAAGAACGGAATTTTTTAGAATGCAGAATAGGTGAAGGGAACAGGAGGATAGAAAACTGTTTACATTATCCTTTCTTGTTTGTTTATATTTCATAATTTTCATTTAAATTCGTTCTAAGTGAATTCTGTATGCTTTATGCAAGGATGCTTTTAGCGGGCGTATTCTGCCGAAAATGTGTGATTCGTAGGTATACATACATTCAAAAAGGGTATAAATCAATCTAAATACCGAAGACCACCGCTACACACACACACGCTCACGCTCACACTGACATGTATATTAAAAGACCCTACTGTGTCACCTAAAGGTCTATTTACTTCAACATTTATCTTTAATACAGCATACGATAACACACTAAATTTATAACTCGGATTACATATAGACAGCTTTTTATTATTAAAAAGCGACGCCTGTAGTGTTACAAGATCTAGAATATGCGACTGACATTCAGAGACTAATTGTTGGATAATGATGATTTAGTTCACTGTTATCGTGAATGTCAATAGTTTATATTACAATATTCAAATAAAAGAAATTGTTAAAATAAGTGAATGTTAAATAAGTGTTAGCAATGATATTCATGGCTGTATAAATACCATGAGTAATATGGTGAAGTCTCTGGTCTGATTTTTTGAATGGTCCAAGGGGTCTATGATTCAAAATGATAATATCGTCCCGCGTAACACTGAATAAGGTAACACTGTGTCCGTGTATATAAGTATATTTACACTTATACCGTGTACAGGTGTATCAAACCTGTTCATACTTTATAGTTTAAGACATTTCTTGTGTGAAATGCAAGCTGTTTTTCTACACTATCCAGTTACAGTATACCTCTTCACAGAGTTTCCAAGCGCCTACCCATTACTTGTGTCTCTTCCCAGTGGTCCTTCATTCAAATTACACAAAACCACACAGTTTTCCTTTATTTGACACGTAAAGTTTCACATAATTAAAAATTTCTCTCTTGTTACAATAATTGTTTTAGAAAGGTCCACGAAATAACATAATGTCTCTTGCACATTAAAAAAATATTAACGTTTGATATTATCATTTTTTCTCTTTCTTCCTTGTCAAGTTACAGAGAGGCGGTAGATAATAAGAGGCTTTGGAGAAGAAGGTAACGTGTACGGAACCTGAGAGTCTGGAAAGTTTTGTCTGCGCAACGTATGAATAAAAAACGAAAGAATACATTTGATAATGCAAAAAAACGTGTTTTATTTCTTCCATGTTCAGGAGGAAAAAGTGCAATTTAGATAAAGTGCATGCTTACAATAATAATAATGTCTTCCTTGTAACCATTGTATCTTAAACAAGAGTTGAAAAGGTGAAATTTTTCCTATTATACCATGTGCATATACCTATACTATTTCATGTAATAGTCGAACTTTGGTGGACCCCTTAGTAGTGCTTCATATTGTTAGTGCTGAATTGGCCACCATAGTTGCTGTTGTCAATATGGCTATTGTTGATACTGAGGTTGTTGTTGTCGATATTGCTGTTGTTCATATTGCTGTTGATAGTACTGAGGCTGTTGTTGTTGCTGTCGATACTGAGGTTGTTGTTGTCGATATTGCTGTTGTTGATATTCCTGTTGTTGTTGTCGATATTGCTGTTGATAGTACTGAGTTTGTTGTTGTTGTTGTTGTTGTTGTTGTTGTTGTTGTTGTTGTTGTTGTCGTTGTTGTCGTTGTTGTCGATATTGCTGTTGATAGTACTGAGGTTGCTGTTTTTGTCGATATTGCTGTTGTTGATATTCCTGTTGTTGTTGTCGATATTGCTGTTGATAGTACTGAGGTTGTTGTTGTTGTCGATATTGCTGTTGATAGTACTGAGGTTGTTGTTGTTGTTGTTGTTGTTGTTGTTGTCGTCGATATTGCTGTTGTTGATATTCCTGCTGTTGCTGTTGTTGATATTCCTGTTGTTGCTGTTGTTGATATTGCTGCTGCTGCTGCTGCTGCTGCTGCTGATGATGATGATATTGGACTTGTTCGCATTGCTGTTGTAGCCAATACGATCGTGGTTGCCAAAATTCACATTGCTGTTGTAGCCATTGCTGTTGTTGCCAATACTGTTGTTGTTCCTGTTGTTGCTCTTGTTCCCACTGCTGTTGTTGCCAATACTGTTGTTGTTCCTGTTGTTGCCATTGCTGTGGGTATCTGCAGAACGATACAGGTATATTAGTTTCTTTAAATTGATAAGGGTGATAAGAGTGATCTCTTTAAATTGAGAAGGGAAGGTGATCGAATGTTTGCGGCTAATCTTCTATTGTAGCCGTCTGTTTATATGTCAAGAGATTATCTGGTTTCATTCCCAGTCTGCTGGTAAACACTGGGTTCATCATGAATCTTTGAAGATTAGACACAACAATTCGATCACCTTCTCTCCTCCAAAAATAATTGTTTCTTTTAGACGTTGTGTGTACCTGCACACGTTTCAAGTTTCAATCTCTGCGCTGCCAACTCCACTTCTACCAGTTCCATTCCATCATCATCTTTCCCTACGTAGCTCCATCATCATCTTTCCCTAAGTAGCGCTCATTCCTTTCTTCCCCATTAACATCTTGATCCTATTTCCTGAATGTCTCTCTACAGTAATCATTCCGAATCCTTAAAACCTATTTATTACGGCGGTTCACTTTTGCAATTTTGTCTTCAATATTTCGTGTTTCTTTCCTGAATTTACCTCTACAGGTTTTTAATTTTCTGTCACAACTTTTGTTGGTTATCACAAAAGTTTTCTTCTTCAGTTAAAAATTAATCTATGGTATTGTCATGCAGCAAAAAAGAAAGATTTTTATATGAATAAAAACTTTCCTCAATTTGTTCAGATATACTATCAAGTTTAACATTTCTGGCTTTCTCATCTTACCGATAAGAGCTACGTAGTTAAAGAGGAGATTGAAGGCAATTTTGGGGCTTTTATGTAAAACGTTTGCTTCATATATTGGTGTTCTTTAACGGTTAAAATTTTTTAGGTTTAGAAATATTTTGTTTTTTAATCAGATATGTATGAACAACTCTAGAAGCAATTAAGGTAGAAAGTTGTTTTATTTTACTTTTAAGGTAAAACTTATGTTGTACTACTGACCGGTAAATATAAATTGAAAAACATACACGATAAACAAGAACAGGCAGTTTGCTGAATGTGTTGGAAACGAATTCACTAAAGTGCAGGTTCTGAGCCGTGGTCCGCTCTTGTTGTTACTAACAGACGATAAAGAACTGTTGCCTCAGTACTGTCGTGCAAATGACGAAGAACGTGTCAGTTAGGGAATCGTTTCGCGCAATGATGATGACCTCCAGAGGAAAGTCTCTTAGCATCAACAGGAGATTTGTATACGGATGTCAAACTTTCAAATAGATTTTCTTCAATTGCAAATTATGATTACCTTATTTAATGAAGAAATTGTGTTAGTGGTTGAAATCACAATCAGAATGATCAATATTGCACACCACTATATAAAAATTATATGATTATAATTATTATAATTATAATTTTTATATAGTGGTGTGCAATATTGATCATTCTGATTGTGATTTCAACCACTGACACAAATTTCTTGATTAAACGTCTGTTAAGATGTGCAATCGACTACAGGTAATGGACAACAACAATGAGGTAATAAACGACAACAATAAGGTAAGTAAAGTTTTTAAATATCTTAAGTTAAAAGTTAAATTGAAGAGGGTTTTAAGTAAAATATGGTTCAATAAACAATGTCTGGATAATAATGTCATCCCAAAGTACGCTCAAGTTAAAATTAAAAATAAGAACAGTGTAGCCAAAAAAGTAAAAGAACAAAGCGAGAAGTTGTGGATAAAACTGGAAATAAGGTCACTCTACGGCTTAATCAATAGATATAATAGGGAATTATATGATAGACACATAGAATTATTAAGAATATACTCGTATGTAGAGTTAGAAGAAATATTATATAATTTTGGTTTGGGGTACATAGAAAAGAAATTGGAAAAGAAAAATAAAAAAATGGTAGATAAGTTAAATAAATTAATAAGAAACAACGAAGTAAAAAAGGAACACCTCTCTAAGAATAACTATGAAAAAAGAGTAATAAACCTTACAGAGGTAAATTTCAATACGGAAGAAAAAGAAATGTTAGCGAAAGGCTTAAAATACGCACCGCCACCAGAATTAAATCAAGAAAAAACGATTATTGAATGCGAAAGCATAATACAAAACCTAGGAAATGAAAATGATAAAAAAAGAATAAGGTGGGAAGTAGGGAATGTAGTAGATAAAATATTTAAGAAAAGTTTGTATAATTCAAAGAATGAACAAAAAATCAAAGCAACTGTAACTAAATTAAAGAATAAAATAAAGAAGAATGATATTATAGTTACGAAGGCGGATAAAGAAAATACAATGGTACTAATGACAAAGGAAGAATACATAAAGAAAACGGAAGAATTTATAAGGGAAGGACCATACGAGGAAATAAAGTATGATTATACAAGTAAGTACCAGTCAAGGATAAAACAAATGATGAAACAGATAACGTTTATAGAAGGAAAAAAGGAAAAGTATTTATTGGAAAGTAATCCAACAGCACCAACTTTTAAAAGTCAGGTTAAGATACATAAAGAAGGAAAACCAATTAGACCGATTGTTTCTTTTATTAATGCACCTATTTATAAATTATCAAAGGAAGTTAGCAGAGTACTGAAAGAGAAATATGAATTTGGGACAAAATACAACATAGAGAATAATATAAAATTGATAGAAAAATTAGAAAATATTAGCATTAATGTAAATACAAAATTGATATCACTGGATGTTAAGGACATGTTTACTAATATCACAGTAAATAAAGTTATTAAGTTAATAAACGATAATAATATGGGAGAATACAGGTATAAAAAGCAGTTGATGAAAGTAATTAAAGAATGTGTAAATCAGAATTATTTTAGGTTTAATAACAAGTTTTATATACAGAAAAAAGGTTTACCTATGGGGTCTTCATTATCCCCTATTCTTGCTGAAATATACATGAATGATTTTGAAAAGCAATTAATAACTTCCACTATGTATAAAGACAATATAAAATTATGGTCTAGATACGTTGATGATGTATTAGTAGTTTGGGAAGGAAGCATAGAAGAAGTGCATGAGTTTATAAAGGAGGTAAATAATAAGGATAAAAACTTACAATTTAAGGAAGAGATAGGAGGTAAGCAAATAAATTACTTAGATTTAAACATAGAAATTAAAGATAATGAGAAACTACAGTTTGGGATATTTAGGAAAGAGTCGTATTCTGATATAATTATACCAAGAGAGTTGTACCACCCATACAGATATAAAATGGCGGCAATCAATTCCTTTTGTTACAGAGCTCAGAAGTGTTTAAAAAAGACCGAATCAAAAGATAGGGAGTTAAAAACGATAAAGGGAATTGTAAGGAATAATAATTATAGCACCAACATAGTGGATAAAGTTATGAAAAGGGTCAACATACAAAAAGCTAAAATAGAACCAGAACAAAAGAATTATGCAGGGTCATTGACATACATAGGTTCACATACTAGAAAAATTATAAAATGTTTTAATAAATATGGAGTAGATATAGCTATTAAAAAATGTGAAACGGTATTTGATAAGATAAGGAATAAGAATATAGAAAAAATTCCAGTATTACAGAAAAGCGGAATTTATAAATTAAAATGTAAAGACTGCAACAAAGTGTACCTAGGCGAGACAGGACGAAAATTCGCATGCAGGTTGTCTGACCACAAACGTGGAGAAGGTAATAGAACAACCAATTCGTTATATGCAAGACATTTCATAGAAGACAACCACAAGTTTGTTAATCCTTTGGAGGAATACGAAATTGTAAAAGTAGTAAATAACACAGTTGAAAGGAAGCTTAGAGAGGAGTTAGAAATATTGAAAGAAAGAGAAAAAGGGTTAGACAATTTAATTAATATTAAAATTAAATTTGATAATGAAGAAATATTTTATAACATGATTAAGAAGTAAATGAGAGAGGGCAGATAGATAAGATTAAGAATTATATTTCATAGTACTAATTGGTTGTTTTAAAATAAGGGTGTGTGACTGACCCACAGGGTGAAGGTCAGGGTCAGGGTGTGTGGAGAGGAAGTAGGTAGGATAAAAGGATGCACACACACACACACACACACACACACACACACACACACACACTGAAACACAAGGAATTTACTAGAAAAATATGTAACTGTACAGATGGTGAGACAGAGCTCAGGGGGTGAAGAAGGGTCATTAATTTTTAGTTTGTTGTGGGTGAGCAGGGTGGGGGAGAGGGGTGAAGGGTTGGGTATGACATATTTTTGGTCTATTCCTGATCTGACGATGAGCTGTGAAGCTTGAAAGCGCTAATCGGAATAATTTTTATATAGTGGTGTGCAATATTGATCATTCTGATTGTGATTACCTTATTAATAACAAAATGCGAAAGTTTTATGCCTCTGAGAGCGTCTACAGTAATTGCTGGAGCTACCAGTAGTTGTGATCATTACCAATCAGGTGTTTATACAGGTATTCAGAAGCGGCTTCGTACGACAGCCACTTGTAGCGGGTTCGTCACTGTCACATTTACGCGGAGATGGAGCTCAGCTTGGGCGGTGTAGCAACCAACACACTGCCACTATGCTACGATTACTCCCAGCCAATAACAATCAGATAAAGGTGCAGTTCACAGATGCAGAAGAGTTACAATTATTTGGAATCTGGAGCTCCATATTCATATCTATTTCCCACGGCAAGAGTTTAGAAAGCAAGCTGTGTTTACCGACACGTGACAATTACTACTTTGGCTGTATTTGTTACTAAACAACGTGTTTTTCCATGACTTAGACACTTTTCCTACGAAGAACATTCATCCAAATTCAACGACGATAATGTACTGTTAGTAGTAATCAATAGTAGTAGTGGTAGCAGTGAGATTACTGGTTGTTGTGCAATGGGAAATGCTATTGTTAAAAACGTAAATATTACATGTAAAGGCTCCTCTTGCGTCTGCTGTTGCCGTCCTCGACATCACGTTTCCTGCGTTCACCGTGATCCAATCTGAAAGAGAAATAAGTATTAGTCGCTGCAATAGAGACGTAAATTTTTGTATATTCTACATCACATAAGTTTCTAACACTGACCTAAACTTAGCGGAGAGCAGTAGCCGTAATGTAAAATTAACCATAAAATCCTGCTCATGTACGTAATGTGATAATATTCTTGATTTAAATATTATTATCATTTACATAATAATCGGTGTCTGTCGATTATTAATTATGTAAGGTTATTGTCTTATTATATATTTCTATTAAATGGCGGACATTTCGGCCAGCTGTGTAATAAATATTGTTAGCAATTGCTGCTTCTCTTAATAGATTTTTGGTTTGTGATATATGTTGGTTTCTTTTGTTTTAGGATTCATCATATTTATATATTTACAGCTTCTTGAAATTTCTGCGTGTATTTTGTTAACAATGATAAGCGTTGATTGCATAAATCTAGAAATTAATGCCATGTTAATGACTAAATTAGGTAAAGAAATTTTCTGATGACGATTTATCTATAGGCTTGGTTTCCTAGGATACAAGTAGCCTATATTTTACAAGTAGTCAAGAATACGTTTAGAGTAATGCAATAATGATTTCGCTGCAGATTAATAATATTTTATATACTCTTAACAAATTTGGTGAAACCTTTATATAAATATGTCTACCTCAAACCATAATGGCAAATTTCTCTCCGAATTTCTGGACTCACTGCAAAACACTAATTCATACTCAAATGCAGTAAGCGTACTACGTTAGTAATATACATTTTTGGTATGTATAAACTGGTAATGCTGACGCAGTGTACAGAGGAAGTACAGTGTCCCTTTTGCTACTTCTGGTTCTGTGCTTCCTCTATGTAAACAAGTCACAGGCAGCCTTTAAATTTATGAGGACGCATATATAACAGAGGTCCAGTACGATGGGCGCACTCCTCCCCATCCCATCAATGGAAAATAGAAATATGCGGAGTTTAATTACCGGACGTTACAAACATTAACTTTCTCTCATTGGATGGGAATAAGAAGATTCCCGAAACTTGTACTAAATAAAGGAAAATAACATCTTGAAGAAAAGAATTTATAAATATTAAAAAATTATATATGGGTCAAGAAAGAGACTTTAGCAAAAAGTATTTGAATACGCACGCACACACACACACACACACACACACACACACACACACACACACACACACACACACACACACACACACACACACACACACACACACACATTAAAAGCGAGATAATTTTACATATATTTTAAATTGAATTTTTACATTCTGTAACTTATACTCTTACGTGTTCAAATTTCCCCGGCGACCTATGTGTCGTGTGGTCCTTCAACCACATTACACTTCACCACAGTGCTATAACAACATAGCATATTGTCGCGTTTACATGTTCGTAATTAACTTAATGCCTACTTAATATTTATAAAAATTTAATTTCATAAACTTCTGTAATATGTCAAATGGAGGCTACGGAATGCCTTATTTTGATTTAATTGCGTTCTATCACGCGTTAAATGTGCTGTATACACCTGTGTGTATATACATTTGTGTGGTTTGTACGTTTATTATTAATAATAAATATTTGTTATTTCATAAACGTATATCCTTTTTGTATGTAATTTACGAAGTTTCAACAGTATTTTCATCGTCATCTTCAGAAATATACAAAAACAGTTAATGCCATTTGAAATCAATTGTTATTAACAGCTGTTTTATGTAGGCTATGTTTAAATGTATTTATATTGTTGCGACGGTTTCACTGAAGGTCGTATTGTACAGTGTGAAACAAAATACAAGACACCAATGAAGCCACTAATAACCAATTTTAATTATCACAATTGATAATCTGTAATCAACAAGTTAGTCTTTTACAACAATTCAAGTAAAATTTGTCCACACCCAATAATAATGTCAACTAATAGCGTTCCGCGCAATAATCACTTTCCCTAATAGCGTTATTAGGGAAATGTACTAGAAAAGCAAAGAATAATCGCCCAAAGTAAACTGAAAACTAAGCGGCAGGTGTGGGCTATATATAGTCTACAGGGTTTCATAATATTCTTCTTTAACAAGCACTTGAAAATTCTAGAGGATACTTCATTCCGGCCTTGGCATAAACACATACCGGCAGGGCTAGTCGAGAAGCTTCTAGAACGACACCATCGAACGCACGAGAGCGTTCCGCATTACGTAACAGTGTACTAATAAGCCAAAATTAGATAAACATTTAAATAAAATAATCACAAATTCCCAAACAAATTTAAATAATATTAATTTATTAAAACATATTTCCAAAGAACAAAAAATGAAGGCTTGGGAAAGTTTGAAATTATTTAGTCAAAATTTAATTAATAAATTAAGACCTGAACAAATCCAAAATAATAACAAAGAGCGATAGTATTATCAAAATTACTAATTTAGTAAAAAAATAAATCTTTATATTAAATTTCTCTATTAATTTGTATAACATTTTCTTATATACATATTGAACATACATTAAATGTAACCTATAAAATACAGCTGCTAATAACAAGTGATTTCCAGTTGCTTTAACGATTTTTGTTAATTTCTAAAGATGACAGATAAAATACTGTTGGAAATAATTAATTATATACAAAAGTACATATTCTTTTATGAAATTGCAAATATTATTTGTTATTAATAATCACAATAAAAGGAGAACAATCGTAATGAAAGATGAATATTCGCGCACGTGTGTTATATTATATTACAAACAGCGCTATACACATTTCCTTAAACACTGACTGTCGTGTTACACGTATATGACACAATATAACATACACATATTGATAGCATAGTCTTTGTGTGTTTCTTGTATAAATATTTCTGCGTCTCTTTACCCCCGTTCTTCATCTTATTTCACAACGTTTCTGTAAAGTTAATATCTATCCACATTTAGCACGAGGCGTCTAAAACGCAATTGTACACACGAATCAAAGCACACACGCTCATTCACTTGAAAATGAAGTTAACTCTAATTTAAATGGAAGAGTTGGCACACACACACACACACACACACACACACACACACATATTATAACAGCACCAAATATTAACTATTTGGGGTTATATGTTTACCGCATACTGAAAGCATATTTAAATAAAATGTACCAGTCAAAACTCCATTTGAATGTAGCGCATTGAAAATAATGCTTTCTAAAGCAACGCACACGTGGTCATTATGTAATCAGTTCGCTGTACAAGGAAGCGACCGCACCCAAACTGTTAATTGTTAATATCTTGGAAACTAATAAATAAAGGCGAAATCCAACATAGCCAAAATGTTTGCCGAAATATTAATGATGACGTGTGCAAATTTGATGCAATATAATTAACAAATGAAAGAGTTAATTAAAATAATTGAATAACTTCTGTAAAAATAGAGTTACAGTAATGAGATTTTAGTATGTTATAAAGATGATAATTTCTGACAGATTGTATATTTTAGATTTCACACAACTTGGTTTGCAACCAAGTTATTGCAAAATTAAATAAGCACAGGATATCCGGAGCGGGAAATTGGTTCCACCGGATAATTATAATAAGAATATTAGATAATAATATCAATTCTCCGTCTGTGGGAACCTAACTTCATTCTCACGGACCAAGGTAATTCAAAATTTTATGTGGTAGGGAGAGTGTGCCAGCCAATGAAATCATTTCACGCGAGCCCCGGCCAGTGCGGTGTTTTCTGGTTGAAACCTCACTCTTCTGCCAGTACTCACGAAGTTAAGACGTAGTCCTTCGATCGTCTAGTAACCAAAGTGGTGAAGATCAACAAGAAGACTCTACGTGGTCAACACACACGCAATTACGAACACACTAAGTACAGATCATCTGTATAGCTTGTAATTGTTGCGTAAAGGCGAGATACTCTTCAGTACATCAACCAAGCTTATTGTGTACTATCAGTAGTCATAAGCACGCAAGAGATCCACCAGACTTCAAGACCAGACTTCAAGAATACAGCAGAGAGGCCGTCTAAATTATTGGTGAACAGCTGACGAGCAGAGCGACCACCCGAACGAAGCACACACACACACGCTGACGTGCAACGTGCGAATCGACGAGGGACAGGAAGCAGTTCCAGCGGACAGCAGCAGACGTTAAAATATTCACAAACAGCAAGGAAGCAGAGTGTTGCCGAATTTTGAACTCCACGACCGAATCCAGCAGTTCTAAGCAGATTACTTTCTCTAACCAAGGACTCGAATCGACGAGGGACAAATCGGGACGACATTCTCTTCAGTAACAGGAAAGCAAAATCCACTTATTTATTTTTCAGATCAAATTTTCTATTTTTCAATTAAAACATTGTAACTCATATAATTCAGGTGCCAAACAAAAAGCAAAGACTCTAGTAATTAAAAAGTAAATTCGTTGTGATAATCTGTATAGCAGTTTAAGACATTATTAAGTTATAGTTAAGAAATAGAAGTAGTATAAAAGCGCTATACAAATCTTAACTGACAATCTAATCTTAGATCATACTGCAGTATATCAGAAGTAGAATCACTAGAAATGAAATAACGTGAACTAGACTGTCACGTCTAATTTATTTTAATTAATTATTCTAATTAATTTCAGAGTTTTATATTTTGTTTCACGGACATTTAAATTCAATTTAATTAAATAAATTTAATTAAATTCAAATCAATTAATAAAGTAAAATTTAAATTGCAATTAACTCGCCAAAGAACGAGTTCAGTTTCTTTCAACTATTGACCAATCGAAAAACATTGATTCATTGTTTAGACTATAAGAAAATCATAAAATAATAACCATTCTATTCTTGTGTGTTGTTGGTGTAATAAACAACGTTTTATTACCCCATATAACAGTGTTTTATTGTTGTACGATAAAGCCTACCAGTCTCACAAAACTCTCCCCCTTTAAAGTAACCTATTTTGTGTGTTGTTGTAATAATTTGAGATTACTAGCTTGCGAACTTCAAATCCAAAATCCACACGCCCTAGTCGGAAGAATCTGCAAGATCAGACAGCAGGTAGGTACTCACACACAACACAACATAACAATAACGCATAGAAGTAGACTTACATATGTCGCCCTGCACGTGGGGCTAGAAATTAAATTCAATTTAAATTTAATTTTCACTTTAAAACAAACTTTGCTGTTTTACTTCATAAAACAGCTGGCGTCCAACTAAACAATCCCCAAAGAGTTTTGTGACTGGTGTTCATACAGCAGTAAAATTATTGTGTGTATTTGAAACTGTTCTGTGTATTTTAAATTGTTAATATTTGAAATTGCTGTGTATTTAAAATGGATATGGATAAAATACTTAAACAAATGCAGCAAATGAGTGCGGATTTGACCGCTAATATGAACTCGAAATTTGAGAAAATAGACGCGAAATTTGAACAGAGTGCAGCCAAAGCTGAGCTAAATATCGCAGAATTAAAATCTAATATCGAAACACAAAGAGTTAGTCTAACCGAAGCATTAGAACGCAGTAACGCTGACATAATCGCCGAGATTAAGCAAAGTAATAAAGAAAGTAGTAAAGAATTAACTGCGAAAATAGACGAAAGCGTAACCGAGTTAACTGTGAAAGTCGCGGAAATCGCCGAAAAAGTAAATACGGTCGATACTAAAATCAATGAACGGTTTAAGGTTTTTGAGACCACTATGCAAAAATCGTTTATTGAACAAGTAACACGTATGGAAGGCCGGTTCAAGGATCACATAACCCGCTGCGAGAAACAGACCCTAGAGGTTTCCAAAAAGGTGGAATCCCTAGAGGTAAAGATTCACGCGGACGTGACCGAAACGCAACGACGAGTAGATAAATTAGACGCTTCAATTGTAGAGACGCGATCTAACATTGACTCTAATAAAGAGAGTGTCTTGCAAACGTTAAACGACGAGATTTTGAAAGTACGACAGGAGGTACGAAGGAGATCTGCTCCTAATATTTTGGTACAAGGTCCTGTCGACGAGAAAAATCGCGTGTATTTTACGGGGGAAAATAACGAAAACCCCATTGAATTTTTATTAGCGTGTGAGAGTGAAATGGCTAGAGTAGGTTCCCGACTAGACGATCAAGACAAAACACAGTGGGTGGTTAACGCGATGCGTGATTCGGCGCGTAAGTGGTATAACATTGTACGCGATAGAGTGTCCACATACGCGGAGTTCAAACAAAAATTTGAAAGCCGGTACTGGAACTCGCATACCCAACGACTTCTGTGCAATGAACTGGAATATGGCCGATTTGATAAGAAAATGGGTATTACCGCCGAAAATTATGTAATCCAGCAGGTCGAACGCGCGAAGCATTTAACCCCAGCATTTGCGGAGATTGACATAGTCACGAAGCTTGCCTACCATTTTAATCATAATATTAGAGTAGCTGTATTTACGCAGGGTATTCGCACGGTAGACGAACTCCTCATTCTAGTGTCCCAAAGTGAGACGGTTTTTGATTTTGGTGGGTGGCGTTATAATCCCGATTTTCGCCGAAATAATGAAGGGCAGAATACGCGACTACAGTACGATCAGCAAACGGATCAAAAACCGAGTACCAGTTCTACTCCACCCCAAACACCGTCAAAACAGCCAAATAAAACCTTTGAGTACAAGGGAAAACAAAATTTTGGTAGACCAAAGGGGCAGGGTAAGGGCAACGACGGGGCACAAATTAGAGCGATTCAAACGGTCGAATTAGCCAAAGCTGATACAACTGCAAAAGACAGCGACTCCCAGGCAATAAAAACTCGAACAATAAATCGAAAAATTACCAAGCTACAAAAAACGTGCCAAAATGCGCATCCAGCGAGGACGCGCTATAAATTCGGCAAAATTTTGTAAATATAAGCATGTTAATTATAAGGATTATATATTGTGTGAAATGTGTACTTTTAATTATGTAACTTATGTGCCCGTTAATAATGTGTTCCCACCGGATATCAGGGATCCGTTGCTAGAATCCGGTCTCACGCAACAAAGGCCTGTGAGCGCGGCGTGTCCGGTGTTACACGCCTTTGTCAATAGCGTTCCCACACGGATTTTGTTGGATACTGGTAGCGTTGTTTCCGGCGTCAGTGAAAGGTTCCTGCGTGCCAATAAAAAATATTTTCGTACGGCCCCATCACTCCCAATCAATCAATTTTATATACGAACCGCTACCGATACAAAAGAAAAAATTGACACTCAATACTATCTAACTATCATGCTAGACGAAGTGCAATTTGAAGTGTGTGTAGTGGGTATAAACAATTTAATATGTGATATGTTATTGGGGGTAGATGTATTAGAACAAATACGTGCGGAAATTAACACCAGTCCCACTTATTAAAATGTACCATTGACAATATTAGTTACACTTTTAAATTGAACACACATACACACACACAAAACCATGGTGACCCAATTAAAATCACACGGCCACCAAAACAAGTAATTCATTATAAAGAATGTGAAGAGGGGGAGATGACCTTAGATTCCCGAACTGAACGGAGATTGTCGTCGCTGCAAGAAGAATTCAGCGATATCTTCAGTGAAGAACATTCAATCTCGTCAGTGTATGAACACAGAATCCACCTCACAGAGCCGGAGAAGTTCATAAGGAGAATCTACCAGGTACCTATAAAATACCAGGCCGAGGTCCAGCAGGAGATACAGCGGATGTTGGATGAAGATATTATAGAGAGATCCAATAGCAGCTTCCTCAACCCACTGCTAGTCGTCCGCAAGAAGACAGGAGAAATCCGACTCTGCCTGGATATGAGGAACTTAAACAGTCTAGTAGAGAAAGAGTTTGACTGCGCACCGTCAGCGGAGGACCTCTTCATTAAATGTGAAGGAGCCAGGTACCTCACGAAGTTAGATCTAACAGCAAGCTTCTGGCAGGTCCCGCTGTGTGAGCAAGATCGTAAGTATACAGCATTTATATTCAATAACAAATGCTGTCAACACAAGGTGGTACCTTTTGGCCTTAGCACGAGTCTCGCTGCGATTGTAAGATGCCTCGAAAGAGCTCTAGGACCTGAGGTAGACCCATACACTGTAATATTCGTTGATGACATCCTCGTCATATCCCGCACGTTGGAGGAACACTTCGAGCATCTGCGGAGCGTCTTCCAGAAGCTGAGGTTAGCCAACATCAAGCTCAAACTACACAAGTGCGAGTTTGTAAAGTCTCAAATGAAGTTCCTTGGACATATAATCTCAGCTACAGGTATCAGTACGGACCCAGAGAAGCTCAGGAGTATTGTGGAGTTCCCGGTGCCCAAGAACCTCAAAGCACTGCGAGCATTCCTTGGACTCACGGGATACTACAGGAAATTCACCAGCAAATACGCCGAATATACAGTCCCGTTGCTACAGCTGGTACGCAAAAATATAAAGTGGAAATGGGGTTTTGAACAGAACGATGCGTTTGAGAGGGTTAAGGGCCTGTTCCAATCTAATTTACAATTGTTCCATCCACAGCAGGGTAGGAAGTACGTAATGTACACTGACGCTAGCGAGTACGCTATCGGCGCCGTGTTGCACCAAGAAGACGAACAAGGTAGTCTTCATGTTGTAGCATACGCCAATAGAACGCTCAAAGGCGCTGAGTTGCACTATTGTACTTCCGAGAAAGAAATACTCGCCATAATAAACGCACTCAGAAAATTCAGACACTACCTATACGGTACCCATTTCGAGATCCACACTGATAATCAGGCGTTATCGTTTATATTAAAATGTCGATTAGCAAATTCCCGACTAACACGATGGGTGTTAGCTATTCAGGAGTACTCATTCACTATTATATATTGCAAAGGATCAGAGAATACCACCGCAGACACTCTAAGTAGATATCCGCCCGTAGAAAAGGAGGAGGTATATGAAGCAGCTGACGACGAGTTGAGAGTGTTAAATATGCAATACGCGGTCGCGCCTGAAGCTACTAATATGCTACAGAACTTAGGACGCGAGCAGGACGATAACCTCGCACTCCTTGCTAAAAAGCTAATGTTAGCAGCTCACCCGAATCCTCACTATCTTATACAAGACAATATATTGTATAAATTGTTACAGGGCGAATGGAAAGTGGTATTGTCTCCAGCGATGCTTGCGTGTGTAACACAATCTTTACATATAGAAATGGCGCACGCATCTCCTGTAAAATGTGTCAAAATATTGCAGGAGGATTTTACAATTACCAACATGTACCGTAGGGTAAAGAAATTGCTAAAAACATGTTATCCATGTCAGACAGCGAAAGTACCAAACTTGCACACTTACGTTCCCATGGCCAATGTGATAACGGAAGGTAAGGGACAGATGATCGCCATCGACTTTCTGGGACCATTACCCAAGGCTAGCAGGAATCTAAAACACATGGTAGTTTGCGTCGATGTGTTTACTAAAAAAGTTAGCTTTATGCGATCCCTAGGCCCACCACAAAGTCCGTTTTAAATATTATACTTAATAAGTATATCCCACAACATGGACCAATAAGGAATGTACTTAGTGATGAGGGAAAGCAGTTCCAAAACAAACACTGGGCAGCCACCCTGGAACGTAACGGTATCAAAGCAGTCCTAACCTCGATACGACGACCACAGGGAAACCTTGCCGAAAGGGTAAATCGGGAAATCGGTAAAATGTTCCGTATCTATTGCTACAAGGAACAAAGTAAATGGCCCGAGTTCTTACCATTCTTCGAAAAGGCAATAAATGAGAGTTATCACGATACCACGGAATACACACCAGCAGAATTAGACTCTGGAACCACGCCAGAGAGGTTTTGGAATAATTATTTAAGTAGGCCAAAGACTTATAATCTACCTCTGCCGGTGCAATGTAAAAATCAACTTGTGAGGGAAAGAATAGTTGAAAAAGGGCGAAAAAGGGCAGACAAATTTAATACGACTCATAAACTAACGAACTTTGTAGTAGGTGAGAAAGTACTGCTCAAGGCGAATCCTGTAGGCCGAAGAGACATAAATGTGGCCGCAAAGTTTTTTCGTTTATATAATGGTCCCTATCTGTTGGCTCAACAACTCGCGCCTCACACGTTTATCGTTACGACGCTCGACCGAACGAAAACGATCGGTAAATACCATGCGAGCTCTTTGAGAAAATACTTTGAGTAGCATGGCGTTCCGAAGCGCGTCGCGACGAAATAATAAGACTTTAAAAAAAAAATAAATAGTATTTAGAGTTAATAATAATTGTATTATAATAATTAAAATTAAAATAAGTAATTTGTGTTTTATAATATTATTAATAATAATTGTAGATAGCTTGTGTATTAATAATAATGTTTTCCTATCGCGATAAACAGCGGGCGTGTAGAACCGAACGAACACACACAGCAGGAAATAGTTACGTCACGCGATAACCTGCTGACCGACATTTGAAACTAGGTCAAGCAATTAGCCGCGCGACGGGCGATAACGGTTGTAAATACTGTCAGCAAATTCTTTTGTGCGTGTGCCATTGTTTACAAACAAAGATATTAGCCGTTCTAAAAACATTAATACACAAATGGTTGCAAATGTAATATTATTAATAAGAGTATGTAGAATTAAGTTGTATGTAATGAAACAATATTAACACACATGTATGTTTTTCTTTTGAATAAGTAATACAATGTATAGGTAATAAGTATAATGATTACAGAATATGTGTGTAATGATTAAGAAAAAAAAAATAACTGTAATTATTACATTCATTTTTTTTTTTTAAAGCGGGTGTGGGAATATATAACAGCACCAAATATTAACTATTTGGGGTTATATGTTTACCGCATACTGAAAGCATATTTAAATAAAATGTACCAGTCAAAACTCCATTTGAATGTAGCGCATTGAAAATAATGCTTTCTAAAGCAACGCACACGTGGTCATTATGTAATCAGTTCGCTGTACAAGGAAGCGACCGCACCCAAACTGTTAATTGTTAATATCTCGGAAACTAATAAATAAAGGCGAAATCCAACATAGCCAAAATATATGCCGAAATATTAATGATGACGTGTGCAAATTTGATGCAATATAATTGACAAATGAAAGAGTTAATTAAAATAATCGAATAACTTCTGTAAAAATAGAGTTACAGTAATGAGATTTTAGTATGTTATAAAGATGATAATTTCTGACAGATTGTATATTTTAGATTTCACACAACTTGGTTTGCAACCAAGTTATTGCAAAATTAAATAAGCACAGGATATCCGGAGCGGGAAATTGGTTCCACCGGATAATTATAATAAGAATATTAGATAATAATATCAATTCTCCGTCTGTGGGAACCTAACTTCATTCTCACGGACCAAGGTAATTCAAAATTTTATGTGGCAGGGAGAGTGTGCCAGCCAATGAAATCATTTCACGCGAGCCCCGGCCAGTGCGGTGTTTTCTGGTTGAAACCTCACTCTTCTGCCAGTACTCACGAAGTTAAGACGTAGTCCTTCGATCGTCTAGTAACCAAAGTGGTGAAGATCAACAAGAAGACTCTACGTGGTCAACACACACGCAATTACGAACACACTAAGTACAGATCATCTGTATAGCTTGTAATTGTTGCGTAAAGGCGAGATACTCTTCAGTACATCAACCAAGCTTATTGTGTACTATCAGTAGTCATAAGCACGCAAGAGATCCACCAGACTTCAAGACCAGACTTCAAGAATACAGCAGAGAGGCCGTCTAAATTATTGGTGAACAGCTGACGAGCAGAGCGACCACCCGAACGAAGCACACACACACACGCTGACGTGCAACGTGCGAATCGACGAGGGACAGGAAGCAGTTCCAGCGGACAGCAGCAGACGTTAAAATATTCACAAACAGCAAGGAAGCAGAGTGTTGCCGAATTTTGAACTCCACGACCGAATCCAGCAGTTCTAAGCAGATTACTTTCTCTAACCAAGGACTCGAATCGACGAGGGACAAATCGGGACGACATCCTCTTCAGTAACAGGAAAGCAAAATCCACTTATTTATTTTTCAGATCAAATTTTCTATTTTTCAATTAAAACATTGTAACTCATATAATTCAGGTGCCAAACAAAAAGCAAAGACTCTAGTAATTAAAAAGTAAATTCGTTGTGATAATCTGTATAGCAGTTTAAGACATTAGTAAGTTATAGTTAAGAAATAGAAGTAGTATAAAAGCGCTATACAAATCTTAACTGACAATCTAATCTTAGATCATACTGCAGTATATCAGAAGTAGAATCACTAGAAATGAAATAACGTGAACTAGACTGTCACGTCTAATTTATTTTAATTAATTATTCTAATTAATTTCAGAGTTTTATATTTTGTTTCACGAACATTTAGATTCAATTTAATTAAATAAATTTAATTAAATTCAAATCAATTAATAAAGTAAAATTTAAATTGCAATTAACTCGCCAAAGAACGAGTTCAGTTTCTTTCAACTATTGACCAATCGAAAAACATTGATTCATTGTTTAGACTATAAGAAAATCATAAAATAATAACCATTCTATTCTTGTGTGTTGTTGGTGTAATAAACAACGTTTTATTACCCCATATAACAGTGCTTTATTGTTGTACGATAAAGCCTACCAGTCTCACAAAACTCTCCCCCTTTAAAGTAACCTATTTTGTGTGTTGTTGTAATAATTTGAGATTACTAGCTTGCGAACTTCAAATCCAAAATCCACACGCCCTAGTCGGAAGAATCTGCAAGATCAGACAGCAGGTAGGTACTCACACACAACACAACATAACAATAACGCATAGAAGTAGAGTTACAATATATATAACGATACCAGGCATTTAAACAGGTATAACGATACCAGGTTTTTAAACAGTTATAATGATACCAGGTGTTTCATCAGTTATATCGATACCAGGTGTAACTCTAATAATAGTAGTAAATTTATGAGTCGTTAAAATTTCATATTTATTGTTTAAAAAGCATTATAAATAATAAGACATTGTTAATAATCTCCGATCAAGATATCACTCATTATTAAGTGTTTATCTCTTAAGCTATTCGGTGTTACACACATTTAAAACACTCTTACATCTAGACATGTTAATAATCTTAATCTAGACATTTATTCACATTGATTTAGTAAAAGAAATAAAATTTAAATATAATTCAGTTTTATTTTTAATTGAATTTATTTAAATCAGATCTGACTTCAGCTTGCTCAGACTATACCAATGTTTTAAAAATAAATTTAAAATTATATTAATTATTCTTAGACTGGCATTTGTTTCGTTTTAAAAATTTAAATTATTCTTTTCTACAAAATGCAAATATCAAATCATTTCTATTATTTTTCTTTGATAAAAGAAAATACTACCTCAAAATTAAACCCTTTTTTTTCTTCTATATTTATCTATATGCGATACTTCATTCTTACGACTAAAACATTTACATAAGACTCTATTATATTATTTACCTAATTATAAACTTTTTTTTAAATTCATTGTCTCTTTATATAGTTTTTATGAGCTCTTTAAAAAAATTTTTTATAAATGCATTATGCATGTCACCTTGAGTTTTGATGACCTTACGACTTATTGACGGGGTCCAGCGTTGTCCAGAGTTGGGTTACCGTTACTCCTGGCTTGGCGAGGTCCTGGAAATGTTCAGAGTCCAGCGTCGTTATCCAACAGCGTGTGGTCCGTCCAAGAGAATTAATATCGGCTGCGAGGTGGATCTCGTTCGGCTGTTAGACGTCTAAGAGGCATCTCCTAACGTCCAGCATGTCGCGTCGCTCTTTGTAGCTTCTCTGTAGATACTCTTGCTGACTTAAACGGTCCCGGTACTCTACGTTTCCCGTAATAGTGTGAACATAATTACTGAAAACGTCTTTATTCGTTCGTAGATGAGACTTATAAAAAAATAAAACTGTTCTGCCGACGGACAGCGTGTCCGACTGCAACTGTGTCTTGAAATGAAGAGAAGGGCGTCCAGTCGAACCCTTAATTTATATCCTCTCGAGATTCCGCACCTGTTGGTTCCGAACTTGTCCTGTCGAGACCTGCAGATCACATGATAGCCCCCACTCTCAAACCTTTTCATATATTTGCAATTTTCTGCAAATGGCAATGTTTTGTAAGGGATCGAGATAGCACAAATCATAGATAATTTGATTAAGCACTCACTGTATTAATTTGAGCGTCTTAGAGTAATTTGCGTATTTTTTTCCACACTTTATTTCGAACTGACTTCGCGTAGTGTGTCCTACTATCGTCATTTTCTTACTGTGAATAACTATAAAATTTACACGCATTTTGGTGCCTTTTGTTTGTTTATAGACTAATTAGTTTTCACACAGTGAATTAAAATAATTATTTTAGTAATTAATATGGGAGGGTTGCTGGGATTCATGTCTGTACATGCATCACTAACACACACAAGATACACACAAATACAATCGAGCAGGTGTTCCTTGCCTGTTGGAGCAGGTTAATTTCTCCCCTAGTGTAACAATGAAACATTTTTACAATCCAGACATGTCCATTTACCCCAAACTTATAATAATTTTACAAATTTTACATTTATTTAAATCAATGCTCAATACAGCATATGGCTGTATCGTTGCAGTATGTATGTATATGTATAAAAGAATTAAATTACCGTTTCGCAAGACTCAAAACGTCTTGTGGCTCTCCGTCAAGGGATGCTTCTTGTGCGGCGTCCGAAACCTGCCATGACCTGTGTAACATACAGTATAAGGTTTCTACATTGCATATAAAGTAAAATATTAAATATCTGATACAAAATATACACTAAACAAAAGTATACTTAAGCCTACTAAAATAAATATATTTTAATTTAATAATAATATTGATTATTTTTAATTAAATTTATAGTCCATTACTGTATAAGGTTATCTCGACTGAAAATGAATGGAAACGCAGATGTTACATGACTACATAGCGCGTATTCATTAATGAGTCATAGTGGCTCATTTGTATATTACAAAACAGTTCGAGTTTGATTGTTAAAATCCACGTCAAGGAAGGAATTTTTGCTAGTCCTACGACACAGTCGCTCATTATTTCACAGGTTTCATATACTTCAACTGAGCTGGGCCTGATTTTAATGTTATGAAAAAAGAGCTGTATTTATCTAACTAGCCAACATAACGGATACATTATAACATGTAGGAAAATCTCATAAGCCGTGAACTACTGAACTGGTTAAAGGTTGCTACGCATATAAAACTTCTATTATAAAAATACACATTCTCTTTAATAAGACTTTAATTTCTGTATTCAACAAAATAATAACAATCTGTTATGTTAAGTAGTAAAAGAAGTTGGAACACGCTAATCATAAAGTTTAACCTGAAGAAGTATTACAGTCGGCGTGCACTGTCTCCCTGAATTACAGTGCATGAGTCTGTAACACCTTGTAGTTCGGAATCAACCAATGAGTAAACGGTCTCATTGAAAAACGGAAAGATGTTGGAAAGCTAATTTTGTGTCAGTTATTTGTTATATATTGTTTGTATTAAATTATTTGTTAACGTTTACATGTATGCTGGACGTCAAAATGAGAATTAAAACACTTTCGTGACTCTTTATGTCTGATAGAATCTGTCTTTGTACTTAGTTATTAGCAGCAGGTATGGTAGTAAAGGTAGCGCCACCATATTTGCAATCGCATGTAAACTATTCTTTTGGTTTTGTTTGATGTAGACCGAATGTTGTGCTGTATGAGTCTGTTATGAGCATTTAACACCAACTACAACATAGGCCTACTAGAGAACATGGTTTAATTTCCAGTTAATATTGTGATAATACTATATAAATTATTATGCAAATAAAACTTTTTGCCTACCTATCTGTCCACCTACTGTGAGAACAATGACTATATTTATACATTAAATTAAGTAATCGATTTTAAAGTATCCGAACCTCTCTGATGTAAAATATTCATATCTAGTAGAATATTAGAAGGGAGTAAGCATTTAAGATATCTTGAAAACGATATGCCAATAGCTTAATTTTATGACTAAATGTAAGCCTATCTTATAAAATTAAGATCTAACAAAAATTATGAAAAATTATCATTAAAGAAGTTCCAATAATTTAGCTTTCAGTAAAATTTCCGTTTTTCTCTCTGACATATCGAAAGAGATTAGTGATTCAAAAGAATAGGCTTGAAGAGTGCACAGGCGAAACATTATCTACTTTATATCTTCGATGACTAACAACAGTGTAATCTGTAACAAGACCGCAGTGATCAAATCTGTGGATTGCAATCCTTTAACCTTCTACTAAAATGCGCATTTATTACGTTAAACATTGCAACTGCATGAAAGAACTTACCAACACGCTAGCAACACAAGTGTGTACAGGAGGAAAAGCTTCATTGTAGTTACTTTGCAGAACGCAGTTCTAAGAGAAACTGATTGTTCCTGAACCAGCGGACACCGCTTTTATTGCAGGCAAAACGTACGCGAAACGACACGGATAACTGGCTGTAACAAATGTTCTTTTCCCACTTGGCTTTTAAATTAGATAGAAATTAACCAAGTGTCCGATATTGTTGGGTATTCAATACCATTCATCGCCAGCGTATGATAACGCAGTTTCTTATCTGCATATAACAAAAAAGGAACTAATTCCGTGATATTCTGTTTTTGTAAAAATAAACGCATAGAAATAAATGGAAGAGAATCGAAATATATCGAATTACAAATTAATCACATTTAAAATGTCCCAAACGTAAAGTTTAAATTTGAACACGTGTTCAGGTCTTGTGGTTCCCTCCATCTCAACCATGACGTAAGTAGGAACGGCAATCATTGCTAACATGTGATAACCATTTCTCCGAAGTAGAATGATAGTCGACAGCACATCAGTGCGTACCTTTCTGGTTATGGCAATGTACTCCGGTACCACATCCACTGCATCCGCATGTCTGTAAGTCTGTAAGCCACCCAGGTAGACTCAACGGATAGCCTTTAGTCAATGACGGGCAGTGTCTTACCATTTCCACCTTTTGATCAATACAAAATAATACGAAGACGTTCTCTTCAATTCCTTGAGTCCCGCAAATATAAAAAATAAATTTCACGCGCGCGCATCACACACACACATACACACATGGTAATTTAAGAATAAAGGTTTTAATATAATACAACTTCTTCTTTAGCACTTCTTTACTACAACTTGAGCCATGGTTTCGAACATCAATCTCTGTGACGATTTAAATGGTAATAAAAAAATTAAAGTAAATATTTTAAATCGCACGATTAAACCAAATTTCCCCTGAACTAACTCAGAATAGTTAGGAGAATTAAATTAAGAAAATCTAACTACATAAGTAATAAAAAAAATCGAAATGTAAAAAGTTAAAAATAATGGAGTTAACCCTTTAGTAAATTATCATGCGTTGACCTGCTTAATTCCGGACACAACGTGCATAGCGAACCGCCTGTAGCTTAGAAATATCTGAAAATCGTAAAGTAAATAATTAATAATTTGAAGTCACAAGAAGTAGTTATAATAATCCCTGTAAACTAAATAAGTCTAGATAAATTGTTTGTCTTACTATAAGAATGTATATTTAATAAAAAGTTGGAACTATATTATGGCGGAGTACTCACTACGCTTCTATGCAATCTACCAGTCGTAACAATGCAAGAGTTACGATGCGGCGTTCAGACTGTAAACACCTCCAAGCGAGGGCTCTTCACAAAATGTTTGTTTTAAAATTTTAAATGAGTGTTAGCTACCACTAAAAACGTGGAGAGCTAGTTCTAATTATATATAAGATGTAATGAGGCATTCGTTAAAGAAATGTGCTAATGTAAAATAAAAAGAACTCGTATATAAGGTGATGTCTCAAGTTAATTAAAAGACGATCTCTCGAATATTGTTCGAGTGATGTAATTCAGATAGTAATGTAAAAAGAAGAAGATGCAAACTACAGTACTAGTCTACCAGTGAACATGTGACGTGCTCAACTGCATATATGGACGGCTACCACCTATACTACACTTACCAGAACCGCCGAGGATCAACCCGACTTCACGCAGCATAACAACCATCTCCTCATTAATACACCTAGAAGACTTTCACCGGAAACACGACCCAGATGACTACCCCGACTACCAGAGTTCCGAAGATTCAAGCTCCAGGACAAGGACAACAAAGGCTTATTAGAGAGGTGACTCGGTGGCTTGCCTACCGAGAATTATGTACATTTAAAATATAACTTTTCATACATGCCAGAGACTTTTCAGAGACAATAATCTTCTCTAAGCATTAAGTAGAACAAAAAGAAATGTAAACAGTAATTTCTAAAATCATACGTTGTAACATTAATCTTGAAATATAAATTATAATCCCTTAACTAAATAATACCATTCTTCAAATGGTTCATGTAATCATGCAAGCTCTTTGATACGCAAAGTAAAATTCAGACGTCTTTACTAGATTTAACGAGACTCGGATCCGAGGTAAATTACGTGATCAATATGATCCCTTGTTTGACAGAAAACCCTTTTTAAATATTTCAGTATAAATTTTTTATGTAATGGGATCTATATATATAATTGGTTAATAAAGAGATGTCATCTTATTACAGATTGAAGTGAGTGCATAAATCAGTGAAAATACCTTCCCTTGTGTCCTAATAATTAGAGTAAATATTATTTGTTTAATGTGTTGAGTTGATTTTCAGTTTGTTACAACGTAGGCAGCCCGTATAATTGGCTAGCGTCAATTATCACGGGTTCCCTGGTTTTGTAACGTAGCCCGGAACGTTACATCTCCTCCAGTGTCACTTAGCCATTTCCACCCCCTTTCGCCACCACATCATTCTTCTTAGATCTTCCAGTAAACCATCCCACCATCATATCCTAGGTTGGCCCCCCCTTTCTCCTTTTACAGACTTGCGCCCTCACGATTTTCCTTGGTATACGCTGATCATCCATCTTCTCTAGGTGATCTAGCCATTGTATTCGTGTTGAGCCTTTACAAACCTTACAGTGTTCACCTGCTTCAATAGCTCATCTATCTCTTGGTTACTTTTTATTCTTTATTAGTCATCTTCTTCAACTGGGCCGTAAACACGTCTTACAATATTTCTCTCAAACCTTCGTAGTGTTAATTGTTCCCTTGTCGTCAATGTCCATGTATCGCATCCAGAAGTAACAATTTAGTATAATACGCACAGTACTATAAGTTAGCATTATGAATTGAAATCAACATGTACAAACAGATAATAAAAATTAACATAGCAACGAAAAATTAGCAAACAAATAATTCTCAATTGGCCTTTGAATAAGCATTTTCCGTTAGTTTGATGACGTTGGCCGGCAAAGGTGTTTAACGGAGAATACATAATGAAATAAACGAAAATAAATGCTTACAAAAAAACTATATTATGAGAAAATAAAGTATATATGTGTGTCAGTTTAACCTGACTGATATCTTATATTTTCTTAACTTTATTTAGTTCTTGCATAGTCTACAAATCTTTAACTAGTTACATTTTTACACCAGTTGTTTTAAATTCATTATTATCACATATCACTAGTGTAGCAATCAAATGTGGCGTAATATGTTGACGTAAATTACTTTTCCCGTGTACCTCGTGGACAGTGGTCAGGTAGCAAACAGGTTAGTTAGTGTGAATATAAAAAATAACCATAAAAAGTAATTTAAAATAGTATTCAGAAACAAATACTATACACTTGAAAATTTTATTAAAACCTCTTAAGGTTTTCGATGAAGCCTGAGCCGCCCTCGACTCCAGCTAGAACAAACCTTGTAAAGTAAGGCTAGTGGCTTTAGTGACCAATGACAGCGCAGTATCTTGTCCACACGATTCTAGCTGATCAGGGAATAACAGTATAGGACATGGAAGTAAGATTCAAGTGGATACATATATGGATACATGCTAGTGAGATTTGTTTTAATTTGAGTTTTGATTGGATTCAAGTTGAGATTTCTAAAGATTTGCGTCAATTTTTATTAATTAATAAGGGGAGACGTCAATAAAGCTATTCCCATAAGAAATACATGTAATATTAAGGAACACTTATCTCAGTACTGGAACGAAATGTCTTTACCAAATCTTTACCATAGACAATGTATATTTATTTATAAACTGGGTACCAATATCATGAGCCTATCTTAAAAAATGTCTAATCTAGAAATTATTATATTCACTAAAAAATTAACGACAAAATTTCCGTGGTTTCTTAGTATATTATAATTTTTTATTTCTTTTATGTATAAACCAAATGTTTTTATTTTGGTACACAATATCGCTTACATACTGCTAAACACAAATACAAAGTTTCATTGTTCTATCCTTACTAGATTAGGAGAAAAATGTTCCTAAATATTAAAAAACACAACTTTCGGGGAATTGAAAAAAACCAAAAAAATATATGTTCCCACCTTACTAAAATTCCCCAGGGCCATAGGATGGGTTATCTCCTGCTTTTTCTTCTTCCTTCTTTCTTTTCCGGGCTCTTCTTTTCTGTCTTGGTTCTGTTGTTATTTCAAGAATGGCTTTTTCCCATTTTATATACGTATATTGTCACTTTGAAGAAAACCAGAAATAGCGTTACACCCTGGTGTTACTCCCATTTCATGTAGCACTTTTGCTCTCCCCATACTTCCTTCATTAAATGTGATCACTGCATCTAGGACCCCTGTTTTTAAAGTTAACCCCACAAAGTTATTCTTTGGTACTCTACCCCAAATGACGTTGTTCAGACTCCCATTTGGATTTTGTGTGCGTCCATGTGCACACTTAGAGAGTAAATCTTTATTTGAAAGATCTCTAAATATCGGTTTATTGTTTCCATTACACAGACTGGCAAGGAATTCTTGTGATCAAACTCTTCCCCAAGTGCAGCAAGCTTATTAAATTTACACCAGCTTTCTTCTCCTTGTGGACAAAGCCCATGATGAGGTTCTTCATTGGTGGATACCTTGTGATAGTAAATTGCCCATACTTCATTAGACATTTTCTCAACGTCCTCTGCATTCCTTCGAATTGCCAAGCCATAAAAGTTTATCAATTTCTACATCGGTCAACCTACCTTTCCCACCTAGAACCTTCCCATCCGCTAGCTTGATCCCCTTCATTTTATTCTTCAATCGCCGCAATCTATATCCCATCCTTTTTTGTTGTACGTGACCTATACATTCTAATTTTTGTATGGTTACATCAGAATCATAGGGTTTCTTTTCACACATTAAAGAGTAACTGTTAGAGTCACCATCACCCAAATATTTCAAGTACCTCACACCCCAGTTCTGTTCCGATCTAGAAAAAATTCTTTCCACTCCAACACACTCCATCCCTCCACTGGACACAGTGTAGTTTTTCGCGCAACACTGAACACACTTTTTTTTGTTCATAACACATTTTTGGCAATATTTTGTCAAACACTCGACACCTAACACCTTTCCGGTGTCGAATGACGTAACCGTAACCACCCCATTTAGAGATGAATGACCCCTGCGTTGCCGGGTTCCGTCAAAGGCTCCTACTAAGTCTCTGTTTGCATCATTTTCCATGATAGCTTCATGAGCAGCTTCTTGTAGTGAGGTTTCACTAACTAATGTTTCAGCATTTAGTATATGGTTATTATGTTTTGTAAAACGCGTGTTAGGTGAGGGCAAATTCAGTACAGCACAAAGAGATCTACCTGCAATTTCACCTTTACCAATGCTACGTAAACCATAAGCAAAACGGCTATTTACCTCATATAACCGATGCCTCGTAACGTTTGAAGACAGTCTTTTTTGAATCACATTTTGTACATGAAATTGAAAGTTTACATGCTAGTCCTTTACGAGCATTACAATCTTCCGTGAGCACAACACAATTTTCTTCTTCACAATATTTCCATTTTACAAATGTTTGTATCAATGCTGAAACAATGTCGAGGTCAATAATTACATTTTTGGATTCTGCTACATTTTTTACGAACTCAGAAATATACGACAGTTTCTTATTTGAACTAGATGTAGTTTCTTCACTGGACCTAACCTCAAAATCAAGGTGGCTATTTTCTTCATTTAGAGAAATGCCATTTACCTGTTGCTTATTTGATTTGTCTGAGTTTGATAATTGATTTCCCCTGAATTTTCTATTCCAAAGACTTTTGCAACGAGGCATTTTATCACTCAAATAAAATAATAAACAGGCAAACAAAAGTCACCACTAATCACAACAAATCAACAACTATAACCTATCAGCTGTTGTTTGCTACTATATGCAATCATATGAAAAGTAAAACCCATCAAAATATCACACTCATCAACTGAAGTTTATAATATATATAGTAATACGTACAAAATATTTTGTCAAGCAGACAAGGGCAATGCGCTATGGTTTTGGTGAGGTCGTGCGGCAGAAATTACCGTGCATGCATGAATAAAATATTTTTTTTAGTTGCTTTCGAGCGTTACTTCCTATATAAATTATATATATTCTTAATCAGAAAAATACGAGGAATAAGAAAACAAAATTTAAAAAATTTCGAATTTTTGAAAATTTTCATTGACGTCTCCCCTTAGGAAATTTTATCCGCCACATTAATCTAATAATCTGATAACCTAGTCCCATATGTATTACTCTATTTTCATATTAAAAATCTAATATGTTCTAAATAACCACACCATAATTGAGATTTCTATAGGGAAACGAATCAAAATGATAAACTATTTTTGCGCAAATTATATAAATTAATATTTACGAGTATACAGTTGCTCATATCGCAGCGTAAATATAATTTAGAATTTTTTATAACCTGATAGAATGTAACAGTACTTTTGGGTATGGAGGTAATTATTTCTTAATTCTTAAATGGACTTAACACAAAATAGAATCGTTAACCCGCTGTATATGTATCTAAGCATAATCTATTACTAACTTAATACTCCCTACATGTGTTACCATCGGTTTTATTTTTAAAACGTCCTGTTTGGGAGCTGAATTTCTCCGAAAACTATACACATATCCAAATGAGAAAAAACAATAATTAGTTAGAGGTAGTTACATTCTCTCCTAAAATACTACAGCATTGGGCACTCAAACATATTTCACCGCAGTAATGTCTACCAGTTAATGTCTCCGTTCCACACTCGTACAAACGATTTTAGTAATAATTATTTTAGCTGTAAGCTCAAAGTTCCAGGGTCCTGGCACACGATTAATCAAAACTGCAGCTCTCTATTGAGAATGTGTTTAAAAATATTTAATTACAAGCACATTATTATAGTAATCTAGAATTTATTACCACCAGCTAATTTTTTTTTTTGGAACAGCATCACTCTCCTCTAGCTGTTTTGTATATGTTTTTGGTAACTTCTGAGTATTATCACAAAATAAGATAATGAATTTACTGTTTCTTTTTTAATTTAAGAAATCACAATTGATTGGTAACTTAACACTTAAATTTTGAATATATTACCTATAATTTTAATTTACAACCCATTTCTCAAACTTCATGCCGTCCATGACGTCATGCATAACGTCCGATTTCGGGGAACAGTGCTACTTCACTGTTTTCACTATAATTTGTAAACATTTACGTTTTTCAACGGTTATTTAAATATTTGATAAATTGAATAAGCATATATGAATACGCGCGCGCGTGAGTAATTGAAAAAAATTTGTTACGATGAGACGTTCATGTTCTGAAATTAAATCTCACTATCACTAACACTTAGGATGTTAACAATAGAATTGCAACTAATAAATATCTAAAATCCAAACCACAGTTAAAATATAAACCAATACAGAGACAGCGTTTATTCAGGAAATTATTTAATTCATTAAATCTAATATTTTCTTTTTAAAATAAATATAATGCACATAAAATTTGTGTGTCCAGATAGCGTTGTGTAAAGGTATTTGTATGTTTAAAAGATGCTGTATGCTCTCCACAAAATAATCCTTATGTTTTGAACATTTTTATTATTGTGATTGCAGTAATTAAAACATCAAATCAGGATTTAGCATGTGATGGAAGACAGCAGTCCAAGGTGGAAAACGATTTTATTGTATGTTTCACAACCGGACCCCGAAAAAAAAAACGGGACGTTGCAGCTTCGCCCAAGAAGTCCTGTCCTATACAGGGGTCTTTCTTTAAAGACAAAGTATTTCTGAGCCGTTATTCTGTAACTTTAAGCGGGCGCGTGTGTAATACGGGCATGAGTCCTGTCTGCTTTTTATTGTGCTTAATATTAATCATAAAACATTGGAAACGTAAACATTAAGTAATAAAAATAATACAACCTACTTGCCGAATAAGAACGGTTGGCCTTGACGCTTCGAACCTTTAAAATGTAATGAAAAAAATATTACCTTTTAATGGAGATACTTTATTTTTAACATTTACCGTTGTGTAACATAATCCAAATATATTTTATTCTGAATTCATCAAATGTTTACTCTAAGATAGCATAAAGTTCTGCTATTAATTATGTGAGACAGCCTATAATGTTATAGGAGCGAGTTTTTTGTTCAACGTAGATTTCAGTCTGATGCAATTGAGTTTCAGTCATGAGTTTCATTCAACCACTTTCAAATCTTTACATCTAATAATGAAATTGTTGCCATCGTAATCTCAAATCTAAACTGTTTCATATTTCTGTGCTTTATTAAGCTGTACTGATTTAACATCAAGGAGAAAAACACATTTGTCATGTTTTATTAATTTCGTTGGATTACATAATTTTAGGCACCTGGCTACTAATCTAGAGGCCCCGGGTGAATTCCTGTGGAAAATGAGTACCTGGGATAACATCCTGGGGATAATAATGGGCGGCTGAAGCGTAGTGCTGGCCACACTGCCTTCCTTGTATGCCGTACGGCTCTCATTAGGCAGCCTACCCTTCCTGACTCCTTAGCTGCTTCCGTGGTACACATGGGAGCCATAATTATTTATTTTACATAAATTTAATATTTACGATAAAAATAATATTGTATGCTAATATCATTTATTTGTTATGTAAATCGCACTGGTAAATTAGAAAGTCATTAGAAGTCTCATTTGAAAGTGGTTTTCGAAAATAAACAAATTGTGGGTATTATTGTTTCAACTAAAAATAATTTAGAGGTACCGGGTTTGATTACCTGGCCCGCACCATAAAATCAATGTACGTTTTTCAGCCTCCAGGACGACTCAGCCTGTTCAAAATGAGTACTTGGGGATAATAATGGGCGGCTGAAGCGTAGTACTGGCCACACTGCATGCCTTGTATTCCGTATGGCTCGCATAAAGCAGCCTACCCTGCCTCACTTCTAAGCTGCTTCGGTGGTACACATGGGAGCCATTATTATTAAATAATTTAATTAGCAGCGTTTTGAAGAAAAGAGACCGTTATTGAAAATATAGTTCGTTTTTACAAGAAAACAAGGAAAACTAGAGTTAGTGTTACTCTAATTAATTAAAACTAAGGAACACAAGGGAAAACTGTCCTTCGTATTTATAAGAGCACTAGAAATTGTTGTTAACGATCGCGAACGAATCTATAAAAACCGGGCTGGAAGTTCAGGCAAACACGTATTTCTCTAAAAAAGATTTGATGATAAATTCGGTTTAGGAGTAAAAATAGAATTAAATTTCGGACTAGTTTTACGATATTTAGCAGCTATTCTTTTGGCTTGTATTACGTTAAAAATGTTAATCTTCCTCTGAAAAAGAATACTGTGGGAAATGAAAAAGAAGATGGGTACATTAGATGGATAAAACGGAAGTGAGGAATGATACGGTGTCTATGGGGAATGCACAATAGTCGTAAGAGGAAGAAGATGATTCTGTAGCTAGGGGATGGACGAAGGGAGGATTGTGAATTGTGTGAACATGTGTGAAGGCAGAATCCTGGAGAGGAGGGACCGCTGCAAAGTAGGGGGACGCGGCGTTTAGAAAGAAAGATATCAAAGAATAGAAAACAAAAGCTACAAGTGGAAAAGCACGAAGCAAAAATTATAAAGCTTTAACCCTAAATAGTCTGTATAAAAGTTATTTAGTAATAATAATAATAATTTTTGAAAGAGAGAGATAAATGCTGTATGCACCCTAAGAGGAAACCGTACGTCCCCTGGGTAGTGGGATTCTCACTCACTAAAAAACCCACCTCGAATTTAGGCACTGAACATATCCATCCTGGAACCACTTAACGTATTACTTCTGGATGGAGCCTATTGCGCTCTTATCGGGCTCCTTATAATTTTCCCTTATATGCTACTGCCCGTTGGGTGCAAGTTGGCTCTATTTTTTTTCCCCGTAGGATCGACTGAATAAATGTGCAAGGTGCGGTCCCATCCGTCTTGCCATGAAGCAAAATTTCAACAGCACTCTCTGGCGTGAACTCCCCGATCTCCTTATCAAGTTCTGTTCTCGCTCTTGTGAATCTGTTGCAGCTGGAAAGGTGTGGAGACATTTTCATTGGGACAGTCACGGTAGATGATGGGCTTTGCAACTTTCCTTTCTGTGGAGTTACAATTGCCGTGACCACTGAGGACTTACGTCAAATCGTATCCATGGAACTTGCCAGTGTCTGAGAACGAGTTCCCTCACCTAATTCTCTGCTGCATTTCTTCCAATTACCTCTCGTCTCTCGATAAGGTGCTTTCGCTCTTGAGCCGAAAGGTCTGTGAGAACCACTCCCGCTATCACCAGGACTACTAGCTCTGGCATTATCAATTCGTTGCTTTTTGTTTCCTGTATTCTCTATTTTCAGTGAATCAACACAGATTTCGTAACCGTACAACAGGGTGGGTTCCGTGACAGCCATAAGCATATCGCCTCTTGCTTGCAGTGGAAACTCCTACATTTGCCATAAGCCTGCTGGCTGTGTCGTGATTTATGCCGCCTAGTCAACTGCTTAACTTGGTCCCAGAAGGTGAACTTCGGCTCTAGCCTCACCCCAAGGTATTTAACTGCCTTCTTTGTCAGTATAGCCTCAGCACTACTTGGACCTGATTGATTGTGGGGATCAGTGGCCGGGTGAGCAGTACTACTTCTGTCTTTGGGTAGGTCCAGATGGTGTAGTAATAGTAAAAAAAAAAAAAAAAAAAAAAAAAAAAAATAATAACAATAATATTAATAATAATAATAATGGCGCATTGTAAAAAGACATAACCCGGTTCGGAGTTTCAAGTGAGTTTCGAGTTGTATTCTTGCGGAACATTCTACTCGCCGCTCTCCAAACGGAGGCGTGGTCGACTTCAAGACACACAAGTTATTAGTCCCACCAGACAGAGTATACGTTCTGCCAAAGTTGCTTGACGTAAAGAGTGTGGGCCTGATATCATCGTTTGACGGCGGGGTTTCGGGTTCTTACCGTCCGTAGCGAGGCTTGAGCGTAGCCAGATGGCGTGGAGATCTTCCGGTGGAGGAGCCGATTTTCGATGATTTACCTCGAGCGCATAGGTGTATCGATCTATGACACCTTGGACCAACTCGTGAAGATTAGTGGCTCGGATATCCAGATCATCATGGGTGACAATAGGGTTCGCGGGAAGAGAAGGTAACCGCCGCGAGAGCTCGTCATGATAGAAGCGCCAGTTGACCCTCCTAACAAGACTAGCGGTTGAAGCCGACATGTCTCGTACAGTTATAAAAAGATTGTGATCGGACGAGAAGTTCGACACAGATGAGTCCTGGATGTGATGAGTCACGTTCATGGCAATAACAATGTCAAGAACTCCGGTCGCTGAACGGAACAGAGGAAGTGGGTTGGATCTTCTGGGCCGATGATTTGGAGTCGTCAGAAACGAACTCGTAAATGTGTTGGCGATCCTGGTGTTCTATGTAGGATGTTTGGTGTTGAAGACGCAGACTACAACGGCAGGGAGGGGTGGCCGAGGAGAACTTCCCACTCATCGGGCGGAGGTGCCTCCGCAGAGCAGGCCGGAGATATGCCGAAACAATGCCCAACTCCGATCCGTCCGATTACAGCGTCACCGGGTAACCTTCTACGACAGAAGTGTCTAGAAAGGGTAGTGGCCTATTGGACATCCGCCTGTGGATCAGAACAGCTGTACCCACAAGGGGGGACCCCGAGTCCGTAGGGGACGACCAGAGATCTTTTCAGAAATATAGAAAGTTTGGTTCGTCTTCTGTTTGTGCGCTCAGCATCTAGCTGTGAGGCAGAAAGAAGTTTCAGGGTTCTTCGAAATCTAAAGACTTATCTCATTCAACTATGACCCAGATAAGGCTCAATTCTATAGCCCTATGCTACGTCCATAAAAAGGAATCCGATGACATCGACAGTATGAAGATAGCCAAAGTATTTATTTTTAAATTTGGGGCTAGGAGAAATGTGTTTCTAACTTTTTGATACTAAGTACAATCTAATGAACTTAGTGTATGCTATCCACGCCTTGAATTGTCGAACTGTTTAATGGTTTAGTTTAGTGTACAGAAAAGTTGTTAATGTAATGTTTAATACTTACTGTAGTCTACACTAAGCAACTGGATATCTCTATTTGAATCATCTTAATTTCTACACCTAACGTTAACCTATTGAATTAATACAGTTTTTAAATTACCTGACAATGAAAACATAAGTTATATATATATATATATATTGTATATATATATACAATATATACCGGTTACATTCAGAGCGGTACCTAGGGAGGCCAAGGAGGCAGCCGCCCCGGGCGGCATATCCAGGGGGCGGCAAAATGAGCATAGACTGGAAAAAATTGTTTTCAGTTTATAAAACTACAAATAACTTATTTCTTTGATATGACTGTTCCGTTCACAAAAGAAACATAACCAGCCAGCTTGTCTGTTGTAGATAATCTTATATGCTATTCGTATACAGACGAATATATTATTTGCTAACTTATAAAAAAAACGTACGTGGGTTACGTATGTACAACTCATCCCGGTTCAGCGAAGTTATTGATCATCAGTTATTGATGATCTTCCCGCAGTATCAAGCCGCAGTATCTTGAGTGTCCGGCTTGCTATTGGTTTGTGCGTCTCGTGGGTACAGGCCTATCTATAATTCTTCACTTGTATGTCATCACACTAATACTATTATTGAAAATATGTTTTTCAAATTTTATTTGAACCTGATACAAAACGAAGTAAACTCCGTGGCACCCAGATTCGGAAGAGGAGGTTAGAAAGATTAATAACTACGACAAGTTCCAAATTCTTTTGATACCAAAGAAGCCTTCATAGATTTTATTCCTTTAGAAGTGAAAAAAGCGGTGGGAATCACACAAGCTATTACAAGTAAACTTGAGCTTAACTAAGTTGAATCTTAGCGATTGCAGACGTCAGTCGTAATGACAATCACGTAACAATGGCTGGTATCCATTCAGGAGTTCAGAAGAGAATATTAGATTTGAATCCACTAGCTATGTTTGTTTCCTGCCCAACCATTCACTTAACTTGGTTGGATTTCATGCAGCTCATGTAAATGTTCAGGCAGTGACATTTTTTGGGAGAGTAGAACATCTATTCACCTTCTTTTCCTGTTCCAATCATAGGTCGAGTCTTACTCTCCACTTATTGGAGTGGCGTAAATATTACACTAAAAGGACACTGTGATACAAAGTGGAGTTCAAAAGCAGATGCGGTGAAAGTAATATCCACTCAGGTGGATGAAATGATCCCTGCACTGGAGAACCAGATACACCGACTGAAACAATTGATACGAGGGAAGATGCAGCCTTAATAATTAAATTGATAGAAAATTTTCATTTTGTGACTTTGGTCTTTTTATTAATAGTTAATTATTAAAATGTTTATAAATAGAAGACGATTTGTTAAGTGTTTTATTTTATTACTTTTCATGTAGTTCTTTGTTTAACTTTATGTTGCTTTAGGATATTGTTTAGACGATGCGTTTTAGACCTACAAGGAATTCGCACGTTTATTAGAACAATTTTATGATATAAATTTTGTACATTACTACATTTTTTATGGTCTACGTTTGTTACTAATAATTGTATATAAACTGAACAGCCTACTGGTAATTTTATAATATGTAACTTCTTAATTTTGACTTAATTATTTTTAAGACGTCTGCTGGCCGTGCTTTCATACAAAAATCTACAAATTTGCATTTATTAAGTACTCTGTTCACTGGATGAGCCTTCATTTTTGCTCTTTTATCCCCTTTCAATTGTGATGGCGAGGCGACCGACGATCTCGTTGCCCCTGGCGCCAAAAAATCTTGCTACGCCACTGGTTACATTAATAATAGTAACAGATTAAAACTTAGAAAAACTGAAAAAATGACCAATGTTTTCCAAATTTGACCACAGAACAAATATTCAATATTACCATAACGTTTCTTCCCACCAATAATTAGGCGCTGGCGACGACCATGTTTGAAATTATTTATTTTCCAAATCACTCCAATGGCCTACTACTCCCATCGCGTAAGAGATGGTCCGAAGATTCTTTCAGATTTACAGAAGAGCTTTAAAACTCAGACTATAGTTGTGATCAAAAGTTTCATCGCACGTACTCCCGTCTGCATAAATGTAGGGGTATAGCCTACATATGCGCGCTTATGTATGTACAGGATAAGTACGAATATAATTTTCTCCAGATGATCATAAATATTATTATTCGTAAACATTATTTATGACATAAAACGGTATAATTATTGATTATATTTTGTGCGTGTTTTATGATACTTTTATGAAATATCTAAAATTTTATTTTCCAAACGTGTTTTTGACATATAAAAACCAAACTTTTACAGTCGCGTGTTTTTTATTACTTTATCATATTCAAGGACAGCCTTCCGGTAAATTATTTTTGCTCTTACGTGCGACATTCGTATTCAAGGTAATTTTAAAACATCAAGCAATGGAAAAGTTAGCGTTTCCTTTTTTATTGAAATGTGAGCAGAATTTTACAAAGAAAATGTTTCATGGTGAACTGGAACAAATCTACACTTTTTGTGCTAACAGCATATTGTTTTATTAGAGAATGAGCTAAAAACATTATTTAGCAAAGATATTTTATCCAAACAATTGTATCATAATTTTGTAATAAACTTTTTCTAGAATATTTGTGAAAGAGTGGCAAACAAAAAGAATTTCTTCACATCCGCCGCGGTCTGTTTTTAACTCTGTTCGGCATGAACTTCTGAATGTTAATCAAAATACACTGAAATTTGAACAAACCACTATTTACTAATCCTACTTTGTATTTGTTAAATATGTAGTCTGTATTAAACATGCGTTTTCTCAAATCAGCAACAGAAGTTTAGAATATAGGCCTATGTTGAAACATTATAGCCTATTCTTTTACAATTTTAAGTAAACTTTATATATTTAATTTTGTGTTTTCTAAATGTTATAAAACCCAAGTATTATATATAAACTTTACAAATTAACGGATAGTGAGGTGTGAAACTATAATGAGAGGCAAACCTAAATGTGATGACTTTCGTTTTTATATCCTATCTAATACCAACGATGGTTATTGGGAACACATTAATAGAAGATAAGCCGCAGTATCTGCTTTAGGTAGGGCCTGACTGTGAAGACATGGGTAGTAGGTTACAGAGGTAGACTTAAAGGAAACACAAGTGATAATGAAGTTCCGGCACTTTTTTATGCAGTTTTATGCAGTCACTTTTTAGGTAGTTAAGAGATAACATGTACGTAAATTTTAGGGCAAAAATGAGTTTTATGAGACAAGACGAAAAGCCTTACTAGCGAGGCTACCGCGTCCAAACATTAAGACGTATGATCAGTATTATAAACAACACTGTGATAAATTCAACGTAGACAGACGACGAAGGAAACTCTGCGTTAAGCAGAAGGTTGCTGTCATATCTAACATGTATGTCGATACCATGTAGGCCTATATCATGAACAATAATCTCAAAATCTAATGAAGTCGAAATAATAATGTGCATAGATAGTACAGGAAAACATCTCGGTTTGCAGAACCGAATCAGTTCAGGAGACGAACATTGTAAAGTCCCGTACATTGCAAACATATTGTGCTTACTAATTCGTGGTGAGGGTCGCTGTCTGTTTTCATTTTGCAGTCAAACTCCTTCTACATCTATCCTACATATTACCTGCCTTTACTTTTCAATTGAAAATTTTCTTTAGGAAGACATAGGCTATATGTAAACATATGTGTGTATGTGGCCGGGTTTTGTATATGTGAATGATTAGACGTACAGGTAGAATCAATGTTTAATATGTCTTTTCAACAACAAGTTCAGTTGAGTTTCCTTGTCACTGAATTTATATTTATATTATTAACTCCTGAAATGTAGCCTTCACATAAATAGTTATTAAATAATAGTCTTAGGTTAATAAATAAAATAGCTAACCTTAAACGTTCTTGGAATTGAGATGTCCAGAAAATTGACGATAATTTATAATACTTAACTCTCCATCACCAGTCATAAGTAGATGACTAAACTACTTTTTGAAGTACTCATGTAGACTGAGCAAGTGCTCTGTCTTCCATGACCCCTCAACTTAATGAAATATATGTGACCTCTATAGGAAAAGAGGCCTTAATTTGAGTTTTAGTTTTGTAAAAACATGTTTGTTGGGGAAAGATTGTGGATGACGTTTTTTTGTGAAGTTGGATAGTCAGAAGAAAGCAGCTAGTTTGGATTTTTGACATTTATAATTCAATCTTTTATAAGTAAGTACATTATTTGTTTGACGTTGGACACACACACACACACACACACACACATACAGACACACAGCGTGTATGTAACTGTGCAGAATAAAAAAGTGATGTTTCAATAAAATATTTTCTTGTGGAGATTGCTGTTACAGTCCAACCGACACTATATTATATATAGTTACACGGGATAGTTTATTCAGTTGTGTACAAGACAGAACGGTATATCTGTGCTTGCAAAGTACAGCTGAAATTAATGCTAGAGTAGAATATCTTAACAACTCCTTACGATTCGTCAAACAGATCGTGTGCTAGCGGATTGGATTCAGTTGATGCAGTTAACTTTCTCTGTCCGTAGACACATGTAATTAATAGCTAAATATAGTTATGTCCTAGTATATCACTTTTCTCTACATTTGTGTGTCTACATGAAATGAGAAGCAACCGATTGGATATAAGAAATCCTAATATAAGTTGCTTAGAGATTATTAAAAATATCTTTTGCATTAACAACGTAATTTAAAGAATTTCGTCTCTACTACTGAAAAGAGTATTATCAGTGCATCTGGGAGATCGTGATAGGACGAATACCAGTCTGACTGTTTATAATAAACTATTAATGGTAATAGTGTCGTTCTATTCCTGGCATAATTTTTTAATAGCTGTTATTATAGCTTACAGTTTAGTTAGTAATTTTTGTTTACCAGCAGATTTTCTTTTTTTTTGTAATTACAAGCGTCATAAATAATGTTTGTTTGTAACGGCTGTTATCGTTTGCCATAAAAAAATTACCCTTGATAAAAAAACGTTGCTGGTAAACTACCCCATTCCCTTAACAGATCTTCACCAAAAACAATAGGTCTTGAGAACTCGACAATTGAGGACTGTATGCGAAACATTATTTGATTCTGTTTGAATTTGCGGCTGTTATCGTTTGCCATAGAAAATACCCTTGTTACAACATAAAACGTTTCTGGTAAACTACCCCTTTCCCTTAACCGATCTTCACCAAAAACAATAGGTCTTGAGAACTCTACAATTCAGGGCTGCATGCAAAACATTATTTAATTCTGTTTGAATTTGCGGCTGTTATCGTTTGCCATAGAAAATACCCTTGTTAAAACATAAAACGTTGCCGGTAAACTACCGCTTTCCCTTAACCGATCTTCACCAAAAACAAAAGGTCCTGAGTACTTTACAAATAAGGGCTGTATGCAAAAAATTATTTGATTCTGTTTCAATTTGCGGCTGTTATCGTTTGCCAAACGAAAACATTACCCTTGATTAAAAAATAATTTGGTGGTAAACTATCCCTTTCCCTTAACCGATCTTCACCAAAAACAAAAGGTACTCTACAAATAAGGGCTGTATGCGAAACAGTTTTTGATTCTGTTTGAATTTGTTGCTGTTATCGTTTGCCATAGAAAAAAATCTACAGACATACGCACACACACACACACACACACACACACACACACACACACACACACACATTTTTCGAAAATTGACTTTTGTGTAGTACAATCAGAATCTGCAATAATCTCGAACACCCTTTTTTTGCCATCACCATACTTCCATTTCCTTAAGAAACATGGAAGTAAAACACCATTAGTATAAGGACATTTAAACGCCTATGGTGACGCACAATTATTGCAGAAAAGTGCAATAATAAAGACGTCATACAAATTAAAGTTAATTACTACCATATTTTGCTAGTAATTAAGTACGTGTTATATGAAAATTACGAGTGGAAAATTACAAAGGCAATGCAACCACTCGCCTAAAGATCAAGTTTACGTGATCGCGAAGACGGACTAATGTGACTTAACAAAACTGAACAATATCTCACATGTCAGAATTCCTGTCTACTATAAATACCTTTAGCAATTTTGGACGGGACACAGATTTCAAAACGTTTTACGGGAAGGACAATATGTCCGTTTGCTAATCAACAGACTCAAGAACGTTTCACACGAGGTCACTATGTCCTTCTGATAATCGACGTGAACTCATCATCATCATAACCATCATCTAACACCACGATTGATAGAGGAGCACAGGACCACCATCAACAACAGGTCATAAAATATTGATAAAGCGTAATCATCATCATCATCATCATCATCATCATCATCATCATCATCATCATCATCATCATCATCATCATCATTGTCGTTGTCATCATTCAGCATACGCACGCACCCACGCACACAGGTGCACACGCAGCGGTAACTTCAACAATACGCTGGTGATAAATGAACAATTATATTTTTGTGTTAAACAAAGAACTCATAAAATACAGAATATTATACAATGTAATTACAAAGACTTCAATGTAAATAGTGTAAACATTCAGATTAAAAGACGTAAACGTAAGTTGGTGTGGGTCTTAATTTTAATATAAATGTTATTCTGTTAATTTTAAAATTAAGTATATCATTATAAATCATAATTATTCTAAAAGTAAATATTATTTTTATTAAAATATTAATAGCAGAACTTTAATTTTTTTAATAACGATAACATTATATTATAAATGATTTGCTATGATTTAAAATTTTAAAAGTGAATCAAAGTCAAACACTCAAGAATTTTATAATTTGTTCATCATATATGAATAAATATTACTATTACTGTGTGCTGAATCGCAAAAATATGTTGGAGAAGAGGATGAAAAAGAAAGAGAAGAAGATGAAACAGGAGGAGTAGGAGGAGGCGAAGAAGAAGAAGAAGAAGAAGAAGAAGAAGAAGAAGAAGAAGAAGAAGAAGAAGAAGAAGAAGAAAAAGAACAACAACAACAAGTATAAAATGTTCTGACTCCCCATATCAGTATGCCTACAGAGTTTTCCGTGACATAAGATGGTGCAGTGCAAATGTAATTCTTTTGATTGTTCAGTTGATTACTAGTTTACTGTGAGTTTTAATTAAACAGACTCTTAATATATTATATTTTTATTTTATTTATTTATATTTTTATTATATTATTTATACTTAAGTGTATTTTTTTTTTTTTTTGCTAGACCCAAATTGTTGGTGCCAATTTTATTATGTAAGTCGACTCGAACGTGATGTTTTTTCTTATGTCATTATCTTATTTGAATCCTAAATCCTAACTTCTTATACTTGCCCTTCTTCTATGTAAGAATTAAAGTTTTATGTTAAATAAATAACCATTTATTAAATGATTATCTAATTCTATAATTACTTCTTTTTTATCTTGACTGGATTTCAATAAAATTTATTATTTCTCTTTAACATTTCTTAATTGTAGTGACATTCAATGTCCCTTCTTTTATTAGTAGCTCATTTCGGTTGGATTACATGGAAAATCTCAATCTCAGGGTTAATGTAAAAAAGTCAAAGTATTGTTCAAGTCATAATATAACGTAAAACATAATATTTATAATGAAGGTTTTGTAATTGGGTGTTGTGGATGTATGTTGACTAGTGAGTCCTTTGGATCATACCAAAGAACAATTTAAAATATCGGTATGGAGAACCATACATGCCTTCCATCTTCTAAGATTTATATTTAAAATCATTTTCAAAATGAAATATGTCCATAGAAACTACTTCGTTCTATTGCTTCAGCCTTAACCACAGTACTGTGGTCACTAACGTATACCACCTCACGTTTTCGCACTCGATTTTCACTGATGATGGCAGCCGATGACATTGCCAAAACGTCTGGTTTTGCAGAAAACATTGCACTACGGCTAAACAGCCAGGGAAGGAATTTTAACAAAAAACTACTTCTTTCTTGCAGAAACGTAGTACACAAAAAATTCTCCCCTCCCTCTACAATTATAATTTTCGTTAATAGAAAATTACCCCCAACCCGTTCAACTACCCTCTTCGTTTATAGATATTTCAGCTTCGTTTCTACAGTGGATTATTATGAGATTCTTCTCAGGATACTTTGTTTATCAAAATTAAGTACTTTACTCTTGTTAAAAAATAAAACGTTGCTGCTAAACTACCACTTTCTCTTAACCGATCTCCACCAAAATCAATAAGCCTTCAGTCATCAACAATTCAGGGATGAATGGAAAAAAATATTTGATTCTGTTTGAATGTGCGGCAGTTATCGTTCGTCATAGAAACAATTACTCTTAAAACATGAACAGTGACCGATAAACTACCCCTTTTCCTTAACCGATCTTCACCAAAATCATCAGGCCTTCACTTCTTTACAACTCAGGGTGGTATGCAAAACATTATTAGATTCTCTTTGAATTTACGGCAGTTTCGTTCGTCAAAAAACATTACCCTTGTTAAAACATAAAACATTGATGGTAAACTACCCCTTTCCCTTTTAATTAACAATTTATAAATCTCCTTGTACGTAACACCTATTGCAAGGTCTTAATACCTAACAGGTTTATAACATATTATATGTGTATAATGAGATATATGCTTGTAACACCAGTGGCCCCAGGACATACTAAATTCAGAAGTTGGCATAGTGCCTGTTACTATTATAAAGTGCTCCCACATTGAGCACTTAGACTTAGAGTAATTATAATTAGAATTTAAATATGATAAATTTTGTTAAATATTGAAAACAGTAACGTGTCATAATGCCTTATGACCTTTTAAAATTAATTTGGCCCAAAGGCCGACATGTTCCTAGGCAAGATGGTGCATAACTCAACCTGTCCCAAGAGCATGTTCAAGTCTGCATGAAAATGCACCTATACAGGATTAAACTGGTGACCCGACTTAACTACTAAAGAAACTTCTATCCCTATATGACCCAAACTGAATTTAAAAATGAGAAATTAAAGCATTAAATGAAAACTAAATTTAACCAGTGAAATTACATGTTGATTGAATGAATTAGTAGCACTAAGGAAACCCTTATACTGAAAATAAGAAGGAAATTTACACGCCTGAATGGGAAGCAGCCGCAGATACATGCCAACCTCTGGGCTCACAGATTATACAAACAAAGTTACAAAATGTATAAAAGATCCCCCCCCCCAAGTCCGCGCACTATTCTGTCCCGTTAACCGGGGACCCAATTAAAATGTTTAAAGCTTAAAGTCATTGGTGTAGAGTGACTCTATGTCCACTGGTTCTAGTGGGTTACATCACACTGTGTAAAATAATATGGATTGGTGTCACCTTATATATTGCATGGTGTGAAGCGGTGGTCTCCTGGTCTACATGATAGGGTGTTTGTGGCCCGTCCTCGCTATTCTCCTCCGGCAGATGAAGTTGAGAGAGAGTCTAGATGTTAATTGTTCCGGATGGAGCTGTTCCTCGACTTCCGGCGAGGGACCCTGTTTATACAAATATTATCAGCGATAAGTACTCAAAACTAATTCCCCCAGAAACCTCACACGCACCGAAATCCATATATAATATTAAACACAGCTTTAGGCCTACTTAAAATGATAGTTTTACACACTTTGCAACGGTTATACGGCCACATGGCCCTATCTTGAAAACATTTAGTTTTGTTAAATTTCATATTATAAACTTTACCCCTGTGGGTTAACATAATTCAATTAAGGTTATATAATTATTCAGTTTGTTATACAATTAATAAAATTTACACATAGTCTTATTTGCCACGTGGTGTGAGAGGTTACCTGATTACAATCATTTCTGTACTTATTAAGCAAATAACTTTTTGCATTTACATTATTCTCAATTCTGGTGCCTTAGTTAAGACTTCTGAAATTAATATAGTATTACTATAATTACCAATAAATGTTACATTTCAATTACTCAAAATTACGCATTTCACAACTCACCACGTGGCGTGAGGTTAACGGATTTTACTCAATGTGGGCTTATTAAACAACTTTTTTTTCGTATTACTTTAAATTAATGTATATAATCATATTGCCGTAACTTACCGCAGATCTGTATTAGTTTAGCCTGCCATAGATGAAGATGGTACAACTAAAAGCTCCTTTCTGTCGGAGAAGAAATGCAGGCGAGGCGATCGTTTGGAAGACCAGCGAGAGACAGCCTTTTAGAACGCAATCTTGCTTTTGTTTGCTCGCAATCAGTAACGAGCACCAGAGCGCAGCACCGATCAAGCGCAGCTTAATTACCACTGCTGTAGATTGTATGCGTATATCTACCGCTAAATACAGTACAGTATTTTTCGTAAGCTTTGGCGTTAAATGCCGAATACGCGCCGATCTTTCATAGACTCGGCACAGTAGTTGATTCTGTTTGAATTTACGGCAGTTATCGTTCGTCATAGAAAAAATTACCCTTGTTAAAACATAAAATGTTCCTGGTAAACTACCCTTTCCCCTTAACCGATCTTCACCAAACACAAGAAGTCTTGAGTACTCTACAATTCAGGGCTGTATGCAAAACATTATTTGATTCTCTTTGAATTTACGGCAGTTATCGTTCGTCATAAAAAAAATTACCTTTGTTAAAACATAAAACGTTGCTCGTAAACTACCCCTTCCCCTTAACCGATCTTTACCAAAACCAAAAACTCTTGAGAACTCTACAATTCAGGGCTGTATGCAAAACATTATTTGATTCTGTTTGATTTTGCGGCTGTTATCGTTTGCCATATAAAATAACCTTGTTAAAACATAAAACTTAGATGGTAAACTGCCCCCTTCCCTTAATCGATCTTCACAAAAAACAATAGGTCTTCAGAACTCTACGAATAAGGGCTGTATGCAAAACATTATTTGATTCTGTTTGAATTTGAGGCTGTTATCGTTTGCCATATAAAATACCCTTGTTGAAACATAAAACGTTGCTGGTAAACTACTCCTTTCCCTTCATCGATCTTCACCAAAAACAACAGGTCTTGAGTACACTACAAATAAGGCCTGCATGCAAAAAATGATTTGATTCTGTTTGAATTTGCGGCTGTTATCGTTTGCAAAATAAAATATCTTCAGACACGCACGCACACACACACACACACACACACACACACACACACAATTCGAAAATTGACTTTTTTAATGTTTTGAGTGTCTACTCTTTACTCAGTATGTTCATTTTATTCTTCTTTGTACTTTATTACTAAAAATATTGCGTTTATGCATATTTCACAGTGAATTTTGATGGTATACTTGTCTTTATTCCGAGGTGTAATCTTGTTATGTTACAATATGACTCACAAACAAAAAATAAATAAATATAACAGAAGAACATTCATAAATATATCTGAAGTTATGAATTTGAAAAGAGAGGAACAAGTCGGATTCCAAATTCTCCAATTCCAAACATTCGATAATGTAAATTAATTACTTTATCCAATTGTCTATTGCTATTAGTTCTTATAAAGAGGGGAAACTGATAGCAAAACATAAAATTCAACACAAAATCGTCCCCGAGATTATTGCAGATTATGATGATTGTACTACCCTCAAAACATGAAAAAGTCATTTTTCGAAAAGTGTGTGTGCGTGTGTGTGTGTGTGTGTGTGTGGATTGTTTTCTATGGAAAACGGTAACAGCAGCAAATTCAAACAGAATCAAAAACTGTTTTGCATACAGCCCTTATTTGTAGAGTACTCAAGACCTATTGTTTTTGGTGAAGATCGGTTAAAGGAAAGGGGTAGTTTACCACCCACATTTTATGTTTTAACAAGAGTAATTTTTTTGACGAACGGTAACTGCCCTAAATTCAAACAGAATCAAATACTTTTTTGCACTCCTTCCTGTTTAATAGAGTACGCAAAGCCTGTTGATTTTAGTGAAGATCGGTTACGAGAAAATGCTAGTTTACCTGTACCGTTTTATGTTTTAAAATGGTAATTTTATTTTTTGACGAATGATAACTGCCGCATATTCAAAGAGAATCAAATAATATTTTGCATACGTTCCCGAAGTTGTAAGTACTCAAGGTCTGTTGATTTTGGTGAAGATCGGTTAAGGCAAAGGGGTAGTTTAGCAGCCACATTTAATGTTTTAACAAGAGTAATTGTTTATATGACGAACGATAACTGCCGCACATTCAAACAGAATCATATAATGTGTTGCATGGTTCCGTGAATTGTAGAGGACTCAAGACCTATTGATTATGGTGAAGTAAGAGAAAGGGGTAGTTTACCGCCAACGTTTTATGTGATAACGAGGTTAATTTTTTCTAGGACGAATGATAACTGCCGTAAATTCAAATATAATCTAATAAGTTTTTGCATACGTCTCTAGCTTGTAGAGAGTTCAAGGCCTGTTGGTTTTGGTTCGGATAAGGGAAAGGGGTAATTACCGGTAATATTTTATGTTGTAACAAGAGAAATTTGTTCTATGACGAATGATAACAGCCGTAAATTCAAACAGAGTCGAATAATTGTTTGCATACAGCCCTGAATTGTAGAGAACTCAAGGCCTATTGATTTGGTGAAGATCAGTTAAGAGAAAGGGGTAGTTTACCTGTAACGTTTTATGTTTTAACAAGGGTAAAGTATTTAATTTGGTAAATAAAGTATCCTGAAATGTAGATCATAATAATCCACTATAGAAACGTAGATGAAATACCTATAAATGACGAGGTGGGAGTAATTTTATATAAGTGAAGGGGGGGGTAATTTTCTATAAATGAAATTGAGTGTTGAAGGGGGAGAGGATAATGTTTATTTATACGTCATGTTTACTACGTTATCGGCAACAAAGAAGTAGTCTGTTGTTAAACGTCCTTTCCGTCCTGTTTGGCGTAGTACAATGTTTTCCACAAAACCAAACGTTTCGGCAGTACTATCGACTGTCATCATCAGTGAAAATCTAGTGCGCTAATTTGAGGTGGTATAAGATAGTGACCACAGTACTATGGTTAATGCTTGATGAAACAACTAGTTTCTATGAAAATATTTAATTTCGAAAATGATTTTAAATATAAATCTTAGAACATGGAAGTAATGTATGGTTCTCCATACCGATATTTAATTTAAATCACATATAAGTGAAAATATATCGTTCCTGGCAGGTAAGCATATCTCAGTAATGTTTATTTTTCCAAAGTTTTATTATTGTGATTACCGCAATAAAAAGGCCGGCAGGACACACACATACAGAATTCTCGTTATTTCTGGCTTCACTCATGTTTATTTTATTATGTCTGCACGCTTTTTAAATGGAAAGTGACGAAACCCACAACAACACAACGCGTGCAAGCCGAAAAATTGGATATCGATTTGCTTCCTGTGGATCGCTGGGCAGTGTTGGTGTATTTAAGCAATTAATACAATCTGTGTACTTATTTCTATTATGATATGGGAATTACAAATTAATATGTCCATGTGTGTATGTATGGAAATTTATAAATATTTTTCTCCTTTGGAAAATTGATTGCCCCTCTTTGAAAATATTTTGACCTCCCTGATGGCTAGTTATTTACTAGCCTGTATGTAATATAGCGTTATGACATAGATCAGAATGGTGGGTGTTAAACAGGAGACACAAACGTATTAAGGAAGAAATGTTTTGCTGAGAAATGTATAATTATACGGGTGAACAGAATAGTCTTTCAGGAAATCAGAAGACAAATGGAAAGAAAGAAATCAAGACTCGATTTTAAAAAAGAAAAATGACTAGTTTAGTATTGACAGGAAAGACTTTGATAACACTATAGGCATCACTCGGCCCTTCGCAGCGAGAGTCCAATTCATTACAGCAATCAGATCGCAGCTACCTTTAGCTAGCTCTTCGTTTGACCTACAGACATTTTATCCAAAAGTAGAGTCCTTCCTCACGAAGGTTGAGGATAGCCTTAATCCACCTGACATGGTGGTACCATTTTAGCTGATACGTAATTTCTTCAGAACTCAAGCATGCACTTATTTAATTAATATTTAAATAATTTTAAATATAAATTTTAGGATATGGAAGTCATGTATGCTTCTCCATACAGATTATTTTCTCAACTGATGTGTTTCATGTGTGCAGAAAAATGGTTTTCAAAATTTTTGACTACGCCTCATCACTCCACAAACTTTAGGACATAAACTAACTGAAAAAATATAAAGAAAATAAATATCAGACCTGGACCGCTATTTTTAAACTACTGCAATTTTCAACACATCAAAATTCGTTTAAGCCTGCGACAACTAATCAAAAAATTAAATTAAATTAAAAGTTTTCAAAAAGAGTTTCAGACAGTGCATATGTTCAAATTTTTCTGAGAGACTTGATAGGTGAAGGGAACAGGAGGATACAAAACTGTTTACATTATCCTTGTTTGCTTGTTTATATTTCATAATTTTTATTTAAATTCGTTCTTAGTGAATTCTGTATGCTTTATTCAAGGATGCCTTTAGCGGGCGGATTCTGCCGAAAATGTGTGATTCGTAGGTCTGTGATTCGTAGGTATACATACATTCAAAAAATGGTATAAATCAATCTAAGTACAGAAGACCACCGCTACACACACACACAAACACACACACGCGCACCCAGATGCACGCTCACACTGACATGTACATTAAAAGACACTACTGTGTCACCTAAAGGACTATTTACTTTAACATTTATCTTTAATACAGCAGACGGTAACATACTAATAACTCGGATTATATATAGACAACTTTTTATTATTAAAAAGCGACGCCTGTAGTGTTACAAGATCTAGAATATGCGACTGACATTTAGAGACTAATTGTTGGATAATGATGATTTAGTTCACTGTTATCGTGAATGTCAATAGTTTGTATTATAATATTCAAATAAAAGAAATTGTTAAAATAAGTGAATGTTAAATAAGTGTTAGCAATGATATTCATGGCTGTGTAAATACCATGAATATTATGGTGAAGTCTCTGGTCTGATTTTTTGAATGGTCCAAGGCGTCTATGATTCAAAATGATAATATCGTCCCGCGTAACACTGAATAAGGTAACACTGTGTCCGTGTATATAAGTATATTTACACTTATACCGTGTACAGGTGTATCAAACGTGTTCATACTTTATAGTTTAAGACTTTTCTTGTGTGAAATGCAAGCTGTTTTTCTACACTATCCAGTTACAGTATACCTCTTCACAGAGTTTCCAAGCGCCTACCCATTACTTGTGTCTCGTCCCAGTGGTCCTTCATTCAAATTACACAAAACCACACACAGTTTTCCTTTATTTGACACGTAATGTTTCACTTAATTAAAAAGTTCTCTCTTGTTACAATAATTGTTTTAGAAAGGCCCTAGAAATAACATAATGTCTCTTGCACATTAAAAAAGTATTAACGTTTGATATTATCATTTTTTTCTCTTTCTTCCTTATCAAGTTACAGAGAGGCGGTAAATAATAAGAGGTTTTGGAGAAGAAGGTAACGTGTACGGAACCTGTGAGCCTGGAAAGTTTTGTCTGCGCAACGTATGAATAAAAAACGAAAGAATACATTTGATAATGCAGAAAAACGTGTTTTATTTCTTCCATGTTCAGGAGAGAAAAGTGCAATTTAGATAAAGTGCATGGTTACAATAATATTTATGTCTTCATTGTAACCATTGTATCTTAAACAAGAGTTGAAAAGGTGAAATAATTCCTATTATACCATGTGCATATACCTATACTATTTCATGTAATAGTCGAACATTGATGGACGCCTTAGTAGTGCTTCATGTTGTTAGTGCTGAATTTTCCACCATAGTTGCTGTTGTCGATATTGCTGTTGTTGATACTGAGGTTGTTGTTGTCGTTATTGCTGTTGTTCATATTGCTGTTGATAGTACTGAGGTTGTTGCTGTTGTTGTTGTTGTTGTTGTTGTTGTTGTTGTTGTTGTTGTTGTTGTTGTTGTTGTCGTCGATATTGCTGTTGTTGATATTCCTGTTGTTGTTGTTGTTGTTGTTGTCGTCGATATTGCTGTTGTTGATATTCCTGTTGTTGTTGTTCTTGTTGTTGTTGTTCTTGTTGTTGTTGTTGTTGTTGTTGTCGATACTGAGGTTGTTGTTGTTGTTGTTGTCGATACTGCTGTTGTTGATATTCCTGTTGTTGTTGTTGTTGTTGTTGTTGTTGTTGTCGATACTGCTGTTGTTGATATTCCTGTTGTTGTTGTTGTTGTTGTTGTTGTTGTCGATATTGCTGTTGTTGGTATTCCTGTTGTTGTTGTTTTTGTTGTTGTTGTTGTTGTTGTTGTTGTTGTTGTTGTTGTCGATATTGCTGTTGTTGTCGATATTGCTGTTGTTGATATTCCTGTTGTTGTTGTTGTTGTCGATATTGCTGTTGATAGTACTGAGGTTGTTGTTGTTGTTGTTGTCGATATTGCTGTTGATAGTACTGAGGTTGTTGTTGTTGTTGTTGTTGTTGTTGTTGTTGTCGATATTGCTGTTGTTGTTGTTGTTCTTGTTGTTGTTGTTCATATTGCTGTTGATAGTACTGAGGTTGTTGTTGTTGTTGTTCTTCTTGTTGTTGTCGATATTGCTGTTGATAGTACTGACGTTGCTGCTGTTGGTATTCTTGTTGTTGTTGTCGATATTGCTGTTGTTGCCAATACTGTTGTTGTTCCTGTTGTTGCTGTTGTTCCCACTGCTGTTGTTGCCAATACTGTTGTTGTTCCTGTTGTTGCTGTTGTTGCCATTGCTGTGGGTATCTGCAGAAAGATACAGGTATATTACTTTCTTTAAATTGATAAGGGTGATAAGAGTGATCTTTTTCAATTTAGAAGGGAAGGTGATCGAATGTTTGCGGCTAAACTCCTATTGTAGTCGTCTGTGACTATGTCAAGGGATTATCTGGTTTCATTCCCAGTCTGCTGGTAAACACTGTGTTCACCATGAATCTTTGAAGATTAGACACAACAATTCGATCACCTTCTCTCCTCCAAAAATAATTATTACTGTTAGACGTCGTGTGCAACTGCACACGTTTCAAGTTTCAATCTCTGCGCTGCCAACTCCACTTCTACCAGTTCCATTCCATCATCATATTTCCCTACGTAGCTCCATTACCATCTTTCCCTACGTAGGGCTCATTCCTTTCTTCCCCATTAACATCTTGATCCTATTTCCTGAATGTCTCTCTACAGTAATCATTCCGTATCCTTAAAACCTATATATTACGGCGGTTCACTTTTGCAATTTTGTCTTAAATGTTTCATGCATCTTTCCTGAATTTACCTCTCCAGGTTTTAAATTTCCTGTCAAAACTTTGGTTGGTTATCACAAAAGTTTTCTTCTTCAGTTAAAAATTAATCTATGGTATTGTCATTCAGCAAAAAAGAAAGATTTTTATATGAATAAAAACGTTCCTCAATTTGTTCAGATATACTATCAAGTTGAACATTTCTGGCTTTCTCATCTTACCGATAAGAGCTACGCAGTTATTAAGAGGAGATTAAAGGCAATTATGGGGCTTTTATATAAAACGTTTGCTTCATATATTGGTGTTCTTTAACGGTTAAAATGTTCTATGGTTAGAAATATTTTGTTTGTTAATCAGATATGTATGAACATCTCTAGAAGCAATTAAGGTAGAAAATTGTTTTATTTTACTTTTAAGATAAAACTTATATTTTACTACTGACCGGTAAATATAAATTGAAAAACATACACGATAAACAAGAACAGGCAGTTTGCTGAATGTGTTGGAAACGAACTCACTAAAGCGCAGGCTACTAAGCCGTGGTCCGCTCTTGTTGTTACTAACAGACGATAAAGAACTTTTGCCTCAGTACTGTGGTGCAAATGACGAAGAACGTGCCAGTTAGGGAATCGTTTCGCGCAATGATGGTGACCTCCAGAGGAAAGTCTCTTAGCATCAACAGGAGATTTGTATACGGATGTCAAATTTTCAAATAGATTTTCTTCAATTGAACAATATGATTACCGTATTAACAACAAGTTGTATGCCTCTGAGAGCGTCTAATAGCTGGAGCTACCAGTAGTTCTGATCATTACCACTCAGGTGTTTATACAGGTATCTAGAAGCGGCTTCGTACGACAGCCACTTGTAGCGGGTTCGTCACTGTCACATTTACGCGGAGATCGAACTCAGCTTGGGCGGTGTAGCAAACCAACACACTGCCACTACGCTACGATTACTCCCAGACAATAACAATCAGATAAAGGTGTAGTTCACAGATGCAGAATAGTTACAATTATTTGGAATCTGGAGCTCCATATTCATATCTATTTCCCACGGCAAGAGTTTAGAAAGCAAGCTGTGTTTACCGACACGTGACAATTACTACTTTGCCTGTATTTGTTACTAAACAACGTGTTTTTCCATGACTTAGACACTTTTCCTACGAAGAACATTCATCCAAATTCAACGCCGATAATGTACTATTAGTAATTATCAATAGTAGTAGTGGTAGCAGTGAGATTACTGGTTGTTGTGCAATGGGAAATACTATTGTTAAAAACGTAAATATTACATGTAAAGGCTCCTCTTGCGTCTGCTTTTGCCGTCCTCGACATCACGTTTTTTGCGTTCACCTTGTTCCAATCTGAAAGAGAAGAAAGTATTAGTTGCTGCAATAGAGACGTAAATTTTTGTATATTCTACATCACATAAGTTTCTAACACATAAGATTAAGTTTAGCACTAACCTAAACTTAGCGGAGAGCAGTAGCCGTACTGTGAAATTAATCATAAACTGCTGCTCATGTACGTAATGTGATAATATTCTTGATTTAAATATTATTATCATTTACATTGTAATTGGTGTCTGTCGATTATTAATTATGTAAGGCTATTGTCTTATTATATATTTCTATTGAATGGTGGACATTTCGGCCAGCTGTGTAATAAATATTGTTAGCAATTGCTGCTTCTCTTAATAGATTTTTGGTTTGTGATGTATGTTGGTTTCTGTTGTTTTATGGTTCATCATATTTATATATTTACAGCTTCTAGAAATTTCTGGTGTATTTTGTTAACAATGATAAGCGTTGATTGCATAAATCTAGAAATTAATGCCATGTTAATGACTAAATTAGGTAAAGAAATTTTCTGATGACGATTTATCTATAGGCTTCGTTTCCTAGGATTCAAGTAGTCAAGAATACGTTTATAGTAATGCAATAATGATTTCGCTGCAGATTAATACTATTTTATATACTCTTAACAAATTTGGTGAAACCTTTATATAAATATGTCTACCTCAAAACATATTGGCAAATTCCTCTCCGAATTTCTGGACTCACTGGAAAACGCTAAATCATACTCAAATGCAGTGAGCGTACTACGTTAGTAATATACATTTTTGGTATGTATAAACTGGTAATGCAAACGCAGCGTACAAAGGAAGTACAGAGTCCCTTTTGTTACTTCGGGTACTATCCTCTATGTAAACAAGTCACAGGCAGCCTTTAAATTTATGGGGACGCATATATATCTGAGGTCCAGTACGATCGGCGCACTCCTCCCCTTCCCATCAATGGAAAATAGACAGGTGCGGAGTTTAATTACCGGACGTTACAAACATTAACTGTCGTCTCATTGGATGGGAATAAGAAGATTCCCGAAACATGTACTAAATAAAGGAAAATAACATCTTGAAGAAACGAATTTATAAATATTAAAAAAATTATATATGGGTCAAGAAAGAGACTTTAGCAAAAAGTATTTGAATATATACGCGCGCGCGCGCGCGCACACACACACACACACACACACATATTAAAAGCGAGATAATTTTACATATATTTTAAATTGAATTTGTACATTCTGTAACTTATACTCTTACGTGTTCAAATTTCCCCGGCGACCTATGTGTCGTGTGGTCATTCAAGCAAATTACACTTCACCAGAGTGCTATAGCAACATAGCATATTGTCGCGTTTACATGTTCGTAATTAACTTAATGCCTATTTAATATTTATAAAAATTTAGTTTCATAAACGTCTGTAATTTGTCAAATGGAGGCTACGCAATACATTTATTTGATTCAATTGCGATCTATCACGCGTTAAATGTGCCGTATACATAGGTATCTGTGTGTGTTTGTAGTTTATTATTAAAAATAAATATTTGTTATTTTATAAACGTATATAATTTTTGTATGTAATTTACGATGTTTCAACAGTATTTTCAATCGTCATCTTCAGAAATATACAAAAACAGTTAATGACATTTGAAATCAATTGTTATTAACAGCTGTTTTATGTAGGCTACGTTTAATGTATTTATATTGTTGCGACAGTCTCACTGAAGGTCGTATGCTACAGTGGGAAACAAAATACAAGACACCAATGAAGCCACTAATAACCAATTTTAATTATCACAATTGATAATCTGTAATCAACAAGTTAGTCTTTTACAATTCAAGTAAAATTTGTCCACACCCAATAATAATGTCAACTAATAGCGTTCCGCGCAATAATCACTTTCCCCTAATAGCGTTATTAGGGAAATGTACTAGAAAAGCAAAGAATAATCGCCCAAAGTAAACTGAAAACTAAGCGGCAGGTGTGGGCTATATATAGTCTACAGGATTTCATAATATTCTTCTTTAACAAGCACTTGAAAATTCTAGAGGATACTTCATTCCGGCCTTGGCATAAACACATACCGGCAGGACTAGTCGAGAAGCTTCTAGAACGACACCATCGAACGCACGAGAACGTTCCGCATTACGTAACAGTGTACTAATGAGCCAAAATTAGATAAACATTTAAATAATATAATCACAAATTCCCAAACAAATTTAAATAATATTATTTTATTAAAACATATTACCAAAGAACATAAAATGAAGGTTTGGGAAAGTTTGAAAATATTTAGACAAAATATAAATAATAAATTAAGACCTGAACAAATCCAAAATAAAACCAAAAAGCGATAGTATATTCAAAATTACTAATTTAGTAAAAAAATAAATATTTATATAAAATTTTTCTATTAATTTGTATAACATGTTTTTATATACATATTGAACATACATTAAATGTAACCTATAAAAAACAGCAGCTAATAACAAGTGATTTTCAGTTGCTTTAACGATTTTTGTTTATTTCTAAAGATGACAGATAAAATACTGTTGGAAATAATAAATTATATACAAAAGTACATATTCTTTTATGAAACTGCAAATATTACTTTTTATTAATAATCACAATAAGACGAGAACAATCGTAATGAAAGATGAATATTTGCGCACGTGTGTTATATTATATTACAAACAGCGCTATACACATTTCCTTAACACTGACTGTCGTGTTACACGTATATGACACAATATAAAATATACATATTGATAGCATAGTCTTTGCGTGTTTCTTGTATAAATATTTCTGCGTCTCTTTACCCCCGTCTTCATCTTATTTCACAACGTTTCTGTAAAGTTACTATCTATCCACATTTAGCACGAGGCGTCTAAAACGCAATTGTACACACGAATCAAAGCACACACGCTCATTCACTTGAAAATGATGTTAACTCTAATTTAAATGGAAGAGTTGGCACACACACACACACACACACACACACACAAACGCATATATATATAACGATACCAGGCATTTAAACAGGTATAACGATACCAGGTGTTTCAACAGTTATATCGATACCAGGTGTAACTGTAATAATAGTAGTAAATTTATGAGTAGTTAAAATTTCATATTTATTGTTTAAAAAGCATTAGAAATAATAAGACATTGTTAATAATCTCCGATCAAGATATCACTCATTATTAAGTGTTTATCTCTTAAGCTATTCGGTGTTACACACATTTAAAACACTCTTACATCTAGACATGTTAATAATCTTAATCTAGACATTTATTCACATTGATTTAGTAAAAGAAATAAAATTTAAATATAATTCAGTTCTATTTTCAATTGAATTCATTTAAATCAGATCTGACCTCAGCTTGCGCAGACTACACCAATGTTTTAAAAATAAATTTAAAATTATATTAATTACTCTTAGACTGGCATTTGTTTCGTATTCAAAATTTAAATTATTCTTTTCTACAAAATGCAAATATCAAATCATTTCAATTATTTTTCTTTGATAAAAACAATACTACCTCAAAATAAACCCTTTTTTTCTTCTACATTTATCTATATGCGATAGTTCATTCTTACGACTAAAACATTTACATAAGACTCTATTATATTATTTACCTAATTATAAACTTTTTTTTAAATTCATTGTCTCTTTATATAGTCTTTATGAGCTCTTTAAAAAAATCATTTATAAATGCATTATGCATGTCACCTTGAGTTTTGATGACCTTACGACTTATTGACGGGGTCCAGCGTTGTCCAGAGTTGGGTTACCGTTACTCCTGGCTTGGCGAGGTCCTGGATATGTCCAGAGTCCAGCGTCGTTATCCAACAGTGTGTGGTCCGTCCCAGAGAATTAATATCGGCTGCGAGGTGGATTTCGTTCGGCTGTTAGGCGTCTAAGAGGCATCTCCTAACGTCCAGCATTTCGCGTCGGTCTTTGTAGCTTCTCTGTAGATACTCTTGCTGACTTAAACGGTCCCGGTACTCTACGTTTCCCGTAATAGTGTAAACATAATTACTGAAAATGTCTTTTTTCGTTCGTAGATGAGACTTATAAAAAAATAAAATTGTTCTGCCGACGGACAGCGTGTCCGGCTACAACTGTGTCTTAAAATGAAGAGAAGGGCTTCCAGTCGAACCCTTAATTTATACCCTCTCGAGATTCCGCACCTGTTGGTTCCGAACTTGTCCTGTCGAGACCTGCAGATCACATGATAGCCCACACTCTCGAACCTTTTCATATATTTGCAATTTTCTGCAAATGGCAATGTTTTGTAAGGAATCGAGATAGCACAAATCATAGATAATTTGATTAAGCACTCACTGTATTAATTTGAGCGTCTTAGTGTAATTTGCGTATTTTTTCCACACTTTATTTCGAACTGACTTCGCGTAGTGTGTCCTACTATCGTCATTTTCTTACTGTGAATAACTATAAAATTTACACGCATTTTGGTGCCTTTTGTTTGTTTATGGTCTAATTAGTTTTCACACAGTGAATTAAAATAATTATTTTAGTAATTAATATGGGAGGGTTGCTGGGATTCATGTCTGTACATGCATCACTAACACACACAAGATACACGCGTAACACACATACAATCGAGCAGGTGTTCCTTGCCTGTTGGAACAGGTTAATTTCTCCCCTAGTGTAAAAATGAAACATTTTTACAATCCAGACATGTCCATTTACCCCAAACTTATAATAATTTTACAACTTTTACATTTATTTAAATCAATGCTCAATACAGCATATGGCTGTATCGTTGCAGTATGTATGTATATGTATAAAAGAATTAAATTACCGTTTCGCAAGACTCAAAACGTCTTGTGGCTCTCCGTCAAGGGATGCTTCTTGTGCGGCTTCCGAAACCTGCCATGACCTGTGTAACATACAGTATAAGGTTTCTACATTGCATATAAAGTAAAATATTAAGTATCTGAAACAAAATATACACTACACAAAAGTATACTTAAGCCTACTGAAATAAGTATATTTTAATTTAATAAGAATATTGATTATTATTAATTAACAATTATAGTCCATTACTGTATAAGTTTATCTCGACTGAAAATATGCATGATACGTTGTGACCAAATAAATAATAATTTATACCGAAGTCTGTTAAAGTTTTCTTTTCGATCATGAATTGAAACGCAGGTGTTACATGACTACATAGCGCGTATTCATTAATGAGTCATAGTGGCTCATTTATATATTACAAAACAGTTCGAGTTTGATTGTTAAATTCCACGTCAAGGAAGGAATTCTTCCTAGTCCTACGACACAGTCTCTCATTATTTCACAGGTTTCATATACTTCAACTGAGCTGGGCCTGATTTAAATGTTATAAAAAAACAGCTGTATTTATGTAACTAGCCAACATAACGGATACATTATAACATGTAGGAAAATCTCATAAGCCGTGAACTACTGAACTGGTTAAAGGTTGCTACGTATATAAAATCTCTATTATAAAAATACACATTCTCTTTAATAAGACTTTAATTTCTGTATTCAATAAAATAATAACAAGCTGTTATGTTAAGCAGTAAAAGAAGTTGGAACACGCTAATCATAAGTTTTAACCTGAAGAAGTATTACAGTCGGCGTGCACTGTCTCCCTGAATTACAGTGCATGAGTCTGTAACACGTTGTAGTTCGGAATCAACCAATGAGTAAACGGTCTCATTGAAAAACGGAAAGATGTTGGAAAGCTAATTTTGTGTCAGTTATTTGTTATATATTGTTTGTATTAAATTATTTGTTAACGTTTACATGTATGCTGGACGGCAAAATGAGAATTAAAACACTTTCGTGACTCTTTATGTCTGATAGAATCTGTCCTTTGTACTTAGTTATTAGCAGCAGGTATGGTAGTAAAGGTAGCAGCTCCACCATATTTGCAATCGCATGTAAACTATTCTGTTGGTTTTGCTTAATGTAGACCGAATGTTGTGCTGTATGAGTCTGTTATGTGCATTTAACACGAACTACCACATAGGCCTACTAGAGAACATGGTTTAATTTCCAGTTAATATTGTGATAATATTATATAAATTATTATCCAAATAAAAGTTTTTGCCTACCTATCTGTCCACCTACTGTGAGAACAATAACTATATTTATACATTAAATTAATTAATCGATTTTAAAGTGTCCGAACCTGTGTGATGTAAAATATTCATATCTATTAGAATATTAGAAGGGAGTAAGCATTTAAGATATCTTGAAAACGATAGGCCTATAGCTTAATTTTATGACTAAATGTAAGCCTATCTTATACAATTAAGATCTAACAAAAATTATGAAAAATTCTCATTAAAGAAGTTCCAATAATTTAGCTTTCAGCAAAATTTCCGTTTTTATCTCTGACATATCGAAAGAGATTAGTGATTCAAAAGAATAGGCTTGAAGAGTGCACTAGGCGAAGCATTATCTACTTTATGTCTCCGATGACTAACAAAAGTGTAATCTGTAACAAGACCGCAGTGATCAAATCTGTAGATTGCAATCCTTTAACATTCTACTTACTTTAAAATGCGCATTTATTATGTTAAACATAGCAACTGCATGAAAGAACTTACCAACACGCCAGCAAGACAAGAGTGTACAGGAGGAAAAGCTTCATTGCAGTTACTTTGCAAAACGCAGTTCTAAGAGAAACTGATTGTTCCTGAAACAGCGGACACCGCTTTTATTGCTACCAAAACGTACGCGAAACGACACGGATAACTGGCTGTAACAAATGTTTTATTTCCACCTGGCTTTTTAAATTAGATAGAAATTAACCAAGTGTCCGATATTGTTGGGTACACAATACCATTCATCGCCAGCGTATGATAACGCAGTTTCTTATCTGCATATAACAAAAAAAGGAACTAATTCCGTGATACTCTGTTTGTGTAAAAATAAACGCATAGAAATTAATGGAAGAGAATCGAAATATATCGAATTACAAATTAATCGCATCTAAAATGTCCCAACCGTAAAGTTTAAATTTGAACACGTGTTCAGGTCTTGTGGTTCCCTCCATCTCAACCATGACGTAAGTAGGAAGGGCAATCATTGCTAACGTGTGACAACCATTTCTCCGAAGTAGCATGATAGTCGACAGCACATCAGTGCGTACCTTTCTGGTTATGGCAATGTGCTCCGGTACCACATCCACTGCATCCGCATGTCTGTAAGTCTGTAAGCCACCCAGGTAGACTCAACGGATAGCCTTTAGTCAATGACGGGCAGTGTCTTACCATTTCCACCTTTTGATCAATAAAAATTATACGAAGAAGTTCTCTTCAATTTCTTGAGTCCTGCAAATATAAAAAATAAATTACGTGCGCGCGCGCGCGCACACACACACACACACATGGTAATTTAACAATAAAGGTTTTAATATAATACAACTTCTTCTTTAGCACTTCTTTACTACAACGTGAGCCATGGTTTCTAACATCAATCTCCTCCAGTGTCACTTAGCCATTTCCAGCTCGGTGTACCCCCCTTTCGCCACCACATCATTCTTCTTAGATCTTCCAGTAAACCATCCCACCATCATATCTTAGGTTGGCCCCCCTTTCTCCTTTTACAGACTTGCGCCCTCAGGATTTTCCTTGGTATACGCTGATCATCCATCTGTTCTAGGTGATCTAGCCATTTTATTCGTTGAGCCTTTAGAAATCTTACGATGTTCACCTGCTTCAAAGCTCATCTATCTCTTGGTTACTTTTATTCTTTATTAGTCATCTCCTTCAACTGGGCCGTAAACACGTCTTACAATATTTCTCTCAAACCTTCGTAGTGTTAATTGTTCCCTTGTCGTCAACGTCCATGTATCGCATCCAGAAGTAACAATTTAGTATAATACGCACAGTACTATAAGTTAGCATTATGAATTGAAATCAACATGTACAAACAGATAATAAAAATTAACATAGCAAAGAAAAATTAGCAAACAAATAATTCTCAATTGGCCTTTGAATAAGCATTTTCCATTAGTTTGATGACATTGGCCGGCAAAGGTGTTTAACGAAGAATACATTATGAAATAAACGAAAATAAATGCTTACAAAAATCTATTTTATGAGAAAATAAAGTATATATGTGTGTCAGTTTAACCTGACTGATATCTTGTATTTTCTTAACATTATTTAGTTCCTGCATAGTATACAAATCTTTAACTAGTTACATTTTTACACCAGTTGATTTAAATTCATTATTATCACATATCACTAGTGTAGCAATCAAATGTGACGTAATATGTTGACGTAAATTACTATTACCGTGTACCTCGTGGACAGTGGTCAGGTAGCAAGCAGGTTAGTTAGTGTGAATAAAAATAATAACCATAAAAATAATTTTAAATAGTATTCAGTAACAAATACTATACACTTGAAAATTTTATTAAAAACCTCCTAAGGTTTTCGATGAAGCTTGAGCCGCCCTCGACCCCAGCTAGAACAAACCTTGTAAAGTAAGGCTAGCGGCTTTAGTGACCAATGGCAGCGCAGTATCTTGTCCACACGATTCTAGCAGATCAGCGAATAACAGTATAGGACATGGAAGTAAGATTCAAGTGGATACATGTATGGATACATTCAAGTGAGATTTGTTTTAATTTGAGTTTTGATTGGATTCAAGTTGAGATTTCTAATCATTTGCGTAAATTTTTATAAATTAATTAAGGAAATATTATCCGCCACATTAATCTAATAATCTGATAACCTAGTCCCATATGTATTACTGTATTTTCATATTAAAAATCTAATATGTTCTAAATAACCCCTCTATAAATGATATTTCTATAGGAAACGCATCAAAATGATAAACTATTTTTGCGCAGAATATATTAATTAATATTTACGAGAATACAGTTGCTCATATCGCAGCGTAAATATAATTTAGAATTTTTTATAACCTGATAGAATGTGACAGTACTTTTGGGTATGGAGGTACGTATTTCTTAATTCTCAAATGGACTTAACACAAAATAGAATCGTTAACCCGCTGTATATTTATCTAAGCATAATCTATTACTAACTTAATACTCCCTACATTTGTTACCATCGGATTTATTTTAAAAACGTCCTGTCTGGGCGTTGAATTTCTCCGAAAAGTATACACATATCCAAATGAGAAAAAACCATAATTAGTTAGAGATTCGCTCCTAAAATGCTACAGCATTGGGCACTCAAACATATTTCACCGCTGTAATGTCTACCAGTTAATGTCTCAGTTTCACACTCGTACAAACGATTTTAGTAATAAATATTTCAATTGTAAGCTCAAAATTCCAGTGTCCTGGCACACGATTAATCAAAACTGCAGCTCTGTATTGAGAATTGTTTCAAAATATTTAATTACAAGCATATTATTATAGTAATCTAGAATTTATTACCACCAGCTAAGTTTTTTTTTCGGAAGAGCATCACTCTCCTCTAGCTGTTTTGTGTATGTTTTTGGTAACTTCTGAGTATTATCACAATATAAGATAATGAATTTACTGTTTTTTTTTTTTTAATTTAAGGAATCACAATTGATTGGTAACTTAACACTTAAATTTTGAATATATTACCTATAATTTTAATTTACAACCCATTTCTCAAACTTCATGACGTCCATGACGTCATGCATGACGTCCGATTTCGGGGAACTATGCTACTTCACTGTCATCACTGTAATTTGTAAACATTTATGTTTTTCAACGGTTATTTAAATATATGATAAATTGAATAAGAATATTTGAATACGCGCGCGCGTGAGTAATTGAAGAAAATTTGTTACGATCAGATGTTCATGTCCTGAAATTAAATCTCACTATCACTAACACTTAGGATGTTAACAATAGAATTGCAACTAATAAATATCTAAAATCCAAACCACAGTTAAAATATAAACCAATATAGAGACCGCGTTTATTCAGGAAATTATTTAATTCATTAAATCTAATATTTTCTGTTTTAAATAATTATAATACACATAAAATTATTGTGTTCAGATAGCGTTGTGTAAAGGTATTTGTAGGTTTAAAAGGCGATGTATGCTCTCCACAAAATAATCCTTATGTCTTGAAAATTTTTATTATTGTGATTGCAGTAACTAAAACATCAGATCAGGATTTAGCATGTGATGGAAGACAGCAGTCCAAGGAGGAAAACGATTTGTAGTGTATGTTTCACAAACAGACCCCGAAAAAAAAACGGGACGTTGCAGCTTCGCCCAAGAAGCCCTGTCCTATACAGGGGTCTTTCTTTAAAGACAAAGTATTTCTGAACCGTTATTCTGTAACTTTAAGCGGGCGCGTGTGTATTTCGGGCATGAGTCCTGTCTGCTTTTTATTGCCCTTAATATTAATCATAAAACATTGGAAACGTAAACATTAAGTAATAAAAATAATACAACCTACTTGCCGAATAAGAACGGTTGGCCTTGACGCTTCGAACCTTTAAAATGTAATGAAAAAAATATTACCTTTTAATGGAGATACTTTATTTTTAACATTTACCGTTGTGTAACATAATCCAAATATATTTTATTCTGAATTCATCAAATGTTTACTCTAAGATAGCATAAAGTTCTGCTATTAATTATGTGAGACAGTCTATAATGTTATAGGAGTGAGTTTTTTTGTTCAACGTAGACTTCAGTCTGATGCAATTGAGTTTCAGTCATGAGTTTCATTCAACCACTTTCAAATCTTTTACATCTAATAATGAAATTGTTGCCATCGTATTCTCAAATCTAATCTGTTTCATATTTCTGTGCTTTATAAAGCTGTACTGATTTAACATCAAGGAGAAAAACACATTTGTCATGTTTTATTAATTTCGTTGGATTACATAATTTTGGGCACCTAGCTAATAATCTAGAGGCCCCCGGTTCAATTCCTGTGGAAAATGAGTACCTCGGATAACATCCTGGTGATAATAATGGGCGGCTGAAGCGTAGTGCGGGCCACACTGCTTTCCTTGTATGCCGTACGGCTCACATTAGGCAGCCTACCCTGCCTGAATCCTAAGCTGCTTCCGTGGTACACATGGAGCCATAATTATTTATTATAACATAATTTTAATATTTACGACAAAAATAATGTTGTATGCTGATATCCGTTCACAAAAGAAACATAACCAGCCAGCTTGTCTGTTGTCAAAATATTTTCGTGATAAACAGTATTAGTCGATTTATGCTCAAGCATCGTAATTACGGTTCATTATGATAACAGTGACTTTGTAGTGAGTTGTGCTGGAAAGGAAAACTGATAATCATACAGTATTAGTTGTATAGATAATCTTAACTGCTATTCGTATACAGACGAATATATTATTTGCTAAATTATAAAAAAAACGTACGTGGGTTACGTATGTACAACTCTTCCCGGTTCAGCGAAGTTATTGATCATCAGTTATTGATGATCTTCCCCCAGTATCAAGCCGCAGTATCTTCAGTGTGCGGCTTGCTTTTGGTTTGTGCGTCTCGTAGGTATAGGCCTATCTATAATTCTTCACGTGTATGTCATCACACTAACACTATTATTGAAAATATGTTTCTTCAAATTTTATTTGAACCTGATACGAAACGAAGTAAACTCCGTGGCACCCAGTTTCGGAAGAGGAGGTTAGAAAGATTAATAACTACGACAAGTTCCAAATTCTGTTGATACCAAAGAAGCCTTCATAGATTTTGTTCCTTTAGAAGTGAAAACAGCGGAGGGAATCACACAAGCTATTACAAGTAAACTTGAGCTTAACTAAGTTGAATCTTAGCGATTGCAGACGTCAGTCGTAATGACAATCACGTAACAATGGCTGGTATCCATTCAGGAGTTCAGAAGAGAATATTAGATTTGAATCCACTAGCTATGTTTGTTCCCTGTGACAACCATTCACTTAACTTGGTTGGATTTCATGCAGCTCATGTAAATGTTGAGGCTGTGACATTTTTAGGGACAGTAGAACGTCTATTCACCTTCTTTTCCTCTTCCAATCATAGGTGGATTCTTACTCTCCACTTATTGGAGTGGCGTAAATATTACACTAAAAGGACACTGTGATACAAAGTGGAGTTCAAAAGCAGATGCGGTGAAAGCAATATCCACTCAGGTGGATGAAATGATCCCTGCACTGGAGAACTGGGAGATACACCGACTGAAACAATTGATACGAGGGAAGATGCAGCCTTAATAATTAAAGTAATAGAAAATTTTAATTTTGTGACTTTGGTCTTTTTATTAATAGTTAATTATTAAAATATTTATAAATAAAAGACGATTTGTTAAGTGATATTTTATTACTTTTAATGTAGTTCTTTGTTTAACTTTATGTTGCTTTAGGATATTGTTTAGACGATGCGTTTTAGACCTACAAGGTATTCGCAAGTTTATTAGAACAATTTTATGTTATAAATTTTGTACATTACTACATTTTTTATGGTCTACGTTTGTTACTAATAAATGTATATAAACTGAACAGCCTACTGGTAATATTATAATATGTAACTTCTTAATTTTGACTTAACAATTATTCTTAAGACGTTTGCTGGCCGTGCTTTGATACAAAAATCTACAAATTTTGCATTTATTAATTACTCTGTTCACTGGATGGCCCTTAATTTTTGCTCTTTTATCCCCTTTCAATTGTGATGGCGAGGCGACCGACGATCTCGTTGCCCCTGGCGCCAAAAGATTACATTAATACGCCACTGGTTACATTAATAATAGTAACAGATTAAAGCTTAAAAAAACTGAAAAAATTACCCACGTTTTTCAAAACTTGACCACAGAACAAATATTCAATATTACCATAACGTTTCTTGCCCCCAATAATTAGGCACTGGCGAAGACCATGGTTGAAATTATTTACTTTACAAATCATTTCAAATGGCCTACTACTCCCATCGCGTAAGACATGGTCCGAAGATTCTTTCAGATTTACAGAAGAGCGGTAAAACTCAGACTATAGTTTTGATCAAATATTTCATCGCACGTACTCACGTTTGCATAAATGTAGGGGTATAGCCTACATACGCGCGCTTATGTATGTACAGGATAAGTACATATATAATTTTCTCCAGATGATCATATATATTACTTTCCGTAAACATTATTTATGACATAAAACGGTATAATTATTGAGTATAATTCGTGCGTGTTTTATGATACTTTTATGAAATATCTAAAATTTTATTTTCCAAATGTGTTTTTGACATGTAAAAACCAAACTTTTACATTCACGTGTTTTTTATTACTTTATCATATTCAAGGACAGTCTTCCGGTAAATTATTTTTGCTCTTACGTTTGACATTCGTATTCAAGGTAATTTTAAAACATCAAGCAATGGAAAAGTTAGTGTTTCCTTTTTTATTGAAATGTGAGCAGAATTTTACAAAGAAAATGTTTCGTGGTGAACTGGAACAAATCTACACTTTTTGTCCTAACAGAATATTGTTTTATTAGAGAATGAGCTAAAAACATTATTTAGCAAAGATATTTTATGCAAACAATTGTATTATAATTTTGTTATAAACTTTTTCTAGAATATTTGTGTAAGAGTGACAAACAAAAAGAATTTCTTCACACCCGCCGCGGTCTGTTTTTAACTCTGTTCGGCATGAACTTCTGAATGTTAATCAAAATACACTGAAATCTGAACAAACTACTATTTACTAATCCTACTTTGTATTTGTTAAATATGTAGTCTGTATTAAACATGCGTTTTCTCAAATCAGCAACAGAAATTTAGAATATAGGCCTATGTTGAAACATTATAGCCTATTCTTTTACAATTTTTAGTAAACGTTATATATTTAATTTTGTGTTTTCTAAATTTTATAAAACCCAAGAATTATATATAAACTTTACAAATTAACGGATAGTGAGGTGTGAAACTACAATGAGAGGTAAACATATATGTGATGGCTTTCGTAGAAAAATTTAATATCCTATCTAATACCAACGATGTTTATTGGGAACACATTAATAGAAGTTAAGCAGCAGTAACGGCTTTGGGTAGGACCTGACTGTGAAGACATGGGGAGTAGGTTACAGAGGAAGACTTAAAGGAAACACAAGTGATAATGAAGTTCCGGCACTTTTTTATGCAGTTTTATGCAGTCACTTTTTAGGTAGTTAAGAGATAACATGTACGTAAATTTTAGGGCAAAAATGAGTTTTATGAGGCAAGACGAAAAGCCTTACTAGCGAGGCTACCGCGTCCAAAAATTAAGACGTATTATAAACAACACTGTGATAAATTCAACGTAGACAGACGACGAAGGAAACTCTGCGTTAAGCAGAAGGTTGCTGTCATATCTAACATGTATGTCGATACCATGTAGGCCTATATCATGAACAATAATCTCAAAATCTAATGAAGTCGAAATAATAATGTGCATAGATAGTACAGGAAAACATCTCGGTTTGCAGAACCGAATCAGTTCAGGAGACGAACATTGTAAAGTCACGTACATTGCAAACATATTGTGTTTACTAATTCGCGGTGAGGGTCGCTGTCTGTTTTCATTTTGCAGTCAAACTCCTTCTACATCTATCCTACATATTACCTGCCTTTACTTTTCAATTGAAAATTTTCTTTAGGAAGACATAGGCTATATGTAAACATATGTGTGTATGTGGCCGGGTTTTGTATATGTGAATGATTAGACGGACAGGTAGAATCTATGCCTAATATGTCTTTTCAACAACAATTTCAGTTGAGTTTCCTTGTCACTGAAGTTATATTTATATTTTTAACTCCTGAAATGTAGCCTTCACATAAATAGTTATTAAATAATAGTCTTAGGTTAATAAATAAAATAGCTAACCTTAAACGTTCTTGGAAATGAGATGTCCAGAAAATTGACGATAATTTATAATACTTAACTCTCCATCACCAGTCATAAGTAGATGACTAAACTACTTTTTGAAGTACTCATGTAGACTGAGCAAGTGCTCTGTCTTCCATGACCCCTCAACACACACACACACACACACACACACACACACACACACACACACACACACACACACACACACACACACACACAGCGTGTATCTAACTGTGCAGAATAAAAAATTGATGTTTCAATAAAACATTTTCTTGTGGAGATTGCTGTTATAGTTCAACCGACACTATATTATATATAGTTACACGGGATAGTTTATTCCGTTGTGTACTAGCCAGAACGGTATATTTGTGCTTGCAAAGTACAGCTGAAATTAATGGTATAGTAGAATATCTTAACAACTCCTTATGATTCGTCAAACAGGTCGTGTGCTAGCGGACTGGATTCAGTTGATGCAGTAAACTTTCTCTGTCCACAGACACATGCAATTAACAGCTAAATATAGTTATGTCCTAGTATGTCACTTTTCTCTACATTTGTGTGTCTACATGAAATGAGAAACAACCGATTGGATATAAGAAATCCCAACATAATTTGCTTTAGAAATTAATAAAAATATCTTTTGCATCAACAACGTAATTTAATGAATTTCGTCTCTACTACTGAAAACAGTATTATGAGTGCATCTGGGAGATCGTGATAGGACGAATACCAGTCTGACTGTCTATAATAAACTATTAATGGTAATAGTGTCTTTCTATTCCTGGCATAATTTTTTAATATCTGTTATTATAGCTTACAGTTTAGTTAGTGAGGTTTTTTTTTACCAGCAGATTTTCTTTTTTTTTGTAATTACAAGCGTCATAAATAATGTTTGTTTGCTTTCAAAATTTAAAATATCGATTTAAAAAATAACAAGAACTCTCCGACGTGCTCTAAAACACAAGGGAAGGAAAGAGTACATAATAAAATTATACAAATCCATAGCACTTCCTACCCTTACTTATGGCTCAGAAACCTAGACAATGGCAATATAAAGAATTCTGGCTACAGGAATGAAATGTTTGCGTTCCATAGCTGGTTACACAAAATTAAATATGAAAATGATATAATCAGATAAGAGAGAAACTAGAAGTTGTAAAAGAAAATGGAATCATCATTAAGTACAGAGAAAGCTAGAAACAACATATTAGCAGAATGGGCAGTGACAGATTCCCCAAAGTAACCTTATTGTATCAGCCGAAAGGGAAGAGAAGCCTGGGAAGACCCAAGAAGAGTAGTTTGGAGTAAGTCAGTCCGACCAGTTTGTAGTAGGAACAGACTGAACAGTTTAAGCCGTGACGAAAAAGAAGGAAACTTTACAAGTACGGTAATTAAAAAGTAATTAAAAAGACAATCACTGCTTTTGTGTAAAATCGCATCTTGTTAAATCATTTACTACTTTTTGTTTTCTCAATCTATGCTTTTGAGAGATGCACGTAATGAGCTTTTGTAAATGTGCCTTTAATTTTAACTTTTTAATGGTACTTTAAATGAGCTGTAAATGTAACTTTGTAACTTCTTTTAAACTCTGGCTAACTTTTATTCAAAAATTATAATTAATTTAAAATTTTCACAGTCTTTATGAATAATGTTTTTTAAATACAGTGTCTTAAGCGATCACCCTGGGATCTCTGTAAAATGTGGCCATTTGCAAAGGTGGCCGTTTAATAGAGGGTTGCCAGCGTTAGTAACAATACACTATATTGTTTACAGATGATCACCTATTTCATTGTAATATGTACTTAAGGTTTACAACGTGGTAAACAAATTATATTGTTGGAAAACTGTCATTTAATTTCGTTTCCTCAACGATAACAGATTTTTTTTTAATTGCGTTATTTTCGACCAAATAGTAAAGTTTACTTCACTGTTCCACAGCATTCTCCTCACATTCCTCATCGAGAGTAACACAGATATCTTTGATCCATCTAAGAGACTGTAACACTTCTTGTAAACTATCGGCGTTCCTTTAATTTCGTCTTCTTCTTATTTTGCACATCATCATCACCCGTTTCTACAAAAAGCAGATAAACTACTGTACTGAAGAAGTCTATATCCCAAAATAATGCAGATTTTAATCGACCATTTCAAAACGTTTACGTTGTGAATACAAACATTTGGCTGACCTGTGTTTATAATCTTCCTGAAGTCAAGTCTCCCAGTTGCTCTCGAGATCATCACAGCATTCTAGATTCCCCATTTTAATCAGATGGCAGTACAGCAACTGTAGCAAGTGTCTGAAGTTCTTGCGAAATTTCATTTAATGGTTGGGCCTGCATTTCAGCGTTGCTAATTTTAATATCAAATTTCTTAATGTGATAAAGCGTAAAACACTTCTTGATGGTGGTAAGAGCAACCTCGTTCCAACCTCGTCCAGGACGGTGATTTTCTTTTCCAAGTGAAATGCCGAATTCCTGTCATTTATGTGGGACACAATGGACTGAAGAAGTATTTAAAACTTTAAAAAAGTTTAAATGACTGAATTATTTCTTGGTCCAATGGCTAAACGTCAGATGTAGTGTTAGGTAGAATAAATAAGAGGCTGATATTGGACAATGGATGACGTTCGAATTATCCAGTAATAAAATTACTAGGCAATTATTGTTTTGCATTTATTTTATTAAATTTTTGCAACTAGTCTTAAAAAATTCTGGAAGTCATCCACGATTTTCTGTTAGTGTGGCAAATAATTCCCCAGTAAAGCTGTCCTCAAATGCTTGAAACATCTCGGTTTTAAAGATTTTCCGAAAGCTAACGGCTGCTCTTTTTGTCACCATCACTACAACATAACATAATCGTTAGTCTTTTTTTAACCATGTTTAAGTCTTTAAAATTAACCGAAGCACAGCTCTAAAAGATATCCAGACTCATCAACGTTGGCAAATGTTACTTAATATGTATTATGCCAGAATACTTTGGAAATCTTCTTTCCAGTCATTGACTTTATTGACTCGTACATCCGCACCATCACCCGAAATTATTTTGAACGATATGCTGTGCCTTTTCTAAAATATTCTACCCACCAATTGCTTGCTATAAAATATAATTTCCGTAGCAATGTCAAGTGCCTTCTCTCGTAACATAGGCCACTTCCACTAATTGGGAGTTATTTTGAGCGAAGAATGTAAACCACACATAAAACACATTTAAACCACTAGTAAGGGGTTTCATTTACTTGTCCGCATTTTGATTACCTTTGTTTCGACAGCATTGTCCATTATCAAATTCTCTTTTTAATTTATATGTAAGAAGGTTATTCATAACCCTTCTGCAAACAACAACAAAAACAAAAACAAAAACAAACGATGTCATACAAAAATTGCAGATGTGTCTTCCGGAGTATTTTATGATTGGCCATTTTGTTGTTGTTGTTTGAGGACTATCAGGCTATTCCGTCGGACTCGGAAAACGGGTTGCAGATGGCTATACATTTGTTAAATAGAATCTGTAAAGACTTTGGATTAGAAATATCCATACTCAAGACTAAGGTTATGGCTTTTCGTGGAAATGATCCCGTACGGGCAAAAATTTTTATCGATGGTATTGTCTTGGAACAAGTCAACAATTTTGAATACCCGAGCTATAGTGTATCTTATAATAACAAGTAACGATGTTGTGAATAAGCTGCATATGTTCAACCTTATGTGCGAGACCATCAAGCGAACTCTTAAGTCAGTAAGTAAAAAAAACACGCCTAAAACTGTACAAGGTGATGGCCCTTTCCAAACGTCTTTATGGGTCTGAGAATTGGACTTTAACGAAAGCCCAATTCTCAGGCCAGGTGAATGGCCAATCGTAGGCCAGAGCACGAGATTTCTCAGGCACGAGGCAGGGTATACTCTCCACGAACATAGAAGAAACACATATATACGCAGGAACTGAATATTATAAGTATACTCGACAGGATTGCCCAATTGGTATCAGCTGAGTTGGTGAGAACATCTTTGCCGAATGGATGACTCCCACATCCCAAAACAACTATGGAAATATAAGCCGAGAGGTCGAAGAGGTGTTGGGACGTACGAGGAAGCGCTGGAGTGACCAGCTCTAGACTTTGCCTGTTTAAGACGGGAACAAACCATTTTTGGTGTAATCTGTGCAGAAGATGATGGTGATGGTGATTTTTATTTCGGATTATCTCTTGGTCCGTGTTCTTCCACACTTAAAAAGTTCGGTACATTTCCTTATTGGAACAACCTTATCACTTCAAAGAATAACACTTCGCTTATTTTTAAATTTAAACACACTCTTTCTTTGTTATTCATTTTTGAAACACAGTTAAACTACACCTAGGCCTACGCACACGCGGATCGCTTAAGCAAATTCAAAGTTACAATTGTTTCAACAGCTCGGAACGGTTGCTTATAACTTATTGCTTACCATTGTTTCAATGTTGTGGGGAATTCAACAGTTTATTGTGTACAAATAACATTTTGTAAAATTACGCAGGTATATACGGCTAGGACGTTTACTTTCAGTTGTGTAGGGTATAAACACTACTTGAATATTCTTACAAATCTCTATTGTCAAACTATTTTGTCTACTGTACTGTATTCCAGATGTCCGAACATCCAATAGGTGACAGTTTAAGCAAGTGAACAAAACTGTTATGGACTGATCGCTGGCCGAGGAAGGAGGTGGCCGTTCAGTGAAGAGGTGACCGCTGAATAAAGGTGGCTGTTAGGTCAGGTTTTACTGTATTTATTAAACTTACCGTAAGTATGCATACTATTTGTCAAATAAAAACACATAAATGTAAACAGAGATCACTTTAAAATTCTTTTAAATCTGAAATAAATAATAACAAACACATTTTTATTTCCACGTAAACGTTAAATCATGTACATTTGTCTCTATTAGATAACGTAAGTATTACAGGTAACGGCATTTTCTATAGCTAGGGAATGTATAACCGACATTACTCGTATTTTACTAATGTTCTTATGTTAATTATAATCTTTATAATATACTGGACTCAAGCAAGAGACGTGTGGCAGATTATATCAATAAAATTTGGGAATAACATAATTATTACTGTCAAATATTCTAGTACTGTAAGTTTATGGAAACCATTATAGAATGTTAGGTTATTGTTATTCTGAGAGCACGGCTATGCATTTTAAGTTGTTTCACTTTTTCTACAAAATGCTTTCCGTGAATGTGACTTACAATTTCTAATTGATAACGATAATGATATGTATCATATGTGAAACTAATACTGTCATTTTGTACAAACTGTTGCGTGCAAATTTCTTTTTCTTCTTAGGCCTTCATTGATTAAGTATGGATAACTGATTTGGCTTCATCAAATGTGTCCTTGGTCCGACAGTCGGTAGAACAATACACGAATACGTTGACAATTAACGTAACAATACTTCAAAGCATGTTTATAATTTTGTTATACGAATCAAATATTAAAGTAGTAAAGGAACAATACGTAAATAAAATACAGAAACATTCGAATGTAACGCCCTGTATCTTTGCTTGTATTATAAATGTTTTACAAGCAAAATGGTTGTATGTGAGGATACAAGGGATTACTGTCGATAGAAACTAGTAGTAATTGTATTAGGAGTTGAACAGTTTTAAGAACTGACTTATGATTTGGCAAATGACTTACACAAATTGTATGACATTTGTTTCTATCAGAAGTTGAATAGACAGATGCCAAAGCTTCTAATATGCCACATGTATCGATTTGCACAAAGACATGGGAGAGTAAAAAGAAGAATTGTTTCAATTTCTATTAAAATAATACGTGAAGGCGCATTAATAAAAACATTGACATTATTATGATAATGATTATAATAGTATCGATCAATATAACAATAAAAAAAATAATAATGGTAATAATAAATGTGCTCTTCCCATAGTGTACTGTATAATTGATAATTAGAACAGCGACAATAAAATCAACACATTCTTCAATATACTAGTAAAGAAAGGTGTAGAATACAAAGATAAAAAGTAAGAGAAGAACTTACAAGTAATAAATATTAATAAAAATCTAGTTTTTGAAAGAAACCCTCTCTCTATTTATACACCTAAGCATTCAAAAAGAATTTCGACGAAACCGAAACATTGAAGCATGATAATTTTTTAGGTTTTTGAAACGTATAATGTGGATTACATTTGGTGGATTACGTAAATCATTTCCAAACCACAAACGATCACAACAGAGCATGTAAACCCAAATTTATTCTCACTAAAACGTTTGCTAAACTCAATGTCAGCAGTGATTATTTCTGTCTTGATGCGTTTACATATCAAATTTCAAGACTGTTGGGAATCGAAAGTGTGGAGGCGTTACGTTTTTCGATGACGATTTTGTGGAATGACCCCCAGCATAAAAACATTATCATGTTAAAATTTAAAAAAAACAATTTATAGAAGAAAATAATAGGTCTACTTTAGAAGGGAAACAAATTTATTCTGTACAAGTGTTATTTGAGGGTACCTATAAATAGGTTTTCTATGCGTGTCCATGTTCGGTTATGCAGCGAGATACTTTATGTTCTTAACGTTTATAAATAAAGAAAGAGGAGCTCACGCAAGGACAATAAATTTTACGGTATCATATGAATTGATTTTACAGTAAGAAGATTTGTGGAATGGGGTGTCCCGGTAAATATGCAGCCGCTAATGTTCAATCTGGAAGTCGAATCACGTAGCACACCAGGAAGAAATTTTACTTTAATTTGTTTTCCCTCCGGGTCAAAAAGCACTTGGATTCGTTTTGCCTGGACTGTTTTAAGCGACACTAATGGCCACTGTGTACTATTATATTACGCAATTCAAAACTACGTTTACTTACTTACTCCCTTCGTGTGATAACTACGCTAACATAGGTGAAGAATGTGTAATAACAAACATGCTGACGAAACGTTTGAAACGGAAATGTATCCAGCTGATACTATATGTTTGTTTCAAAGATCACAAGACACACACCCGAATTCCCAGAAAGACCAGTTTTAAGGAAAGTCTCCCCTAGCTGGGTAAACCACAGCCACCATTCCTCAACCTGTGAACACGCGGGGGGGGACAGGACCACCGGCCGGGATGGTTCACGATCCGCTTGTACCAATTTTAGTTCGTCGCGGATCCATACAATGACCCCGAAACTCAGAATGGTCGCGGGCCCGACCTCCGAGGTTCGTCCACTGGATCCCCCTTGGAGGTCTACGGCTTTTAATCCATCTTCTAGCGGCGGCAGAGGATCACTACGCCATCCAGGCCAGTGGTAAGGTAGATTGCCGTATCCTCTCCATCTCGCTTAGTCCAACTTAGGACTCGCAGGGCTTGCTACTCAGTGACGCGAGCTTTGCCTGCGCGTCTGTCACGGATGCGGGTTTTGGGTTCGCACGCCAGATTTCCAAAGAACGGATTGTCTTAAGACTACTTGACAGGAAAGAGAGCCCTGGTTCCCAGAACACGCGGCGCTACTTCGGATTCACTGCACTTCGTGCAGCTACTGGAAACCTGCACGTGGACGCTGGAAACCCTGGCTCCGGTTCACGCCCCCCACTAACGTTCACTGCTCCTCGTGCAGCTACATACCAGGGACGGCCAGCACCCTGACTCCCGTTCGCAAAGCACACATGTTTAGCCTGGCATACATAGGTCCATTCCAGCCGAAGACCCAGTTTGACTCTCGCGCCGCACCCCCAACCTCACGCTCCTGGGGAAAAAACCTCGGGTCCTCGCCCGCGGTATTTGCTTCCTACAGAAGGTTTTAATGAAACACCTAGAAAGAGGAACATTGCGGCTTTAGAAAAGAAAAGTAGTTCCAGTGATTAGGAATTTAGGATTAGCCAATTTGGATTTCTAATTTGTAAGACTGGGTCTGGGTGCAGCAAGGCTGTCTACTCTGAATTGACATTAATTACAAGCCTAGACGTCAGTAAAATGTGGGACGATGACCGTGAAGAAGTGAGATCAACAAATTTGCTGTATTCTTATAAGGTGACATCAGTTAGTTCATCCGTCAGTGGCAAACGTCATATAGGACAATGTGGAAGGCTGTGGAAATTGTAAGATCAGGTCACTAGTGACGCATTTATTTTTATTAATTCTTTAATTTTAACGTAAATAAGATGGATACGTTTCTAAGGAAGATACAGTGCTTACGTTTAAGTGTATGTGAGTGTGTATGTGTGTGAGAGACAGGTTGAGTGCTGTCCTGATGGGATAAACTGTAACAAACAATCCAATATTGTGATGACACATTTAAATTATCATATGTAATGAAAAATGATTAAGCAACAATACGTTTTAGGTCGACAAACACGTTTTATCGGTATCGTTATTAACACGAAACGTTTCCCCCGTTTAGTGATGTGGCATCTCAGCGATAAAGCTGAGCGTTACCGCATCACTGAAACAACTCTGACGAAACAACGTGGTTGTCGACAGAAAAACTGTTGTTATCAAATGTTCCAACCACGAACGTTTACGAATAAAAGAAAAGATTATTTTTCTTTAAAACAATTCCAAATTTTACAGAAGTTCTGTTTTGTGATTTAAAAAATACAAAGGTATCTCTTTTCTCATTACATATAGAAATGAATTAAACAAATGATTCACTGATATTTTACAAATATGAAATTTAATGTTCAGGAACATAATTATGTTTTTTACAATTAATTAAAATATTTAAATAAAAAACTTATGTTTGATTTGTTACAAACAATTAACTTTCAGTTCTTCCTAACATGTTTAAAAAAACTTTTTCAATTTTTCTTGAACTCGATGCACGTAGCGAATTCAACGTCCGTGTTCCCAAGTTGCATTTTCCCGGTCAAAAAATCAGTCGGTTCCGATGCTCGAGTTCCGTCACTCCAACAGAATCGCCTTTGGGTTTTCATACTGGTTAGAGCAGTTTGCAGACTCCCGACTCCGTCAGAAGTTTTGCTTAGGGGACCCGGAAAGTAAAAAATGATAAAAAATCAATTTTGAGTTTTTTATAAATTAACAAAATATATACTTTTCTGTTTAATTAGTTCATCTGTATCACCCTTGTAATTATTTAAAAATAATTTTCAAAACATACTCCCCTATTCGGTAAGTGAGCATGACATCTCGTATCTGTTTGCCATAGATTTGATTCAGTAAGAATCTTCTCATTCAAATTTCCCGCATATTCCAAACAGACTATATTTTTTTGAGTGAGAGACTATCAAGACAAAGAATGAAAGGAATAAAGAGGAAACTCTGTGAAGATATGTCAAGTGATTCTGACAACCCATCCTATGGTCCAGGATTCCACTGAACATGCAGTTACAGCTTTCACCGACGACTACCGTAAGTTTACGTTTTTGCTTTTTAAGAAACATTTCTTCATAAACTATAAGAGCTAAAGACCTCACATTTTCAGAGTTTGTACATAACACTAAATTACACATTGTAACGTAGTATGTTTTTATATAACTATATAGTAATTATAGATTTTATGTTGTAAGGATTGTGAGAAATAATTTTAGTAAATCTGAAAGTACAAGAAAAATCATATTTCCTACAAAAATGCAAATATCCCAAAACAGCTATGACACAACGTGTGAAAATCATGTAATAGGCTACAGGAAAAAATCAGTTTGCTAATGCTAATAGATTAGGAGAAAATGTTCCTTTCATTTAACATTACGTGTAGCCTATAGGAGATTCCGGGTTCCCTAAGTAGTAGCTGTGCACCCCTGTTCCTTCGAACAACTCCACGAAACTCACCGTCACCACGTGATTCTTCTACGCGATATCAATCAGTCTCATATTCTTAATTATATTTATTGATTAAGTTAAATTGTTCCGGATTACGAAGAACTAATTTTCACGTGTTCTGGATCAGGCTGTCAGTAGAGTTAGACCGACAGATATGCTGCTTTGTAAAATCTGTCGCGATGCAAAACTTAACTACGACCTTCTGGACAACCCTACCAACCACAAGTTTTATCAGCCATATCAAATTTTCACTAAAGCCTATTTTAGGTTTTAGCTATTTATACTCGACCACGTGTTCGTTATATAATATATTTATTAAAAATATCTACGTTTTAAAAAAAATGTTATTCCACGTCGCTGCAAATAATATTCAACTTTTAAAAGTATTTTTTATACTGATATACTTGCATTTATGTTGACTGTGCATCTGTAAAATTCTTCTATCATACGCAATGAATTTACATGCACAGGACATTTAATTTGACGCTTACTCGACCTCATGCTTAATGTCATAATTGTCTTATTTCTGATTTGCTAATTCTAGTAACAATTTGTCTTTATTTAATTAATAAAGTTGTGTTAGTGTTTATAATCAAAAACAAAAATAACTCTGTTACACATCACTACAGAAAAAAATTTCCGATTAGCGCTTTCAATCTTCACAGTTTATCATCAGATTGGAGATATTCGATCTGATAGATATTTCCGATCTGATGATGAACTGTAAAGATTGAAAGCGCTAATCGGAAAATTTTTTCTGTAGTGATGTGCAACAGTCTTATTTCTGTTTGTCATCTATTTCAATTTGTCCTTAGCTATTCACTCCGTCTAGGCCCGATTTAGTAAAGGCCTTGAACAAAATGACATCTTTCACACCCCGCGGTGTAGTAACTCTGCCATTCTACAAAATATAATAATAATAATAATAAATTCGTTTTATTTATACCGTGGAAGTAGTTTATGAGTCGTCAGACGTAGGCTATTCAAGGAAAGTAATGTGGCCAGCACTACGCTTCAGCCGCCCATTATTACTCCAGAATCTAATTCCAGGTATGTTTTCACAGGCTAAGTCGATATGGTGGATGGAGAACACTCCTTGATTTTATGGACTAGGATCCAGGACCTGCAGGTTCATAGTTGGCGCCATTAGACTTTCTAAGTAGCGCTAAGCCGAATAACTTCAACATTTATAAAATTAAAAAGAAAGCGAGGAGTGCGTTAAAATTTGTGTGTGTGTGAAAGAGTCAGACAGACAGACAGAATGTGTGTGCGTGTGCCGTGTGTGAGTGCCCGCGCGCAGTGATAATTAATTATACCTTACAAATAAAATTTTCAGTTTAAAGAAACCGAGTAGTCTATTTTCCTTTCTATTCAGCGTTAATCTAATAGTGTGGATGCCAGCATATTTGTTTATGCCGCTGAAGTGGCAAAAGTCGGTACCAGAGCAGAATCCTAATGACTACATTTCAGATGCTGTGTCAGCGAACTGCATTCAGCTGATTCAGTTACAAACACACCAGCTCCCTCTGACCGCAAACTTGTGTAATTAATAAATTATAGTAATAATGTCCTAGTTTGGTAATACTTAATTTGTATCTATATATTAATAAGTGAAGAGAAAACTTTGTACCCCTTTTTAAGCATATTGCGCGCACGGAGGAGTGTGAGATTTGGCATAATTAAAGTTTATATGGAGAAGGAGTGCATGTGTTTGTGTCTGTCTGTGTGTCTGGTTGTGTGTGTGTGTGTGTGCGTGTGCGTGTGTGTGGATTTTTTTCTATGGGAAACGATAACTGCCCCAAATTCAGACCCACCGTGCATAGACCACAATTTATTCTTGTTATCTTAGTATCTCAACGCGGTGTCGTACAATATATTAGGTTTGAATAATAACTGGTCGTTCTGAATGTGTGGCTTGGTACTAGTGTCCCTGAATGCTTTGTACACCTCAAATTCCTCGAGTGCGTTCATATAACTTCCCCTACTGCAAAAGTGGAGGGGTTTTAAATTGGTTCCGAAATCGGTGTAATTATGATTTTCATTAATAAGATGTTTGGCGAATTTTGATTTGATGGTACCATAGTTGCGACAGATAGTGGGTGGTTTGTGTTCATTAAATCTTTTGAGGAAACCACGGCCTGTCTGGCCCACATAGAAAGCGTCACAGTCATTGCATGACAATTTATAAACGCCCGTATTTAATTCTCAAGGCAAGTGGATTCGTGGGTGCGAAGATTATTTAAGATATTATTTGTAGTCTTGTAAGTGACTATAATATCACTGTTTTTGTTTATGAGTGATTTTAAAATATTCGGCACAAAATTGGTGTATGTTGCGGTGATATATTTGTGTGGTTTTTCTCCCGTGCAGTCATTGATAATTGGTTAATGTTCCTTTTTCTGTTTTTATGTTTCTTGAGAATGTTGTTTACGACGTTGGTATTGTAACCATTTGCGACTGCGATGTACTTGATGGTATTTAACTCGTTAAGAAAATCTTTGTTATCAAGGGGCAAAGATAAAAGTCTATGTATCATGCTGTGAAAAGCAGCCATTTTTTGCGATATGGGATGAAATGATGTGGCATGTATCACGGTGTCTGTCGTCGTTGGTTTTCTGTATATATTAAAATTTAATTTATTGTTGGTGTTTTTTGTGATTGTCAGATCTAAAAAGTTTAGTTGTCCATTGTCTTCATGTTCCAAGGTGAATTTCATAGGTTTGTTAATATTATCGTGAAGAGAAAACTTTGTACCCCTTTTTAAGCATATTGCGCGCACGGAGGATTGTGAGATTTGGCATAGTTAAAGTTTATATGGAGAAGGAGTGCAGAAAGCTAAAATTTATATATAATATGTGTTACAAATACATTAAATTAAATTAAATAAAACATTCATTTTCACTTGAAAATTCATTTAAACGTTTTAAAACAATGGTAATTGTTAAAAATAAAATAATTTTGTTGCCAGGCAATAAAATTATAATTTTTTCATTTTAGTGTACGTCCATACTGCCAATGTCAAACACATAATAGTCTGTCGTTTGTTTACGTTCATACTGCCAATGTCAGACACATAATAGTCTGTGGTCAAACAGTCGCACAGAGTAGAGATTGTCGCCAAAGAATTTTAAAATGTTGCCAACAAATAATTACTGACAGATTGACTGAATGAGCTGTGAATTTTGTGTGATTTCAAATGTTCCTTTTTCAATAGTCTGTGGAGTGTATGTCAAGGCAAAAAACCGTTTATTTTATATTTTGTATATTAGATATATGTGTTTTATATATTAATGTGCAGTTGAAAGTGAAATACAGCTTGCATAATATACACCTGTTGCAAAAGGAAAATTTTGTAGCAGCAATTTGAATTGACTTACTCTCGACTAATTATTATTGGTGGTTTCAAAAAAGTGAGTACATTTTATTATTTTTAAATTAAACCCTGTCTAATCTTAGTTTCAGTAATTTCATTACATTTTTTTTTTTACATTCAGATATTCGCACCTACTTCCATTATCCCTCGGCATAGAACATTGACGGGTCGGAGTGAGAGACAAAGAAGAAGGAATATATATTCGCGTGAAAGTCAAAATGATAATAGACCAAATGCAAATTTAAATAGTGTAAATAGTATACAAAATGATGAATTTATTTTGAGGGATGCATTTAAATGCGCAATGAATGTCATTCCAAAAAATTTTAATACTTTCGATTGTGGATTAATGCAAGTTACAATGCAGGTTTTGCAATGCAAAACATTTCGAATCTGAGGCCACTTTAGGTGAAAGGACTGCATTCACTTCATGTTGTCATAAGGGTAAAGCAATATTACCGGCCTTAAGTCAAAATGAATACTTTAAATCATTGTATGATGGACTTACTTCAAATGAACCTTCAATAAAAAGAAAGTCAAAAAATTATTTTGAAACATTCGTAAATACAATTCATCATTTGCTATGGTTAGCTCAGAAGCTAAAATTTCGGATACAGTTACGCGTGGAGTGTATCATTTTAAAATACATGATGTTTTTTATCACAGATCAGGTCCAATGACTGCTGGATATGGTCGCTCACCATGTATGGGCAATTATATTTTTATGATGTTGACACTGCTGTCAATTATAGATTACGTGAACACTGTAATCAAACATGCAATAACAATATAATGCGCGAAATCTCTCTTGAATTGGAACGCATTAATCGTTTCGTTCGGTCATTCATTGCAATGAAAGCTCATTGTCAGAGAGTTGAAAATCAAAATAAAGAAATTTGTATGCTCATTAAAGTAAATCGTGATTTAGATCTACGCCGTTATAATGATGCAGTTCAAACTGATGTAGCAGTAATATTTAGTACAGTTGATGGTGAGCCACCCTTTGAACGAAATATGGTTTCGTTTCAAAAGTTAATGGTACCATTAAAAATATCTCTGTTTTTGATTCATCATTGGACCCTTTAGCGTATCCATTACTTTTTCCAAATGGTGATACTGGGTGACATATCAATATTTCTCATAATGTACCAACTACATCTAATTCAAGAGCGCCCAGAAATAAATTAACCATGCTTCAGTATGCAGCCTATCGACTTGCAATTAGAGAAGATTTTAGCATGTTGCACCATTCACAAAAATTATTTCTGGAGTGGATAGTTGATATGTATGTGAGAATAGAAGGCAGAAGGTTACATTTCATTCGACAAAATCAAACAAGTCTTAGGTCTGAATTTTACAACAATTTAACAGATTATTTAGAATTGAACCACAATGCCAATAATGTTGGCCGTAGAGTAATTTTATTTCTTCATTCAATGGATCTCCAAGAAATATGTATCAGAATTATTTAGATGCAAAGTCAATTGTACAACATTTCGGAAAGCCTTCTTTGTTTATTACAATGACTTGCAATCCAAGTTGGCCTGAAATAGTTAGTAATATTGGTGTAGGTGAGTCAGCTAATTTTCGACCTGATATTGTTGTGCGTGTATTCAAGTCCAAACTGAAAGCATTAATTGAGGGCCTTACACTAAAAAAAATCTTCGATAAAGTTGAAGCACTCACATATACAATTGAGTTTCAAAAGAGAGGATTGCCTCATGCTCACATTTTACTCTCTTTAAATGAGCAAGATAAAATTGTTAACGCTACCGATATTGATAAAATTGTATCTGCGGAGATTCCTAACATTCAAACACATCCTACATTACATGAATATGTTGTAAAACACATGATGCATGGTCCATACGGTGTACTTAATCCAAATTCTGTATGTATGAGAGATGGAAAATGCACAAAAGATTATCCAAAACGATTTAATGAATTTACATAGGAATCATTAAATGGATATCCATTATACAGAAGGCGTGATAATGCTTTTAATGCTAAAGTTCGCGGTAGTTGCCTCGACAATCGTTATGTTGTACCATACAATCCGTATTTACTTGCCAAATTTAATTGCCATATAAATGTTGAAGTATGCACTACAGTTAAAAGTGGTAAATACATTTATAAATACGTGTATAAAGGCTATGACAGTGCATCTGTTGAATTAGGTTTAGAGAGAAATGAACCAGGTCAAGAAATACAAATTGATGAAGTTAAAAATTTTTATGGCCGTTATGTCGGAACAACTGAAGCTGTATGGCGCATCTATGAATTCCCAATGCATTTTCAATCACATGTCATCGTTAGACTTGACATTCATTTACCGCGTAGACAGAATGTTTACTTTCGAGAAGGACAAGATCGTCAAGCAATTGAAAATGCAAGACAAACAAAATTATTAGCATTTTTTGAATTGAATCGATCAGATCCATCATCGCATGAATATAAGTATATTGAAATTCCTTTGCATTATGTGTGGGAAGATTCCCGAAAAAAATGGAAGAAGAGAAGGCGTGGAGGTGATAAAATCATTACACGCATATATGTAGTATCACCAAAAGACATCGAACTTTTCCATTTACGATTGCTTTTATTGCATGTATGTGGTCCAAAATCATTTGAGGATGTTAGAAAATACAATGGAATTATACACACTTCTTATGTTGAAGCGTGTCATGCTCGCGGCATTGCTTCAAATGATAATGAATGGCGCGAATGTTTAAATGAAGCAAAAGAATTACATTCACCAAAACAAATGCGAAATTTATTTGGTTACATTTTTGCATTAAATGTGCCAGCCAATGCATTGGCGTTATGGAATGAATTTAAAGTATATCTTAGTGAAGATTTTTTGAGAGATTACAACGAAGAAGTATCCTTTAACACAGCTCTATTAGAAATTGAAGATATTTTGAATGTTCATAATTTGTCATGTCAAGAACTTGGTTTACCAGTTCCCACGTATTCGCAGAGAACAGACGAAGCAAATGCTATTGATCCAATAGAACAAGAGTTTCTGTTTTGTGAGCACTATGAAACTGCAAATATTGAACAGCGTAATCTAATTGATCGTGTGATTCGTGAAGTTTTGCACCATGATACTGTTTATCTGATAATGTTTTTTTGTTTAACCGCTCATGCAGGTTGTGGAAAAACATTCACACAAACAGCAATCATTCACAAATTAAATTCGCTTAATCTTACTTGCATTGCAATAGCGTTCAGTGGCATAGCTTCAACTCTATTACGTGGAGGTAGAACTTTACACAATGTGTTTAAATTGCCTATACCCATTTTGGAAAATTCTGTAGCGAATATTACCGCAAATAGTAGCTATGGACGTTACATAAATTCATCATCATTGATAATTATTGATGAAATTTCTATGTGCCCACTGCAAGTGTTGAACATCATAGATAGATTATTGCAGGATCTATGCGATGAAAATGATAAACATAAACCATTTAGAGTGAAAACGATACTTCTGTGCGGTGATTTTCGGCAAATCTTACCAGTTGTCCCACATGGATCACGTGCAACTTTAATTGAAAATTGTGTCACGACTTTCATAAATTTGTTTATTTTCATAAAGTAACGTTTACTCAAAATATGAGAGCCTTACCAAGTGAAATAGAATTTGTCGAATTCTTGAAAAAAATTGGTAATGATGAAGCCCCACAATTCCCTCAGTTTGGTGAAAATATTATTGAAATACCTCAGCAATTAATAGGAGATGAAAATAATTTTATTAATGAGGTGTATGGAAATGTTTCCGAAAACATACATAAAAATGATGATTGTACTTTTATTAATACTGATATACTTAATCAAATACCAGGTGAACAGAAAACATATCATAGCTACGATAAAATAATTTGTGATGATGACAATGAAATCAATAACTATCCAGTAGAGTTTTTGAATTCTTTGACTATTAGTGGTTTGCCACCACATAAGTTAGTATTGAAAGTTAATTGCATCGTTTTACTGATCAGAAACTTAAATACAAAGGAAGCATTAGTCAATGGAACAAGAATGCGCATCAAGTGTATGCATCGTAATGCTATTGATTGCGACGTTTTAACTGGAACCGCACGCAATAAGAGAATTTTGATTCCACGTATAAATTTAACATATTCCGGTACTGTTTTACCATTTAACTTTCAAAGAACTCAATTTCCAATTATACCTGCATTTGCGATGACAATAAATAAGTCTCAAGGACAAACATTCGCAAAAATTCGAATTTTGTTGAGGCAGCCAGTTTTTACACATGGTCAATTGTACGTCGCAGCAAGTAGAGTTCGATCATTCGATGGTTTGAGATTTTATATTTCCGAATATAATGGCCAAGGGCATTTAGCAAATGATGAAAGAGTTTTTACAAAAAACATCGTTTACACAGAAGTTCTGAATCATTAAATTCACTTTGAAACTATTTTAAGTTCAATGGACAACATTTATTTTTTTAACCGCCCGGTTTTTTTGATTTAATGAAAAATATATGAAAAAATACGAGGCACGTACTTTTTATTTCATTTTTTATTTTGTATTAATTTTTTATTTAAATTTTATATAATTCGAAAAAGATAGGCATAATAACTGTGTAGCCTTGCCGAAACCTGGTCAGTATGGAAATAAAAAAAACCAAAGGAAATGTCAAAAACGCGTTATTGCTTTTTAAATATGGCTTAGCCAAGCTAAACCTCATTTTCCTATGTTTCATATTTTTCAAATAACTCGAAAATTAATGCATAGAAAAAAATTAAAAAATTATATAAGCTATGTAGCAGATAATCTTCAAACTCTTTTCGAATTTTCTACCTTACCAAAAATGAAATGTAATCCACTGGAATTGAAAACAATGTATCTTATACTTCTATGAATGTCAAGCCTCATTTTTATTAGCGTTGATTTGATTCAATAATAACATGAAAAAATTAAAACTGACAATGAATTATATCAATAAATAAATACGAATACAAGCTGTAATTGTGTTTTTTCAACTGTTACTAACATTAAATCTTAAATTTCATAGGTATTGCAGGGAATTAAGGCAAACAACACACGCTAATGGCGTATTTGTACACGCTCGCAGCTGACGTAATAGAACAAAATTCAAAAAAATTATATGCAATGATTATAGAGGTATACTCTTTGACAATAGAACCTCAATAACGTTCAAACTTAAAAATTTAATGAATTACGGTCAAATTTCGACCACTGGGCGACCACTAGTCTAGTTAAAACGACATAAGGTTAATTTGTTAAAAGTATTATAATGGTCTTATATTATCTATTAGGCCTACATAAAATAATACCTTTCGTTTGATTATTATCTGTTCCTTTAGTTGCGTTTTTATCAATAGAACGTCTAAAATCAGTAAATACGGTATACCAATTGTTTCGTGATGTTTCTATTGAAATCAAACTGCACATTCCTACAAATAAATATTTCTAGTTAACGACAGAGGGCATATTTACGTGGGGGGCGAACCCCTCTCCCTAGGGGATCGAAAAATTTGACTCGGAATTTTGTTAATTTGTTAGTTGTTAGGTTGTTTTTGTTGTTTTTTCAATTGTGTGCGCTAATGAAGCAATAACGCTTTTAATAAATATACAAGCACGTTTATTACACAGAATTTGGTATACGTTTGAAATATGAAATATAGAAATTTACTGACCCTGGAAAAATGTGTCAACAACATGCCCAAAAAGTCAAGGCAAATAGATATTAAACTCTTTAATATATTCAAACAGCAATGTCTTGGTTTACCTTTATCTTTTTTTATTACAACTGTACTTACATTTTTTTAATGTGATATACCAATAAATATCTTGTAAACAATGTTTTAATAGCGCGTATCTTTACTGTGTGATTACCGTTAACTTCAATGGGATTGATTTCACAATGTTATCACACATTTTTCAGTAAATTTAAAGACTTGTTTTTTCTTTTGTATGACAGCAAAACGATCGGATCCCTCGCCAAAGGCAAATTCTAGATACGCTACAAGTTTTAAAAATTTGCACGTAGAATAATATATTTACCATAAGTGTGTATCGCAGTTATATTATTTAGATAAAATTAAATTTTCAAGGAAGAAATTATCCAACTTTCACTTCAACCTACATTTTTCCAAAATGTCTGCTCGCCAATCTGAATGAACATCACGTGTTTAGTGAAATAAAACAGCCTGTATTAACATTGCGGTTTACTGAAACCAGTAACGCCTGTACGCTAAGGATAAGAATGCTGCTGCAGAAGATTACGTTCATGGTAGGGTTCCAAGCAGATAAAAGTTTACATTTTAAAAAAGTCGTTTCCGACATCTAAGTAGATATATTATTTACCAATAAAAAATTCTTATATTTTTTCAAATTTTCAATGTGAGATGAGAATTGTTCTACAGTTCTTCTATTCCATACACGTAGGCAACGTATTTTATAATCAATTTGGATATACCGAGTGTACCTAATTTTGTATACGTCGTAAAATATTTTAAAAAAGGATACGGAGAAACATACATGACTTCCATATTCTAAATAGTTATAAAATTATTTTTAATATGTAGGCTACACTCAAAACGAAACTAAATATATCGGCATGCTTTTCGTAAAAACGCTGAGAAGATAATCAAAATACGAATTGTACATAGTTATTAATATTTTAAAAATAAAGAATTAATTTGATTAATTTATCTTTCAAAAAAAACACGCGAATGAAAGCGAATACCGCTTAACGTTTGTAATCTGTGAATTTTTGAAAACGAAAAATTATTTTTTTTATTACGTAACCGTGGTTACGAAATTTTGTTTACATGAAACGATATAAATTGTTAATATTTTATTAAAATTGTTTCAAGTTTTTGATCAAATAAATTTAGAAGATCAATACAAAAAATTATCCCCTCACCCTTCATCTACCCTTTTCATTATAGATATTTCATCTACATTTCTATAGTTAATTAATATGATCTTTTATTTAGGATACTTTATTTATCAATATTAAGTACTTTACTCTTGTTAAAATGTAAAACGTTGCAGATAAACTACCCCTTCCCCTTAACCGATCTTCACCAAAATTAATAGGTCTTGAGTCGTATGTGTATATATGCAAAAAATTATTTGATTCTGTTTGAATTTGCGACAGTTATCGTTCGCCATAGAAAATATTTTACACACAAACACAGACACAAAGACATTTTTCGAAAAATGACTTTTCTTCGTGTTGTAAAACGCCAGGTAGTTCATTGGTTGGATCATGCTTTTGTTTGACGTACATTCGCCATGATATTCTGCTCAAGGTAGGCGGACCTCAGTCAGTAACAACGCACAATACACGCACACACGCACGCAACCGTCCAGCTCGTCGCTGCATGAGGTTATTCTAAATTGAAGACTTATTTCGCTTTGCTGTGTTATGGTATGAGCTGTATCATGACCAGACGACACAACAGGCCATGGGTCTAATGCTTGACGCAAGATGATTAAATAATACTTTTTAATGTATCACGAACGAAGAAGAAAATATAAAAATATCACTGTTTATTCCATCATTATTATATTAAATTTAGTGTTACATAATTACATTTTTATTTAAAAGAACCTGTCATTAAATTCACACGCCATATTAAATCTAATTTATGCTATATATAGAAAAGGAGGTTTGATACCGACAGGTTTAATTTTTGTCTGCCATTATAGTCTGTCTGCACTTGAGAGATTTACTTACGTCTAAGATAAAATGTTATGAATATCGTCATCAGATTGTTGTCATCTGCATATATGATGTAAATAACCTATAGTTCAGTTCTCCTTTTAATCGTATGACTGCATGAAATTAGTATGTTAATTTTAAAACCAAAACTGACAAATAAGTTCGATGGCCACGATATTAAATTTGTGAGTTTTCTCTAAATTATAAACATATTTTACATATTCGATTTAACTTTTTTCTTGAAGTGGTTATAAAAATGTTGTTACTATATTATACAGACGAAATTATGCCACTTTAATGTTACCTTTGCATAAGAAACTTGGTTCTAAATCTTCTCGCTTTGTTGAGTTCATTATAATATATTATTTAATGCACAGACCTAAGAAATTAGTAAAAATTTGGTCACTAGAGAAACAAGTTTTAAGAACAACAACAGCAACAAATACTACTACCATTACTACTACTACTACTACTACTACTACTACTACTACTACTACTACTACTACTACTACTACTACTACTGTTACTACTACCATTATTATCACTTATAAAATTGTTGTTATTATTATTATTATTAGTAGTAGTAGTAGTAGTAGTAGTAGTAGTAGTAGTAGTGATAGTAGTAGTAGTAGTAGTAGTAGTAGTAGTAGTAGTAGTAGTAGTAGTAGTAGTAGTGGTGGTGGTAATAATGTAGAAGAAAAAATAAGAAGGAAACCAAAATATTGAGTTCTCTACTAATGCTACTAGTGATGAACAAGCAGAAAATAAAACAGAAAAATGAATTTCTTCAAAGGAAATCGACTAAAATTTACACAGATAAGTTTACACTCATAAATGCTGCATCTAGAGATTTCGCGGTTTTACAGTTTCAGAAACAAGAACAGGAAAAACAAACTCTACGTCATCATGTGAATTGAATTTACTAAAAGCAGATTCATAAGAACGTTTTCCAGAATAAGTAAACTGATGTTAATGTTAGATCTGGAACTCGAATCACGTACCACAGTAGCGGGGGGAAGAAATTTCCCTTTAATTTCTTTTCCCTAAGGCAAGAAAGTCGCATAAGCCGATTTCGGGTGGTATCTGTGATATTGAATGTTTTAGCAGACTTATGCGGTATAAAAAAATGCTGAACAATAATTTTCTATCCTTTCTCATCTCCTTATGGGTACATATTAAGACATTAAGAATTCAAATAAATATTCTTTCCAGTACCAATACGTTTGGGTAAACCGTTACATGTAAATATTCGTTGCTGATAATTTATCGAAATAGAATGCTCGCGTCGCGATATATCGTAGTCTCAGTGTAAAACCAGACTCCATTAATTTAACAGTGTCAGCGTAAGATCAAATGTACGTGTAGGATCGGTGTACCTACAAATTGAACACATTAAACTTGGAATGTGTTCAACGAGAAACAGATCTAATTGATGAGGCCAGATACTCATTAATTCTGGTTACCCAGCTTGTACCCCCCGAAACCAGCTTGTACTATTTGCAAGAGTCTTGAATTATCTTGTATTATTTTTTGGTACAGTATAGAACATAGATCAGTGCCTAATGTTCACATCGCTTTAAACATGGCTTCTGTAATAATTACTTCATTTCCTTAAGATGCGTGGATGGATTCTCTGAATAGGCAGTATATTGGGTTATAACTTTTTATTATCTAACACTGATATCAAATCAATATAATTGATTTATAAATATTTAATATTGTATTACATTTATTTGCAATAAATGATGTGTATTTACTTGTTTTAATTGATTCTTTTATGCTGTGTGTGAGGCAACCATTTAACATTATGTCTAACTATTTTGATTCTCATCAACACATACGTGATATCATTTAATAGATGATAGTTATCGATTCATTTACTTTAATTGAACACAAGAAACTCCTAAAATCGATTTGTATTCCTTCAAACTTTAGGTTCATATTTGGGTTGCATTGGTAATAATGAACGCATATTATAATCAACTAAAATACTAGTTTAATTATCACTCATAACATATTATAATAGTACATAGGTTACGTCGCTGTACCTGAAATACATACATATTTCATAATAACAAATACATGTTTCAATATATGCTGGAAAACGAAGAAAACATACATACATATATAAATCAAATAATATGACAATTCAATATTCTACTTATTTAATGCGTTCATTAAATCCCAAATAAGATTTTGTTTATACGTTCATTAACTACTTTATTAAGATTTATTCATTACTTTTCTTAATAATTTTCTCAGGTGTGAATTCTTTGAAAGAAACCAGGTCAGTAGAAGTTATTAATTAAAAATAAATAATAATAATGGTTACTTGGTTATTGAATATCCATTAGTTGTTGACGAAGTCTTGTTCTGGTGATGTAGATGGCTCGTAGACACATTCCGTCGTAAGCTGCTTTATCACACTCACTTAACACTTCTCTTCCGATCACTCGCGTGGGCGTTTGTATATGTGAATAATTGAAATTCAGTGTTCAATCAATGTTTCATCTTACTGTGTATGCTGTGAGTTCGTTTTACTGTCAATATACCTGTCTAGTTTCATTTGTCGCTGCTTCATTAAACGTTCATATAACTTATTAGTCTGTTTAATGTTTCGTGTTCATTATGTTGTTGATAATGTGTCATACACAATATTAAGTTCAAATGAATTGTATATCGTTAAGTGATGATGTCTGTTGGTGTAACGGTCTGATTGTTCACTTGGTATAATTTTAACTAAGTCCGTTAATTCGCACTTCGGTTATTAAGTCTTTTAAGTTACTTGTTACTGTTTTAACTTCCGAACTCGAGTTAGCATTCCGCCGTTTAACGTACTCTTCTGAACTTTGAATAATACTAACTCCGAATAATTAGCGTAAACTGTTGAAAGTTTATGATATACCGTCTCTCGCACTTGAAGTTAAACTACTTGAAAATATTAATGTAAACTGTCTGAAAACTGTGGACTCTCAAAATTGCGTGTAGACTCTCCTTTCCTCCGGCCTGGACAGATGGTTTTATTAATTCGTCCCTACCTCAAAATTTTGTCTCTGGCGCGCTTCACGCCTACTTCATTCCGAGATTGGTCAGTTTTTGATATTCTTGGAAAATACTGCCCTACCATGTCAACATTCTACGTCATAGTTCTCCCGATAGGTTCTTCGTTTCAGTTGCTATGGAAACACTCCTCACCATCAAATTTCTCGCTGGCTGAAGGCCTCTGATAGGTACTTACGTCTCCCCGATTTTCGCCCTGACGATCGTTGACCCGTTTCGACGAAACTATGGCTATTAGGCACTTGTCGATCAGTCTATTGTCTGAGTAAACTCTGTGTTTCTATAGATTCCCATTATCTGTACTTTCAGTCTCCCTGGCGTATTGTTCTATGTCCTAACCCCTTTTTTCTGGCTATTAACAATTTTGAACATCTGCTGGTCGTTGAAGTCACCCCAACTTTCCCTTCGTAAATTCTTGTCTGTCAATTAGACGATAACTCCAGCTGCGTAACATGACTGTAGTCTTTGTCAGCCTATCTTCCAGTATTGTTTCTTAAGGTGCAGCGCATCCGTTTCATTGTAGTATGGAGTCTCACTTGTTTTTGTCGTTTATCGTCTACTGACGTAACATGGTCAACATCTGCTACAATTCTCGGTACGGGTGTGAATGTCCTTGCTTACTTTGTTGCAGCTGCGGGGAGCAATAATTCTGGACGAAACTTTCCCTGTCATCATACGCCACCAAATTCTATAGTTGGATTGAACTTAATGTGTTTCTATTGTCAAGTCAGCGACGCTTCACTGACACCTTCTCATTACTCCTTATTTATTGCTCCACCATAAGTCGTTGACACTGCCTCGTGTAAACGTACTCTGCCGAGGTGAAAATTTAAAAAATTTTAAAATTTTCTGCTCGTTACAGTGTCCTCAATTTCGATTTGACGATGTGACCTCAGGGAACAACTCAAATCTAAATTCTGCGCCCTGGACGTTGCCTCGCCGTGTTCATCTTTTTCAAGAGAAGGCAATACACGATAACCTACTTTCAAAAGCTTATATTACAATTGGTATACCTCCTTTTGGTTTTAATCGGTTCTCTGAATTTATTGCTAGCTATTTGGGATAGCTGAACGCATTTCACATTATCGTATTTACATATAAATACCTTATCCTTATAATTATAAGACAAATCATAAATTCAATGAGCGATTAATTTAATCAATTGAATGAAATTTTACTTTCTAAAATATCATACTCACAAGATATTATCAAACAATCAATCAGTTCCATGTAACACTTTACATGACATCAAGGAAAATCTCCTATACATATACACCTTTGTGCATTACTAATGATCCTACCAATAAAATCTTTTAAAATGTTATTTAAAAATTAGATTGTTAATAAATACCTTCGCTACGTTAGTTGTGATTATTTTAATAATTTACATACAAGTAATACATTTTGTTTTAATGATTTACCTACTTTATGATAGCATCATTTACCTTCTTAGCCTACTAATTATATACACTCACATTAATAAAGTTCATTTAGTATCTAGTTCTTTTGAATAATACCACTTATTTGATTTTAAGTGTCCATTTTTCTCACTTTGTCCTTGTAACGTATTACTATATAAATCAAATAATAGCAATTAAAATGTCCTTTGCATTCACTGCAATATTTTTATAAAATGTCACACTAAATGTTAATTTATCTTATTATCTAACATTTAATTAGTGCTTAATTAACTAAATACATTTTTTTATCGTGTTTTAACAATTAAAGTACATAACTTTCTTGGTTAAGCCAGCTTGAATGATATCACCGCGTCAATTACCCTAACGCAGTTGATTCATCAGCATCGGCTCGCTTCTTAAGACATCTTCTTCGATTTCTTCCTCTTCCTTCATCTTCAATTCTCTGATTCATAGTATTTTGTCTGGCATTAAATTTTCCACAGATCTAATTTATTACTATATCATTGCAATCAACGAGTACACCTGTAGCTTCGTTTTATTTTATTCATTAATCCCCTACTCTTCATTCATCAATATTCATCACTAATTACCATCTTTGGTTTACGTATTTTCATATAACCAATGTATTTAATGTATTTTATTCAATGTTTTTAAATTTAATCATTACATTTTCAAATACTCTGAAGTTCGCCTTCTTAATACCTTTTCATTTATTTATTCTCAAGTTATATTTATGATGACATATTTGTATGTCCCATCAATATTGTGCTGTCACTAACGCACGTGGTTTTGTTTGTAAACAGTAAGGTGTTTGACCTAGGGGTTTGCGTCACATGTTCTCCTAATAGCCGGTCGGTCGTTCCCGTTACGCTGGTACGATGTGCCGTACTTACACTTTGAAGATTTACGACCCTTCTCTGTCTCTTTCTATGTAATTGAGTGAGAAATGTGTCGCACCTTTCCTTGTGTCGACCCCTCTTGGGTCTATACACGCTAAACAGCTTGCCTCTCCTAAGGCAACCCCTCGTAGCAGTCTCGCTATTGTTTAGGTACACGCTGGGTAGTTTTTGCCGTTTCCTCCAATAACTTTCTCTAAGTAAACACGCACCGGTCTGCTTATGTCGTCGTTTCCAGGCCTGCGTACAACACTGTTGTTCGACAATCGGCTCACCCCTCGCATACTTACATAACAAAGTTTTATTTCTTAAGTTCCTAAGAAATATTACCTCGAGTGCTCGTACTCTCCTCTCAGTACTATCACGACTCCTTACAACATTTTTAAGTAGTTTGTTGAAATTTTTTCCTCTCCTTTTCCTCATAACGTTTCTTGTCCATGATGAATATGCATACGGATCTTGTATGTCCTTCCGCTTTACGTCATCTATGGCTTGCGTAAACTGGTTTTCAGCTTTATAACATGCGGTATTTGTTTCATCTTTAAACTTTCCCTTCATGTTTCTTATTGATGCAGCTCGACTACTTTGCCGATCCATGCTGATTTTACAGGCTGGATACTTCATCCTAGGATTCATCGATGTAGTACCTCTTCCCGTGTTGATTAATTTGTGCTTTTTATGCCTTCTACTTGGTAGTAGTAATAGATTTTTATAATCTCTATCCATGTCTGGATCATCCTCCGATATCGCCAGATATCGAGAAACAAAGTCATTTCTCTTCTTAATCCACTTATTCCTTGGTTTGCTAATGACATTTGCATTAAATCCCACAGTTGATAATTTCTTGATATCTGATACATCTGTAAGATCGACAGTGTTATCAGTATCTTGTACTTTCTTCATATCTTCGTAATTCTCATTCACCACTTCTTCTTGCTTCTTCTGGACTTCGCTTTTATCCACTTTCAAGACATTCGTGTATCCACGTATCTCTGTGCGACACAGCGTCAACCCTTTTGTATAATTATCTAAACTTTTGTCAAGTTTTTCTAATTGTTTATCTAAATTCTCATTGATTCTTCTAAAACTCTCTTCAAATCTTCTGTCTCGTTCATCTAATTTTTCATGGATTGATTGATAACTTTTGTCTAATTTTTCAATAAATAATTTGTTACTTCTATCTAAATTCTCATTGATTCTTCTAAAACTCTCCTCTTGTCTTCTATTACGTTCTTCGTACTGTTGACGGATGAAATCCATCAAGACTTGTAGACTTCCATTATCTAGTTTTAATGTCCGTCCTCGCGCCCTATCTTCTAGACTCTCTACCACATTACTTGGTTCGCTAGGTGTAGTATTGTCCTCTGTATTTACTGCGCCTAATTGGTTATTAATGTCACATTCTACACTGTCTGAACTGCTCGCCATTTTTGCCCTACTACGCGTAATCATTCAAACTGACTTACACTAACAACACTTATCTTACTTCTATTTCTATGACACTACTTTCTTTATTACTTCTACTGCCTGTTCTTTACCAAAGCTGTACGTGTTAACAATCTTTGTTAACACGTATCATGCCGTGCGAATGGGCGCCATTTATAAATTTTTATTATCTAACACTGATATCAAATCAATATAATTGATTTATAAATATTTAATATTGTATTACATTTATTTGCAATAAATGATGTGTATTTACTTGTTTTAATTGATTCTTTTATGCTGTGTGTGAGGCAACCATTTAACATTATGTCTAACTATTTTGATTCTCATCAACACATACGTGATATCATTTAATAGATGATAGTTATCGATTCATTTACTTTAATTGAACACAAGAAACTCCTAAAATCGATTTGTATTCCTTCAAACTTTAGGTTCATATTTGGGTTGCATTGGTAATAATGAACGCATATTATAATCAACTAAAATACTAGTTTAATTATCACTCATAACATATTATAATAGTACATAGGTTACGTCGCTGTACCTGAAATACATACATATTTCATAATAACAAATACATGTTTCAATATATGCTGGAAAACGAAGAAAACATACATACATATATAAATCAAATAATATGACAATTCAATATTCTACTTATTTAATGCGTTCATTAAATCCCAAATAAGCTTTTGTTTATACGTTCATTAACTACTTTATTCAGATTTATTCATTACTTTTCTTAATAATTTTCTCAGGTGTGAATTCTTTGAAAGAAACCAGGTCAGTAGAAGTTATTAATTAGAAATAAATAATAATAATGGTTACTTGGTTATTGAATATCCATTAGTTGTTGACGAAGTCTCGTTCTGGTGATGTAGATGGCTCGTAGACACATTCCGTCGTAAGCTGCTTTATCACACTCACTTAACACTTCTCTTCCGATCACTCGCGTGGGCGTTTGTATATGTGAATAATTGAAATTCAGTGTTCAATCAATGTTTCATCTTACTGTGTATGCTGTGAGTTCGTTTTACTGTCAATATACCTGTCTAGTTTCATTTGTCGCTGCTTCATTAAACGTTCATATAACTTATTAGTCTGTTTAATGTTTCGTGTTCATTATGTTGTTGATAATGTGTCATACACAATATTAAGTTCAAATGAATTGTATATCGTTAAGTGATGATGTCTGTTGGTGTAACGGTCTGATTGTTCACTTGGTATAATTTTAACTAAGTCCGTTAATTCGCACTTCGGTTATTAAGTCTTTTAAGTTACTTGTTACTGTTTTAACTTCCGAACTCGAGTTAGCATTCCGCCGTTTAACGTACTCTTCTGAACTTTGAATAATACTAACTCCGAATAATTAGCGTAAACTGTTGAAAGTTTATGATATACCGTCTCTCGCACTTGAAGTTAAACTACTTGAAAATATTAATGTAAACTGTCTGAAAACTGTGGACTCTCAAAATTGCGTGTAGACTCTCCTTTCCTCCGGCCTGGACAGATGGTTTTATTAATTCGTCCCTACCTCAAAATTTTGTCTCTGGCGCGCTTCACGCCTACTTCATTCCGAGATTGGTCAGTTTTTGATATTCTTGGAAAATACTGCCCTACCATGTCAACATTCTACGTCATAGTTCTCCCGATAGGTTCTTCGTTTCAGTTGCTATGGAAACACTCTTCACCATCAAATTTCTCGCTGGCTGAAGGCCTCTGATAGGTACTTACGTCTCCCCGATTTTCGCCCTGACGATCGTTGACCCGTTTCGACGAAACTATGGCTATTAGGCACTTGTCGATCAGTCTATTGTCTGAGTAAACTCTGTGTTTCTATAGATTCCCATTATCTGTACTTTCAGTCTCCCTGGCGTATTGTTCTATGTCCTAACCCCTTTTTTCTGGCTATTAACAATTTTGAACATCTGCTGGTCGTTGAAGTCACCCCAACTTTCCCTTCGTAAATTCTTGTCTGTCAATTAGACGATAACTCCAGCTGCGTAACATGACTGTAGTCTTTGTCAGCCTATCTTCCAGTATTGTTTCTTAAGGTGCAGCGCATCCGTTTCATTGTAGTATGGAGTCTCACTTGTTTTTGTCGTTTATCGTCTACTGACGTAACATGGTCAACATCTGCTACAATTCTCGGTACGGGTGTGAATGTCCTTGCTTACTTTGTTGCAGCTGCGGGGAGCAATAATTCTGGACGAAACTTTCCCTGTCATCATACGCCACCAAATTCTATAGTTGGATTGAACTTAATGTGTTTCTATTGTCAAGTCAGCGACGCTTCACTGACACCTTCTCATTACTCCTTATTTATTGCTCCACCATAAGTCGTTGACACTGCCTCGTGTAAACGTACTCTGCCGAGGTGAAAATTTAAAAAATTTTAAAATTTTGTGCTCGTTACAGGGTACCGTTATGTTTGGGGTTGTCTCTCAATATCCGCCCATATTCGTGAAAATACAACACTCGCATTTGACGTGATGTAACTTGTGTTTACAGTTTTACCCACTTTCACCGTTTTTGTATGTAAAGATTCAAGAAATAAGTACTCTTCATGAAGGTGACGCTGTTATTCATAATAAACTAAATTAGCCATAAACAATGAGATTATTTTCAAGCACTGAAGGGTCATATAGGCTGAAGGTTAGGAAAATTCCCGAATAAGCTACATGTTACTATTATAATTTTTTACTTATTTCTAAACCTTCCATTTTTTTGAAAACTAATTTAGGAATTATACAAAATTTAGGGGTCTAAAATCATTCCCATTAAGTGAATTCATACATTGTCTTAAAGAAACTGATTTTCCAAAGTTTGATGTCAGTGACCATCGTGAAAATCAACTAACATGTACGCTTAACTTATACAATTTCACTTTAAAACACACACAAGTACACAAAGGGGCTTTTAAATTTTACAACATACCTCTTTTGTAGGACGGCCGAGTGTGAAGTGGGTAGAACCTAATCCTTGAGATTGATGGTGCTAATGATGATGACCTTTTTTAATAAATTTGAAGTTCCAGCAATAACGTTTTAAAGTTACTACAGCATGGCGAATAATTTTATTTATTCCTTCCATGTTCCGTAAGGAAATGGAAGTATGGTGATCGCGAAAAAAATCGTGTTCCAGGTAAGGGCTGATTCTTATTGTACTACCCTTTTTAAAACATAAAGAAAAGCAATTTTCCGAAAAGCTCGCGCGTAGATGTGTGTGTGTGCGTGCGTGTGTCTATATGTAGACGTTTTCTGTGACGAACGATAACTGCCGCAAATGCAAACACATTCAAATAATCTTTTGCATAAGTGCCCGAGTTGTAGAGGACTCATGGTTAAGAGAATAATTGTAAAGATAGGGGGGGTAGTTTACATACAATGTTTATGTTTTAACAATAGTAAAGTACTTAATTTTGATAAATGAAGTATCCTGAAAATAAGGTAATAATAATCCATTGTAGAAGGGTAGATGAAATATCTATAAATGAAAAGAGTAGTTAAAGGGGAGGGGATAACTTTTTGAAAATTACCTATTTGATGTCGAATAAAGTACTTCAATTTGATACTTATTAAGGATAAGATACCTTATTAATTACACATAATTAAACTATTTCTCAAGAGAAGTGCAAATATCAAAAATGGGGTTATTCAGCTAAGGGGGAGGGGTAGTTTACCTGCATTGTTTTGTGTTTTAACAAGAGTAAAGTACTTAATTTTGATAATAAGTGCCCCGAAAATCCACTGTAAAATGGTAATGAGATCGTTGTAGGGGGATGAGATGATTTTTTAAAAATTACTTTGCTGATATCAAGTAAAGTACGAGTATTTAATTTGGAAGGATAAGATACCTTATTACTCCATGAAAGTGTAAATATCATTAATGGTGGTGATCGGTGGTGACTTGAAAATAAAATTATATTAAACGACTACCCAATAATAACAAAAATATCTATAAATAGTGAAAATATTTTGAGAATGGGGGATATTTTCTTAGAGATTATCAAACCGAATTCAAGTAAATGATTTTAAATATAAATCGTAGAACATAGAAGTCATGTGTGGCTCTCCATACCGATATTTATAACAAAATTAATCAATATAAAGGTAACATTCTGCAAAGTATTGCTGCATAATGAATTATTGCATTAATGGAACTACGGTAGATGTCTTTTGCGTAACATTTGTGCAGACGGTAACTCAAACTCAGGTAGGCCTAATCCCAATGGACATATAATGTACCTCTTGACCTCTAACCCATTTATCCACATCCCTGTGCCATTCGATTCCCACTAAATATAAACAATATAAATAAATAAATATCAATCCAGCGGCAGGAGCCTATTTGGAGACTCGAAACGCTCAACCCTCAGTCGGGGGACCTCGAACACAGGTAGAAGCTGACTGAACGCACATCGACTTAAAAACGGTGATCCGCTACCTCTTAGAGACATGTATAAACATTGTTTTAGTGGTATACTTGGCTTGATTTATTAAAAGAGATTAGTGTGAACGAAGTAAGGAAAAATAGAAACAGTCGATGTTGGTTTAAAAATTTGCACCGGTCAATACGTTCTGAATCATTATTTGTACATTTTTATCAAGTAGTTATTTCTACAAAGTGATGGCTATCCCCACACCCCTATATGGGTCTGAGAATTGGACTTTAACGAAGTCGCAGCCGAATCGTATACAAGCGCTCGAATTGAGATTTTTCAGTCATAGTCTTCAAGATCGCAGATATAGGCCTACGGCAGGAACTGATTGTTATAAGTATACTCTAAAAGATATCCCACTATTGACTAAAATGGTTGGAACATCTTAAGAGTAAGGATGACTGCTGTATTCTCAAACAACTACCGAATAATAAACCGAAAGGACGGAGACCTGTGGGACGCCATAAGAAGGTTTAGAGTGACCAGCTCTAGTCTGTCTGCTTTTCAACGGAACAAACCATTTTTGGTTTAATCCTTGATGAAGATGGTGATGATAATGAAGTAGTCAGTATATCTAATTTTTAGTATTCAGACTGCTATTAGTTTTACACGGTCGAGAGCAGGCCACACTCTACGTCCGTGTGTAGATCCTCAGACAACGGGCACGCCTGTCCTTTCATTCAGACGGTGTCCGGCTATAACTTTAAACTTTCAACCGTCAGCTTCTTATACAAGAAAGTTGTTCCAAATAAATTAAAGGATGTTTCTGTACGTGCTGTCACGTTTATTATTTTAAAAGTATGTTCCCGTTGCTATCACATGGACATTATAGAGAAGTAGTCCCGTATCCACATGGTCGAGATGTCGCTGTGTACAACCAATCGCCGCGTGGTCGAAACGCCTGCCAAACTTGGAGCATATATAAATTTATTTTACTGTTTGTCATTATATGTAAAGAGCGTATACATCCATTGCTCATGGGGGGAGCTGATAATCTTTCTCATTAATTATAACACAAAGGGCTTATTTACGGGGGGAACGAACGGGGCCAGACACCCCACCATCAACATCATCTAATGGGCATGTCTTGAGTTAGTCACGTCTCTCCAGCATTGTCCTCTTTAAATCGCCCTCGTCGTTCCCCTCCAGACCCACATTCCCATTGCTTTCAGCTTCCTCTTTTCTATTGTGCCGGGGGTCCACACCTCACATCCATAAGTTAAGACACTCCACACCAACCTTTTCTATTTAAACCTCCCGTGGGTCGAAAAAAGTTGAATTTTGTTAATCTCTAATTTTGGCCTATTTCATTAATTTTTCACCTTTGTACGCTGTGTAACTCTTTTTAAACATACAAACAAGTTTATTCACAGCATTTGCGTATACATTTGAAATATGAACTATAGGAAAATCAATACAGTCAGTAAATATCTTCTAAACAATGTTTCATTAAAGCGTATTTTTATTGTGTTATTGCCATTTACTTTAATGTGATTGATTCCAGGATGTAATCTCCCGTTTTTCAACCACTTTAAAGATCGTTATGTTAATTAGTCGTAACTTGTTTTTACTTTTGTGTGAAACCGACTCGACCGGACCCCCCCCCCAGCCAAATTCTAGATACGGTACTAATAACACAAACACAAAAGTAGTACAGTATTTCAGAATTCTTTGTCACACTTATAATACTGCCGTATTTCCAACTCCATAACAGAGATTTAACTATAGTTATTTACACCAAGACTATTTGATCAGAAATATTTAACAAGTGTGTCCTATTTGGGTCCTTCACTATTCCAGAAGAGGGCTACTTAGCCTGGTTGATGAATTAATAGTGGAAAAAAGAGATCACAACGACCAGGCATAGAAGATCTATTAAACTAGATACCCATTGGTCCATCGTTTTAGATGAGGAAAACTTGAATAAAGGTAATTTATGTAAAAGATAATTGATGTTGTAAAAAGAAAATGTTTCTGAAACATCTTTTACGAAACGGTATATAATTTATGCACCTCAATTCTTGCAGATCAATGTGAAGGACTCTACATCCGCACACACACGCGCGCGCGTTTTGTTTATGAATGGAAGAGGTACAGAATTCTGGAACGAAACCGATGTGGTTGCATTTCAACTGCTGTGTTGAGCAATTTGTAACTTGTCTGAAAACATAACGGCAGACTATGCTGATTCAGTTAAGTGCACACCAGCTCTCTCTATCCGCAAACTTGTGTAACTATTAATTAACCCAGAATGCTGATTCTAATTTGTTATTGCTAATCCCGAATCCACCTCTAGCTGCGAAACAAAATATGTTGAATCTGCTTCTTCCTTGTACTACAATACGTTATAAAACCTGATTTCATATTCGTTATTACGATTGGTTTTTCAGATATTTTTGTCAGATAGCTACCAATAAAAATAGCAGTAACGGTATTGTAACATTTGCAAAATAACTTACTAAAAATCGCGCTTACAGTATAGGCCTGTATTTTTATGATTAATGTGTATGTTGTAACACTGATTCATGTATAGACCTACACATAAATCAGCTGGCGTGCGTGTAAGCATAAAACATAACTTACTGAACGAGCGAAGCTAGTTCTCAGTTTTAACTTGACCGTTTAGCATTTGTCTGTGTGTCTATCTACCTATCATTTTGGGTGTGCCTCCGATAACTTTTGAACAGGTAAACCGATTTTCGTAAAATTTGGCAACCGATTTTCGTATCTTAACCTATGGAGCCCTATTGGTTTTTAGATCGATTCCTCAAAAATAGGGTGGCAGGGGGGCAACAGTAGGGGTAACAATTTTGAAATAAACGCTAGGTTTCATATTTAATATCAATTTAAGAAAATGTTAACAAAAATTAGAAATTAGTGTTCAGTTTTGGAAAAGTTTTTAGTGCACCAGAGCCCAAAAAGTATGCAAAAATTAAAAAAAAACTGAAAAATGCATATCAGGTATGAAATAAAATAGAATTTTATCCGCGATCTGAATACAATGTTTATGTTCGAAAATTTTACAATTTAAGACATTAAAAAATGTATTAAAATTTTAAAATATCTCAGGTTGAACATCAAACTAAAGGGAATGATGTTAACCCATATAAACTTAATCCGAATATAGTGTTTGCTTTTAAAATTGTTGTCTTTAGAGACACCACGAGCCAACAGTGGAAGTCAAAATTTTGTAAAACTTGTAAAGCTTCTCAATGTTTCTATTTTGCACAACCGTTTGGGATTGCCTGTCTGTCTGTCTGGGGTATATTTCACAATAACTTTCGAACGAACAGAAATTCCAATGTTGCACACCACTATCGAAATAAATCTCGATTAGCGCTTTCAAGACGTTTGTGAGCTATCTTTGTAAAAATAAATAACATTGTACGCCTATATTTTTAACAGTTACATATTTGTTAAACGTATTACATACAGACCAATAGATATATACGAAAACATATCATGAACATGAAAGGTATGACTAATTTGTTTGCCGTTTAGGCATTATGATTATAAATTTAATAAAAAATTCAGTAGGACGAAATTTTTAACTTTTATTACATTAATTAATAGTTTGAATTTAAAGAGTTATTTTAATAAAAAATTATATCTAATATTTTTTCAAAAATGGATACTAAAATGTTTTACAACAAAAATGTCTATTAGATATTTTACTAAAAATTACCTAATACAATTAAATAGTAAATTGTTTACAAATAAATGGAAATGCATCGATAATTTATGCTTATGATCGTAACAGTATCACAGACGTTTTAAAGGAAATAAAATTACTGTTTGATTTGTTTTAAATAAATATTTTGTATGCTTGTATTATATAACGTAATGTAATAGTATTCTACATACACTGCTTAATCGCAATCATACTTAATCGTAATTAGTTTTTTCTTGTATTAATAACTATAGCATTGTAGTGTACGTGTACAACGGAATGATCACTACACATACAGTTTTGTATTGTCTTTGATAACGGTAAAATGGAACAAGTGAATAACAGAGAACGTGTGTTGTACTCTGGCGTGTATGATGGTGTTGTAATCGTTACGGTCTGTATCTACCAGTCTGCTTCCATACCATGTGTTAATAGTAAGGATAGTATTTTATGAAACAACGCTAGACACGGCTATCTTTTGTCATCGTAGGCGGATAGCCAAGTCTGTGAGTAAAATGCGAGTATAGGACCGCAATACGTTGCGTAACATTGTTCTTAATTAGGCTAGTAAACATATTAACACAACTTACGAATTTTTTAACAAAGAACGTAGTTTTTTAAGGCCGGTATTTGGAAAGGAAATGCCGGGCTGTTAAACAGTAGCCCAAAATTTTAAATTTACGGTTGTTATCATAAAGCTGGTGCATGATAACACTGTGAACATAAACTATAATACATATTATTCTTATATATTATTCTATTATAATAAAGTTAATAAATTTACAATGAGAACAAAACCAGACGTTTTGGCCGTGCAATGACACCCTTCTTCAGTGGTGCGGAAAAGTGGTAACAGGTCTCTTTTACTCGTCGTAGCCCGGCATGTGAACTCGGCGTTGCGTGGGAACGGTTATTCTGCTGCTGTGGTGAGGAGAGCGGTGCGGCCGCGTAGACCTGGCCCGGACGAAAGCATCGAACGAGTGGCTGGTGGTCAGCACTGCGTTCTTGTCCTACGTTAGGTGTGTAATGGTTTGCTCGAGCGGCGTGGGGTGGCTGTGGTTTACTTGCCGACGCAGAAAATCCAACAATGACTGCGATCCAGGAATCCACTGTCCCCGTGCAGAGGGTACAGAGTGTTGTGCTTGTGTGGTATGGTATACGTCGCCACTAGGAACACCAGCATCGATGAACGCAAATACACAGTCGTCTGGGCCAGTTCGAGTAGTCTGCCGCTGTCGAGCATGCCTTGTCCAACGAAGGCCACACGATCTTGTTGGATGAAACCCAAGTGTTGTCCTCGACTCGGCTTTACTACGCTCGTTTGCAGACAGACGCCATTAAAATCCACCACTGCGGAGATCGTAGCATGAATAGGTGAGAGTGTGTAGCATCGGTGGAGCGGGCTCTCTTTGAACCTGTGACTGGATTGCGGCATCGAACCCAATTACTACTAGAAGATAACTATGCTGGTTCATCGACAGGTTGCTTAATACTAGAAATGTTACCACGAAAGCTATGTTTTGCTAGATGGCGGGAGAAAAAGGCTTTATGTCGTGGCATACTACTGGTTCGATCCAGGTGACAGGTGTCACCAGTGTAGGACACAGTGAGCAGATGCCTTGAGTCGTCAGTCGCTCTCCGCGAGCCAAGGAGCCTCCGTGGTGGTGGCAAAGGTAAGAGCGGCAAGCGTGTTCAGCGTGATAGTGGGGGTCCCTGAGAGAGTTAGGGAATCTGAAGGAAGGTAAACTGAATGGAAATTAACAGAAGTTAAACCCGGAGATTTTTTTGTGACGGGTCATCAAGAATCGACCGAGGGCGTATGACCCGGATCGAGGGTGGTGGTCCTGTGGCGCTGACGGTCCTTAGGTAAGGGAAGAAAGTGGTCGAGGCTGCAACAAAGAGAGTTACAACCAGCGAACCGGACATAAGCTGACAGAGTGTGTAGTCAAAAAGCTGTAGGGAAGGGCGCGACGGCGGTTAAGTCGACAGATGGTCGAAACGAGATCGCCTGTGTCGCATGTAAAGGAGGTGATCAACTGGTGGGCGTAAAAAATGTCCAGAAAGGAAGTCCCGAACTACGGCCGAGTGAGATAAGGGGCCGAAATACCTCGATGCTAAATTGTGGCTCCATGGAGTCGGTGAAGAAGATCTCAGCCTTGCCTGCTACAAATTGAAGGAAAGAAGCCGTGACCTTTAATAAATACTGGTTTTCGTGTTTAAATCGAGCCGACCAGAGGCTAGACGGACTTAGGCGTAGAGTGCAACGAGATCCTATCAGAATGAGATATTTTAATACGATGTTCCTGTTTCTGAAAACTATTAATATCAGTGCGTTTCATGGTGCTTGTTCACAATCTCAGTCTCTCGCGGGACCTCTTTTCCGCACCACTAAAGAAGGCCGTCTTGGGCGCGACCCGAAACGTCTAGTTTTGTTCTTATTGTAAATTTTTAAATTTTTTTTATAGAGTTTATGTTGACTATGATGTTTTCGTGTACCAGATTTTGTATAATAACCATAATTTTAATAACGTTGGACAACCGCCAAATGGCCTGGAATTTGTTTTCCAGTTATGAATATTTTACTCTTGTCTATAACAAAATAATTTTTTTCTTATTTATTACTTCGTTTAAAGGACATATTTATATAAAAAATATCAACGTATCAATAATTTGATTTACCGATGTTTCCGAACAGTTCAAGCCTCTCCTTATATATTTGATCCCAAAAAGTCAGTTTTTACCTTTTTACACTTTAACCTCCATCCTAGGTTACATGCTTTTACGATGGTATCTCCTCTATCTGTATGCGAGCATATACACAGAAAATCTGTGTACAGACGTGTTATAGAATTCAAGCTCTGATAATGGTGAAGCGGTTAACAGACCGAGTCTTCTTTTGACATATCGAGTTATACGTGTACGAAAATTCCGGATTTGCTGAATTTTCAATTCCCGAGATTCTTGTTTGACATATCTCTACAGAAGTACTAATGACTCAATTTCAGTCGATTCTCCCGCTTCCAAAAATATATTTAAAGAAATTTAGAAAAATTCAATTTGTTTGAACACTTAGCTTCCTGAGTTTTTTGTTTGGACACTTAACTTTCTCAGTTTCTTTGGACATTTGTATTTTATGATTCTATAATCTTAAATTTACCTATAATGTTGAAGGAACGCAAATTAATTCCTACCATAAACCTTCAGTCCTTTATTTTCAGTCATCATCTAGCTATGATGTTTTCAAAATTAGGTATTTTCTAAGGTGTTTGCAAAACGTTTACTCGATAACTTTGTCCGATACACTGGAGGTGTGATATTTATAGCTACTACGGGACTCCTAAAGAACTTTGGAGGGGACTCTTTTATATCTAATTAGTATTGCAAACTAAGTCTCAGATCACATATTGAATGTAGACTTACTTCTGACATCAAATTACTTCTGCAGTACATATACTACTTCAAAGTCACAGCCAAGGGGGGAAAACTTGGCCTAGGGCCTCAACAACTTAAATCCAGCACTGCATTCCATCACGCAACCGTTTACTACTGGTAGCAAGAATGTCAACCACTAATCTAGGGGGGGGGGTGATAGAAACAATTTAAGTTCTTACGTAAACATTATAGTTAATAATCCGAAAGTAAAAATTGATTTCAAAAAAAAAAATCTACCGGGCTCTTGAGCCATGGTCGATTCCTTGAATTCTTATTATTGCTAGACGTCCGACCACACTTTCGGAGCCCATTTTCAGCAGAAAAAACGTTCGATAGATGACAAGCCGAACGCACCGCACTGTTGAGAAGAAAGCAATGAGTTGCGGTCGGCTTGTTATCTTTTGAATGATTTTTCTTTTGAAGATGGCATCCGGAAGTATGACCGAAACGTCTAGAAATAATGATAACTTAACCAGACGACAACGCATGGTCCAGCACCCATTATTTTCATATTTTTGATAATCTTGGCTCTTATCCGTGAAAGCCTACGTAATAAAGATGTATTGATTACTTTTTAAAAAATTAAAAACTTTATAACTTTAAATTTAAAACTTTAATAACTCTTTAATAAATTAGTTCCAGGCTTCTAGACAGTTTTTTACAAACTAAATATGAAGAAATAATGCATACGTTTAATCAAAATTTTCTACCTCAACGTACAATCCAGAAGGGTTGACAAATTTTTTACCATACTACCGTGTTGTAAATGTAACTTACCTTATCCCCGCCACTTTCGCAGATTTGCTGAGAAAAAGAAGCAAGTCGTGGTTTTCAATCTGATTTGTAAGTCAAATCCGTATAAAATTCTGTGGATATCGAGCCATAGATAATTCTGTTTTTTCAAGTTGATTGTGAGTGTTGCGCAAAATCCCCACAATTTGAATAACATACCCTTTAGTAATCTACCTTTGTACGCATTTGTTTGAAAATATGTAAGTGGGAAACACAAACACAAACATGTGTCTTTCTCTGCCTTAATTCACCTCCACCACCATTGCTTACCGTTTATACTACCCTCACTTTATTTCTACTACTGAATCAGATCATCCAAAGTTGATTTTAATAAACTTTCTGTGTTAGAATAAAGAAATAAAGCTTAACAGGTAAACATGTAAATAATATTTCAATACTCTTAACACATTTATAGGGACCTGTTCTTTTTTAAGTAAATTTGTAAAATTTCACTGTGGACGCTATGCAGTTAAGAACGTGGCAAATTTGGAGAATTCTAAAAAGTGGCTTTGAAGTTAAATAGAGAAAACTTAGTTGACGGGTCTGGTAACTGATACTCTTTTCCCATCAAAAGAATTGTGTGATGTACGTGTTTTAAATTTGTATTTTACTTTAAATACAGATATAAACAGGTAATGCTACTTGCAAAGTATATTTTAAAAATTAGAACTTACAACTGTAGTGTCAAATGTAACTGGCACATCATTTCCTAGATGTTCATACGCAGTTTGCTTGTGATGGCAGTATGCGCTAAACAAATTACAGGCTTTACAGGTTCAGTGCTGACGACAATCGCTTTTGTACATCATCAATACAATTCACATGTATACGTGACAGATGTCTACTAAATCTAAGTATGAAAACTTCAGAAACACAATTTAATTGTAATAAAGTATTCTTTAACAGAGCGTTTCTCTGCTTAAGTGTCTTTGCGCCTTTCTGTTAATAATAACAGCTGAGTTAGCACTATCTGATGATTGATTACCCACTTAACACCCTAATCCCCCATCAACGCGGCCAATAGCACAGCAGTAGTCTTCTCCAGACGCTTAAGGCTCCCAGACAGACTTTACATAGGCGATACTCCTTTGCCCTGGTCTCGAGAGGTCAAGTACCTCGGGGTCCATCTCGACCGTTGTCTCACCTGGCGGACACACTCTGCTCAAGCAGCCCGTAAGACCGCCCATCAACTCCGTCCCGTGCTATGCAGCAACGCCATGACCCGCCGCCTAGGGAAGCTTGTCATCACCACTTATGTGGTGCCGATGGTTACCTACGCGATACCCGTTTGGGGCTTCTTGGCCAAGACCCATAAGCGAAAGCTTCAGTCTCTCCTAGACCGACGATTGCGCTGGGCGTGTAAAGCCCACTATCTGACATCCAACAAAACCATCCGAGAAGCCCTGCGTGTCCGTTCCCTGGACGCCACTATACGGACACTGGCCCGCAAATTTTATCGCCGCGCCGCCCGATTCCAGGGCAACCACCTCATTAGCGCCCTCGGTCGCTACCAATCTGTGCTAGGAGAATCTTGCAACCGGCCTCGGCGTACTCTCACCCTCAATTAATTAACAATTAATTGAAAAACCACGGCCGGGGTAGCAGGCCACACCCTAACGCCAGACCCTATCTATGGTCCCTGCGGCAGGAGCTCTATTTGAAGCTCGGGACGCAGTACATGAGCGGGCGACGGGCATGCCCTTCGTCTCGTACAGCCCCTGGTCTACACCCTCATCGACTCTTACTTGCTCATATTAAGATACAAAGGAAGGACACTGTATAATCACACAAACCATATGTTCAATTTAAGTGCTAGCGGTATTTAGATCCGACTTGTTATTATTTAATAGCCTATTTAATAAATACTGTGTTTAATAAATTAAACCAGCCACGTTTAACTCTATTACTATCTTACTATTAGTATTATTAATATTATTATTATTTTATTGGAATTACTACTACTACTACTGCTGCTGCTGTTGCTGCTCCTGCTACTACTACTACTACTACTACTACTACTACTACTACTACTACTACCACCACCACCACTACTACTACTGCTGCTGCTGCTTCTACTACTACTACTACAACTATTAGTGCTAGCAGTGTCGTCGTTCACATAGATGGTGGTCTGGCTGGCTCATTAATCTCGTCAAATTCTAGTAGTGTACCATGGCGGCAGCGTTCTACATTCAAGGACTGCAAAAACTGGTGCAGTGATATACTAATAAGTTCCCGTATGTAGGTGACGATTATGTGCAAATATAATAAACGTGAACGTAACTTTTGTATATAACAAAATATTTTTCAATTTTAGTTAGCCTATTCTTTACTTGCTAATCCGAGATTAATTTTTGAATAATCCTGCCATTTAAAAAAAAATTATTTCTTTGTAAACAACTCGTTAAGTTTCTTGCAGGATTCTTGTATAATATTTTCATCGTCAAATTATAATTACTATTGCAAGTAGAATGTTCTTATTTTTTGTATCGTTTTATTTTAACTTGACGCACGTCTCACAGAATATATCTGTATAAGCAGACGTTTCTAAACTAATTAACGAATAGGCCTCATTGACTTCGTTTCGATTAAAATTTTGATTGTTGTAATGTTTGCTTAATCGGCTGTCTTGACGGATATATTGAAAATATAGAATGTTCTCATTTTGTTTATTTAAATACATTTATAATTTTAAATAGATTACCTTGTTTTCGTTTTTCTTCGAGTTTGTTCTTATTACAATATATTACAGCAAATTGTTATTATTGTGTCTGTAAATATTAACATTTTCCCAAGTACTAATTTTTGACTTTTTTAATGTTATTAATTAATTTTAAATTTTGAATGTCTATACATTTTTTATTTATTATTTATATATGTGAAAACAATTTGTATAAAAACGTTTCAGAAATCTACCAGGGAAGTCTAAAGACATTTTTAACTAGAATTTTAATATAGAATTTTGTTTACAACGTTTCAAACCAAAGAGCTAAAATAACTGGGTCAAATGTAGTTAACATTGTCAAATTAAAGAAAATTTCAACAAAAATCTGAATCTACTGTTGACTTTCAAAAATTTTAAATTTTGTTGAACTAGAGTCCAAAATTTCCTGTAATACCTAACTGTAAGTAATAGAAAAAAGGAAGAATAGATGTGGATACAGGTAAATAGAAGTAATAAAAGAAAGTAAGTGGAAATGTTTCGTCAAATCAAAATCAAAAATTTCATACAGACTGATTTTTTTAAATTTGATTAACTACTATTTTCATTATAATTAATAGAACTGGATATTAAGCTCCAAATGGCATCAGCCTCAGCAAAGTAGGTAATTCATTATGGTACATAGTGATAGTAATTTGAATTAAAATGAAGTAACAACAAATCCGCATTTCACGTAAAATTGTTAATTTCCATACAATTTTTAAATTTGAAATCTTTATGACAAATTAATAGTGCTTCCTGTATACTTAATATAAAGACTTGCTTTGTGTTTTGTTTCAGCTATACATATTTAGTATTTTTACAACAGAGTTTGTCATTTTTTTTATAAACATGCAGGAACTAAAGGAAAATTACCTTATCATAAACATTTTCATTCACGTTGATGATACGTAAGCCTCAAAAGCCGATTCAAAACAGCCACAATTCATAAGCAAATTGTATACTCCCAACAATCAAACTAAAGAAAAAATCAGTTATTCACGTTCTTGGGTAGTTTCGACAAAGAAAACACTAGTCTAGTCTTTGAAAAAACTTCAAATAATAGTATCTGAAACAGAACTGTCTGCTGATTATTGTAAAGAAAATTCATATGCCCCTTATTTAACTTATTTACAAACTGTCTCCAGAAGTCAGAAGGTTACAGTATAAGTTACTAACATACGTACTAACATAATGTATAGTTAACGCTGTAAGGAGTGTCGTCACGTCAAGGAAGATCAATATCACAGAACTGAGATTTTGGAGCCAGCTGAAGTTAAAATGTCGAGCCAATTTTAAAGCAAATCATGTCTCGTCGACGCTGCAAAGCAAATCCATTCACGCTGATATTAGAATCTACGGTTGCTATTAGTGGACACAATTGTGGACAGGAGTATATGCAGAATGTTTGTTACGACAGACAAACCGACCGTCGTGTTGTTCAGTGGCAACACAATAACTGACACCAATGAAGTCACTAATTACAAACTTTAATTTGACATAAACAACAGTTATAAATCAACAAAGGCACTCTTATACAATCATTCAAGTAAAAAGTCCAAGTGAACCTTAAGAACTCTCTTCTCCTTACCTCCATGATTGCGAACATTGAAAGCGCTCATTAACAGAATCGGCATCGAGAAAGTAGTATTTCCAATAATATAGTAGGCTAAAGTTTCTGCTATATTTATTTATCATAAACAAAACTTTATAAATGTTACACACACACACACACACACACACACACACACACACAATACTTATAATAATTTCATTACTGCTAGTTTGAAAAGTCGTTATAGAATTTCACGACATGGAGTGTAAGGACAACGGGTGAGGCACGGACACCTATAAAGATTATGAAAGGACCTGTACTGTGGACGGCGGAGGAGGCAACCAAGGGATGATTCGGACGGTAAATGATGAATGAGAAGAGTGATGTATAAACAAGAATATAGCTATACCTAGCTATGGATATAAGAACTGGAAGAAAATAGAGAAATATGCAACATCAGTAAAGACCAAAATACCATCTACACAATTAATTTTTTATTACTAATGATAAAATATTTTGTATTTGTCGTTATTTGTATTAAATAAATATTTAATTTGACAGCCATGTTTCAAACCCCTCAAGCAACGTTTTTCGCTAATGACTTTAGGTTTTGTCAAATTAAAGAATATTTTATTTCTTATACTTCAGCACTATTTTATTATAACTGGGATGTACTACACTTTATTGTTTTAATGCTTGATGTATAATGACCTAGTATTACCATCCCTGAGGCTCCTTAAAAATATAAATCATTACAGTTATCATTATTACCACCATACCACTTGAGGACTTAATAATATTCCCAGCGTTTCGCCGTTAACTTGAAGTGTTAATTATGATAATTGGTAATTGTTAATACGAGAGTATACAATGAGCTAACTCTGTTATTTGTTAAATTATGTATCAGTGCTGACGAAGACTTTGTTCATACATAAATATTTCTTTTTTTGGTTCTGCTATATGGTTTAGGCATTGATGTATTTAAAAGATTATGTTTTAAACAATAAGAGAAAATTGAAAACGGCAAAAGATAAGAAAGTATTTGTTAGACGATTTGATGTAGTAACACTATTCCTTTGAAAATAAAATAAAATGAGAAAGTGAGAGAGTACAAATCACCTCAAAAGTACATGTTTATCTATACAAATTAAATTATTCTGAACAAATACACGTAAAGTAGGATTACGGGAGCGCAGCCAAACCAGTCACTGCGGGCTCTGTGAAGTACATGATTGACTTACAAATCAGTCTCCGGCATAAAAAGTGTACGCGGCTTTGTTGTCGTCAGGCAAATCTTCCTGAGAAAGCCCGCAGTGTCGCAGTAAGGTATAGTTATTGGCAGTCACAGATTTAGACATTTTTCACATAATGGGAACTGACACACGTTACAAGTAAGACAAATAAATCCTGTAGCATTATCAGTAGTTTTATTTTTTTTTAAATTGACTCATTTTCTTTGGGATAATAATAAAATAGTAACTTTAAATTCGCAGTACAATCGTTTTAATTTGTATTTAACATCACTTTTAAGTAATAGAAGATAGTAATTTATTGGATAATACTACGTCTCTTTGGTTAGATGATGACAGTACAAAATATAATATCATGAATGATACAAATTAGAAATAAACCAATGCCAAGTCGCCAATACGTTAAAATAATACGCGTTTAACCTAATCTTTAACGCCAATATAAACTTAAAATACGGTCTGTAAACTTTATTAACAAGGAATTTATTATTAATTGGCTCTGACAGAAATCCTTGTTTATAATCACTGTTCTAATCTGAAAGGGAGACGTACAGTGGTAGTAACAGTAAGATAACGTTATTAACATTAGAATTCGAAGATAACCTGATTTTGGTACATCTAATGGACACGAAACCTTTGACTTCTCTCTACTTGTGTGCAATATAAGAACACGTGTAAGAGGAATTATATTTCTTTTAGAAATCAGAAATGAACACACACACACACACACACACACACACACACACACACACACACACACAGAAGCATACCTTAGTCAAGGACTCAGTTTTAAGTTTTACCTTGATCTTTTGCAGTTGTCTCTCTGTCCGTTTGTCTCACAATACGGCAACCGATTCTTTTTAAATTAACCATTCGTGTTCACAATTTTTCCCAACTTAGGAGTACGCCCACTAAATGTCTACACTTGGATTCTTAATTAATTTTACATTTACCCCCCTCCCCATATATAGAGGGAGCCAAAATTTAAAAAATCGCAATAATCAATCTGGAATATCAAGTTAAAGATAATTATAATCAGAATCTGCATGTGGTGTTTAGTTTTGGATAATTCAAATTTTTTTAATGCAAGACCTATATTGGAGTGCAATACTTTTTTACAAAATTGAAAGATTCGTGCAGTGAGGCTTATCAAACTGAAAGTAATCGCAACAACATTATGAATATAATGTTGCGTTTCTGAATCGTAAAACATTTTGAAAACAATGGCCTAAGGAGGAATCAAATTTTGAAAATAATTGTAAAAATCCATACCGGTTATGAGGCTAAAGGGAATTTAAACATAAATCCTAAAGTAGTGTTTACTCTTAATATTGTTAACTTAACAGGCACTGAGTAACGGTTACAACCTTTAAACATTTCAGGTAACTTGTAAAAGATTGATATAGGGTATCAAGTTATGAGGACTTGTATTCAGAACACAAGTATCTTTAATAAATAGATGAAATTAATATCTCTCAACACCTCTTGCAAATTCTGTACTGCTTCATAAAGTTCAAAAGCTACGTTTGCAAAAAAAAAAAAAAAAATGCATCGTTTTTATATTTGTAAAAAATATTAGACATCAAAAGTCTAGATGTCTATAGAACTTAAATGATGCAGATATAAATATAATTATTTCACTACCGACTCGGAACACAAAGTTTTTTATGGTTAAAAACGTAAAAGTTTTACCTTATAACCTGAATCGGTTTTCGCTTTTAAAAAGCGTCTTCAGAGGCTGCCGCTGGGAGCACTGTCTGTCTTGTTGTTGGCGACGATATCGACTTTCGAAAGATCGATGTTGTGTGTGTGGGGTGTGATATGTTCGAATAATGCGTGTGATTTGAATTGTGTCTGTTCGTTTAGAATGTCGTTTTTATTTGTTTTCGTGTGTTTGTATATTTCCAATTGTTCCAGAGCGTCTAGTTTTCGGCCTTTTGTGTGTACGTGTAGAATGTCCATGTTATTGTCGACGTTTTTGTATGTGTGGTTTGCTTCAATAAGGTGGTTTGCAAAGGTGGATTCTGTAGTGGAGTGGAGTGCCTTTGTGTGTTGAATATATCTTTGTTTGAAGCTACGTCCTGTCTGGCCTATGTAGAACTTGTTGCAATCTGAGCAATTTAGTTTGTAAACACCAGGTAGATCGAATTTGTTTTGTGTTTTGTGTGTGTGTTTTGATAGTGTGTGTTCTGTTTTGTTAGTAGTTTTGTAAGCGATTCTGTATCCTACTTTTTTGAATTTGTGGGCTATTTTTTCAGTTTGTTTATTGATGTATGTTAGTGTTATGAATTTGTTGTTTTCTGTCTTTGTCTGTTGTTTGTTTTGTGTTTTGTGTAGGCATTTATTGTACTATTGTTCTGTCGTATCCGTTGGATTCTGCTAGATATTTTATCGTGTTTAGTTCGTCTTTGTAGTCTTTTTCATATAGGGGGATGTTGTTAAGTTTATGTACCATCGTTCTGAAGGCAGCTAGTTTGTGTTGTATTGGGTGATTGGAGGAGTTGTATATTAGTGTGTCAGCTGTAGTCGGTTTTCTGTATATACTGAATTTGTGTTCCGAGTCGGTAGTGAAATAATTATATTTAGTTAAGTAACGGATACGTCATGGACAACGAAATCCAAGAATGTAGATATACGAGTACTTAAAAATTAGGACTAAGTTAATTATTCCTCCTCCTATGGCGCTACAGCCCAAGTCGGGCCCTGGCCTCCACCAATATCCGCCTCCAATCTACTCTATCCATTGCAGCCCTCCTCCAGTTTCTTATCCCTATGTCCCTCGCGTCCTCTGCAACGCCATCCCCCCACCTCTTCCTCGGTCTGCCTCTAAGCCTCGTTTCCTCCCATGTACCCAGCAGAGCCCTTTTGCGGTTCCTGCCGTCCTCCATTCTCATAACATGTCCGGCCCAACACAATTTTGCATTCTTATAAATTTTGAGACTGGTATCTCTTTACATATTCGATACAGTTTATTGTTGTATCTCAGTGTCCATGAGCCATTTTCTTGTATTGGGCCTATAATGCAACTTAATTATTACTTAGGCTATATAGTTATAAATTTAACCAAAAAAGTTAACGCAGAGGTTCAGAATTTTTAGCGTTTATTGTGCAATTGTCTGATTTAAAATTGTCGTTAAATACGTATTATATTAACGGAATTATTTTATATTTAAAAAATATCTAATATTGTAATTTACCCACTAACAACAATTATATTTCGTTAAAAACAATGAGCGAGTTTTGCAGCTCCGGGAGCTTACTAGTATAGGATAATCAGTCAAACTGAATATTATGCGTAAGTGTTTACACTTGTTTAAACAAACTAAGTCTCATATGGTTTGTTACACGCATTGCTGCCAAAACCCAAAACATCGTGTTTAAAAAAATATTGAAAATTAATTGGTAAAATGTAACAGGAATTTTTGTTTGGCATACCGCAAATTTCCCTTAATTAAAATATTCTGTTTAGAATGTGTAGTACAATTTTTTTGTGGCACTTACGCCGAAATAAAATCTGCCTTTCAGTATTTTTCTCACACAACGAAGTCGACAGATATAGTGAGAACATTTAATGTACGACCAAAAATTGTCATATTTTACTAAACCAGAGCAAACCCACAATGAATGTGATTAACACTATTTACTGTAATCGCATCTATTCACTTACAAGTTTTAACGTCTCACCATCACTGACGACATTGTTTAGAATGTAGACAAGAGCACGTATGTATAGTTTAGATATGGCGGGAAAGGCAAGTAAATATCTGTGCAGATGAGGTGACTGGAAAACATGCAAGCAAAATAACAGAATGCGCGTGTGACATGGAAACAGTAATTCGTCTACGGGTTGGTGTGTAAGGTAATGACTCTTTCCCCTCACAGGCGGCAATATTTTACTTTTATACCTTCGCTGAGGATTATTTCTTACTCACAGTCGTAAACAAGGGACTACGCATGATACAGGATATAATCTTTCTTGTAAAAATATTGTTTTCTGTTTACACCTTTTAGGGTTATACTTTTTACACGAAAATCCGCTTTTAAGTTTTTTTTTTTAGATTTTGTTATAAGCAATCTATGATCAACTAATTATTTACGGTCCCGGTGTTTTCTTTCACCAATATGGACACAATTTTAATCTGGTATAGAAGTTCATTCCTCCTCAAAAACACACATTTTACCAAATAAACTTCTCTCTCTTCATCTCTCAACGCAGAGGGTGATGGTTTGCGGTGTCTTTCCATCTGTAGACAGCATTTTGATCACCACATACCTTCTTCCACTTTTTACTCCATCCATGTATCCCTGTCTGGGCCTTCCCCTCTCACTATGCCTCATGAGTGCTGAACAAGTTTAAATGGCGTAGTAGGTGGCTTAACATATTACATCTCTTTCCACAGTGGGTTCAATCAGCGTCCTTTTTCACTCATTCTCTCCAAAAATCCTCATCATTAGCTACTCTTCCTGCCCACGATATTCTAATTTACCACGATTATTCCAGCACTATATCTCAAAAGCTTTAAGGTAGCTTCTCTCCAGTTTCGTCTAAGCCAAGCCGTATAACGAACGAACACTCTATTGAAAGGTTGGCGACGAAATGGGAAAGAAACGCGTATTCTTCGATCCCACCATGCTACATAACTCAACCTGTTGCGAATTGCCTTTCATAACCTTTGACAAGCAACCCATCAAGCCGCACACAAGCAGCTGATACGGTTTACTAGATAGCTTCGTCGTAACGCAGACACGGCCTAACGAGTTAGCTGTGCCGCCCAGCTGCTACGCGCTTTGCCGGCCTTGAACGTTTAAATCACGCCGGGAAAATTTAAACCCCGGGACAAGTCCAAACATTAATTTTTCAGAGTTGGAACCATTTTACGAATAGCGTTGGAATCAAAAACGTCCCTTCCCTCTCTTTAAAATATAATTATCAAACACCTGACAGGTCCATCTCAAGCATCGAATACTAAGTTTAATTCTTTACACGCAACAAAGGAAGCGAGAGGGGACTTTAGCTGCTCGAAGTGGTTAACAATCTCCAAACGGAAGCAACGTTTGCGATGGATGATCGGCAGCAGCAATTGTCGTACCTAGTTTATTGACATGTTGGTCTGTCGGAAACAGTTGGCTTAGATTGGCTTAGTCTAGTTTGTAAGCGCCAGAGCGTGTTTACGCTAAATGTACTGATGAATCGATGTCGTTTCAGCAGTGGCGTTACTAGAAGAAGCTGGGGGGGGGAGACTATTTTCTGGAGGGGGACTAGCTTCTGGGGGAGGGTGATGTAACTAGCTTGAAGATTGGACTCTCCGTTCTCCTCAGGACAAATAAGTTATTAAATATTCTTCCCATGTAATATTTATACAATATTGTTAACACACGCAACTGGCTTGGAAGTACGTCTGCGTTAAGTGACTATGGAATTCCATTGATACGTTCAATAGTTCTGTCACCCTCCTGTAGTTATGCCACGGCCTAGGAATACATCATGGTATTTGATTTCTCGGTAAGTAGTTTGCACCTATTCGCCCCCCAATCTCCCGATTTCTTCCGGGACTTAGAAAACAGCACCGCGCCATTCGAATTAGAGGACAGCGGGTTTTTCCGTTCCCGTTATCAGTGAACGTATGTAGTTGGTTCTCATAACAATAATACGATTGGCGTTACGCTCTGAGCTATAAACGTCTGGACTCAGAACCCCTGGATAAATGCGAACAGCGGTATACTTACTATGTTTGGTAGCAGAGTTTTCCTGGTTGCAACTTTGTTAACAAGTAATATGACTGACATTGTTTTCACCGACTTAATATTTTTACGACTCTTGTAACAGATCCAACGCAGTTTCCCTTTCTTCCGAGACTTTGTGTTCGTGACGGTTGTTGTAAAGCAACTTGCCTATTTCTTTCCTGTCTAGGAAATCTGATCATAAAACCTAAAATCCTGTATGCAGAATAGTTGACGGGGAGTATAGAACAGAAAGATAGAAACGGCGGTAGCAGAACCGGCAAGAACAGCAAGTTGGACACCATGGAAGAAAGAGAAGTTGACAACTTTAAAATTAAAGTAGGACATTATTCCCGGGCAGTAATGCCGTGGTCTTCCAAAACTTTTCATGCTGATTGATGTTCGAAATATAATCAGACGTTTCCGCCTCACCTCTGGTGGTCACTTTATAACCTCCATAGGTGAAAGGTATCCGAAACTACTGAGAAGATGTGCGTCAGTACACCACAGTACTGCGGCACAGGTTGAGTGTACTGACGCACATCTTGTCAGTAGTTTCGAATTTCACTGAGTGAGCCATATTACATTTAATGTATCCAACATTAATCAGCATAAAAGTTTCTGAGTGAGCTTCCAGAGGTGAGCCATATTACATTTCCAACATTAATCAGCATACAAATTTCGGGAGACCAGTGCGTTACAGCATGGATAATAATTTAAATAATTATGACGCCGGCTGTGGAAGTCTAGAAACAGAAAGTATGGAATATACTGCAGTATTTATGGTAATGTTTAGACAAATAGATTCAAATAAATATACTTGGACCACTCTCAAGAAATAAAGAGATAAATTGAAAAGGCAAGAGCAGTGTACACTAGAATGAGCAGTTTATTCAAAAGTCACGATTTAACATTAAACACGAAGTTGAGACTTCTACGCTGCAACGTATTCTCGGTCCTCCTCTATGGTTTAGAATCTTGGACTTTGACTGAAGGCACAACTAAAATATTGGAATCTTTCGATATGTGGCTTTACCGTAAAATACTGAGCATTTCATGGACAGCAAATGTAACTAATGTTGAGGTTCTTAGAAAGATGAAGAAAGATAGGGAATTTATTAACACAGTGAAGAAAAGAAAGCTTCAGTCTCTGGGACATCTCATTAGAAATAAACAGAGATTTTGCTTCTTCCAGTCTGTTAGGTCGTGTGTGTGAGAGATAGAGAGAGAGTGTGAGAGAGAAGTCAAAGAGTGGGGTGAATGACTGGCTCTCTCGTGAGGGTTTAAAGGGTAGACTGAGTGTGTGTATAGAACTGCAAGTGAGTTGATGTATGTATGCTAATTTTCAATGTGCAGTGGTATCAGAAAATAACAAAAATTTAATTCAGATTCTTTTTTTTTTTGTGTACACAGTCCACTATTTAAATACATCAAATAACATTATTTGGTCCTCACGGGCGGGATTTCGTGAATTCAGTGAAACAGTAGTGTTCACATAACGTATATAGTGTCTTAAGGTCCAGTGATAAGTGAAACGAGAGCGACGACAACACAGTGTGTGATAATAGTGCTAAACCTCATGAATAAAAATGTAACCAGAAAAACATTGGTGTTTCAACAGTAACAATTAGTGATAATACAATATACAGAAAAAGTGTTCCTAACAAAGGAACTCTACAATTTATGCATGTATCTGAGCGACCTTCAATTCGCGTCAACGCAGGCAGCAGGTGTTGTTCATCAAAGTGCAGATAAGTGACCCATTCGTTCCTTAGCCTAATACCTGTACCAGTCCTTTTTATCAACAAAATTAATGTACCGTCATTACACTGCTTCCTTATCTCTCTCCTACTGATACCCGTGCATTCAGTATTACTTTGTGTAGTTCTATAGTATTGTTTCTGTTATTAATTACTGGGCAGAGAGTAAAATAACAATTATAATGTCTGACATTAAACAATTGATTAAAGAACGTGCTATAAAAAAGCACGATTAACAAGATTTAAGAATTATTTTAATACCGTGAAAGGTGCAGATGATTTACCTTAACTAAAATTAAGATTTGCAAGGTTTGAAGAGTGTTATACAGAATTTGATGCATTACAGTAACAAATAGAATTAGTGGATGAGTCAGAGGAGTGTGTGGGTAAAAGAGTTAGGTTTGAGGATGCTTATTTCAGTCTTGTATTAGCTGTAGAGTCATTTATGAAACTTAATGAGAAAAAATTAACAAAGAATCAGACAGCACAAGCAAAGGTGTCTATACAGACAAAAATTAATCCCTTACAAATGTACAGAAATTTCATTACTTAAGATCAGTGCTAAAAGGTGAAGCCGCACTTGTTGTGCAGTATTTAGAAAGTACAGATAGTAGTTATCAAATTGCATGGCAGTTATTAGAAAGTAGATATGAAAACAAGAAAAATTTAGTGCATAAACATGTAAAAGCATTGTTTAACTTTGCTAAGGTACAGACCGAATCACTCACAACTCTTAGACAATTACTTGATTATACACAGATACATTATCGCATTAGGCCAACCAACACAGTACTGGGATACTCTCATTGTGCACATGGTATCAGAGCGTTTAGATAGTTTAACACAACGTGAGTGGGAAACCAAGGTCAGTATCAGTGACCTGCTTACATTAGATAATATGGTGAATTTCTTAACACACAAGTGTCAAGTGTTAGAAAACATAGAACTAAACAAGCACACAATGTCTCGTCAAAACAAAACAGAAAACAAACATCAGCAAACTAAATACATCCCTCCACAAAGGCATGCATCATATACTACAACTAATGAATGTTTTGTCTCAAAATGTAACCTATGTGATGAAGCTCATCCTTTGTTTTTTTGTGATACTTTCAAAAACATAAAAACATATGCACATCTGATCGTGAAATGGCGGTTAAGCGTTTGGGGTATTCTTTAATTGCGTCAAACAACTAACCATAAATCAATCCAGTGCAAGGCTAATACGTGCAAGTTGTGTCGTAAAAACATAATACACTTTTACATTCACTGGGAGGTACCACACAAAAGTCTTCAGGAGAACAAAAACAGCACAGTGCTGTAGATAATACAAAGCATACAGTTGTATCAACGTCTCAAGTCACTCAAAGAAGCAATCAAGTGTTGTACTATTGTGAGGATACATATCACCACCATGCATATAAGAACTGTTAAGATAAAGAAACCATAGTTAAATAGTACTAGTGTAAATGATAAATGAAAGGAAACTTACAAATAAGTGTGTATTAAGCAGAGTATTCTGGTTCCATGCTAAAACAAAACAATGGATGAAGAAAATAAATTTTAAAGAAATATAACATCGCAATTATGATGGAAATTAGAAGAAAAGTACCTAATAACGTGATAAACCCAATGGATATGGTAAGTGAGAGGTATAAACAAGCCTAACGGCGAAACAACTAATTAAAGTAAAGACATGCAATAAGCAACAAGACAGTGAAGACCACCTTAATTACAAAATAACATAAATGCATGAAGAACTAAAAATAAAAATAACAAAAGAAACTAAACTAAAAAACATGTTAATAACCAGGTAAAAGATAAATAAAAAATACTCCATAAATGAATAATATTAATAATAATTATAGAGAAAAGATCAGACAGTAGATAAAGTTATAGAAAATGCAATACAATACTATAAATAAGAGTAAAAAATATGTGCATTAGTCTGAGGAATAATTGTAAAAACTTATATTATAAGGGTGTGAAGTGATTAGTGTACAAAGAAGGAAATACTGATGATCAAAGATTATGTTTTAAACCAGTGGGGAGGGGAGAAAGTGAAGTAATGGTCTTATGTATAAACTAATACATATTAAGAACAAGTAAATAGAAGTCGTATGTGTTTAAAGGGGTTTGTATACCCATAGGATTTATTATGTTATAATTAGTTGTTTAAAGAGTTTCATATACCCATAGGATGTTATGTTATGATTAGTTGTTAAAAGGGCTCTATGGCTCTATATACCCAGGATTTTATTATGTTAGAATTACTTGTTAAAAGATTTGTTAATTTTTCAAGAACAGTAGTTGTAAAAGCTGTTCAGAAATGTCAATATCAGGTACATGGTGAAACACCATATTATGTAAAAAATCATTGTAAAGGAATGGCAAAATGCTAAGCCTATTGGCCAAAAGAGATGAGCTTAACTTAAACAACGCTAAAATGTCCAGAATAATCCTAACCAAACGAAATAAAATTAAACAGAAGCCTGACCTTAATGAAACAGGGAAGGTATTGGTAAAATTATATGTCAAAACCCACAATAGCAATAACCAGATGGATAGAGAAAGTATTAGTAGCACATCAGGCAAGTCGCTGAGCTGACATGTTGCCAATATTATTGTTATTATAAGAAACTTATGCATAGGTATTTGAAACTGAAATGTCATATATAATGTAGAAGTATCAGACATTATTGTTAGTAATAACAACAACCCTATTAGAACATATTAAAGTAGAAAAAACAAACAATAAGAAATGTTAAGAAAAATAGGTCAAAGCCTAAAAACTCAAAATTATAAAGCTGATAAAACATTTAATGATGGGCCGAAATGGGCCACATTCGGTATCAAAATACTTCTATTTTCCCAAACAACAACATCGTACAATCCAAATTTAAATTAATCTAAAAATAAACAGGGAGTAATTTGAGGTGACAGATATAAATTTAAAGGTTTCGAATAATTAACGTCACGTGACCGGGGTCAAGGAAATAAGGACCAATCAGAGCTCACAAAAGCTTGGTCATAGCCGTTAACTAAACGGAAAAATTCGTGTACTCTATTCTTAAATCTCAAACTGAACATATCAACTCCGTGTAGCAGGGAGTCACATTTTGATGAATAACCAAAATAAAATATAAAGAGGTGCAAAAAACGTAATAAGAAAATAAGGAAACCATTAAAACATTAAACTAGAAAACAATACTAATAGAAGAAACCGAAAATCGAAAGAAAAAAATGATGATTTACTCAGACTCTAAAACGTTCCAAGTATGAATGGCGTACTGCGAGTTGGTGAGATTTGGATAACCTAAATAACGAAATAATCACACCTTTACACAACACGAGATTCACCAAAAACACTGTTAAACCAGACACTTGTGAACTTTAACAAAACTTTATTCAACAACATGGTAGACATAAAATTATCAAAACACTATTTAATTTAAAGAAATTAGTCGAAGCAGATTTTGGGCCACTTAGATACAGGTCGACGGCCATTTTGAATGACAAAACTCCGCCATTTCGATTGACATTTGGAATAGAACCGAGAACAGTAATACCTTTAACTTAACATTATTTTAATTTTATTAGTTATTAAGAATGTTGATTAACCAACTGTAATGTATTGTATTTTATCCTGAAGCATTTTCTGATCTTTCCTAACAGCTCAAAGAATCCACGACCTGATATTAAAAATAATATTGTAATTTATTTTAAACATTTTATTGTTCGAGTCGAGTTTGGTGAGCGAGTCGATACGGTCACTATCCCGTTCGATTCACGAACCGTTGAACTGACCCAGATTATAACATCATCAAATAAACTAATTTTTTAATTTAAAAAGCATTTTATTTTTTTAAAGTGAATTAAGATAAAGGATTTTCGGGTGATAAGTAAAAAGGGAAATACGGCGAGAGTGAAGAACATTGAGAAATTAGGGGAGAAAAACCAGATAACCTATAAGACTGAGTCGAATCATCAATCGATTGTGGAAAACCCACACACTCTATTCTACCTTTTAAGAACAATTATTTTGGCGACATTTTCAAAATATTACGCACGCGAACACCGTTCTAATAACCGTATACTCGATGACGACCTGTCATTACCCGATCATTCTTTTTAATTAAATAAATAAAAAACAAAGTAATAAAAAACAATAAAATTAATTCAATAATTCGATAAATATTAATTTATTTCCAACTAAATAAATTTTAAAGAAGACAAGTTCCACGTACACGGAATTCGTATATTACACTATCCACAGCAGAAGTAGTTCTAATGACTATCGAGAATCACCTTATTTTTGTCGTACACTGTTGGATTCCGGATCTCAATAAATATTTATAACAGAGAAATTGGTACAGACACTGGGTTTAAAGAGAACGCGGTATATTAAAAAATAAGTGGAATAGGCCAGGTATCAACTAGATTGGCACAGGTAATTCATTGCAGACGAAAATCAGGATACACTAACTACTCAACAACAGAAGATTTTGTCGTTCTGCCGAAAATTACTCATCAGTTACCATCAGAACCTATTGATTTGTCCAAGCTAAACATCCCAGATAATCTCACCATGGCCGATCCAAACTTCCACGAACCAGGTGACATTGATCTACTTATAGGTGCAGGTGTCTTTTTTAATATATTGTGCTATGGGAAGATAATGACTCAAGAAGAAACACTAGTTATTCAGAATACTCTCCTTTTTGGGTAGTATCAGGGAAATTGCAGACAAATCACAGTTCGCAAATCACGTGCAATGTTAGTCTAGGAGAAAATCTAGATAAACAGCTTCAGCCGTTTTGGCAGATTGAAGAATGTTTGGAACCTGTGAAGAAGACATAGCCTGAAATTAAAAAACATATTCAAGAAACATACACCAGAGATTCAACAGGTCGGTTTGTAGTGACGCTTCCAATAAATGAGCAATGTGATAAGCTTGGTGATTTCAAGACAACAGCACTCCGACGTTTTCATATGCTTGGCAAACGATTGCATGGTGATCCTGCAAGAAGGACGAATATTCCAAATTTTTGGGAGAATATGGGAGCATAAGATTGAGTGGGATGAGATACTTCCAGAATCAATACAGAGGTCTTGGGTTCAATTTTGTAAAGAGTTAAAGTTCTCAGAACTGTTAATCATTCCTTGAAAGGTATTTTTAGGTAGAGAATCAGATATTCAAATATATGGGTTTTGTGATGCTTTAGAATCAGCATACTTCTCAATAAAGTTGTCATTTCATTAAAGTGTCACTTCCACATGTGTGTCTTGTGGTCGGATTCAACAGTCACTCTGGCATGGATCAATTCTCCATCAGCACAGTGGAAAACGTTTGTAACAAATCGGGTGATAGGAATTCATGAGTCAACTAGCAAATATATATGGAAACATGTGAAATCACATGATAATCCAGCACATCATATTTCACATGGCTTATCACCAAAGCAGCTGCACAACTGTACGTTTTGGTGGAATGGTCCACCATGGTTATGTGAAGAACCAAGCAAGTGGCCAGTATGTATGCCATACACAACACAATTACAGAACCACAAGGAAAAGTTATAGTGATGGTAGCAAATAACGAGGGATTGTGGAATAGACTTTCACCATTCAGTAAACTGCAGAGAGTGATTGCATACTGTTTAAGATTTGTGAACAACTGAATAAAATCCAGTGATCAGAGAACCAGTGGAACACTGACCGTTCAAGAGTTAGCTTCTTCATTAACCAGAATAGTGAAACTTGTCCAAGGTGAATGTTTTCAGCAAGACATAACCAATTTGATGCAAGATGGTGAAGTGAAGAACAAGAGTACATTAAAGTAAACTACATGCATTTTTGGATGAACAGGGTCTCATCCGTGTAGGTGGACGATTACGTCATGCGAACATACATTTAATCAAAAACATCCAATCTTACTCCATCACAAACATCAATTGACGTATTTAATATTGGAACATGAGCATAAGAGACAGCCCCACGCAGGTCCGCAGCTCTTACTAGCGTGTGTAAGGAAAACGGTTTGGCCATTAAATGGTCGTAAGTTGGCAAGGAAAATTGTACGTCAGTGTGTGGTATGTTTTAAAACCAATCCCATACTATCAAAACAATTAATGAGTAGTTTATCAGCAGCACGTGTTCAATCAACCAGTCCTTTTTATAATTGTGGAGTTGATTACTGTAAACCCATCCCACTGCGAACAAGTCGTCTCAGAAAACATAGTACTTGCAAAGATTACATCTCAATTTTTGTGTGTTTAGCCACTAAGGCTATTCATATAGAACTTGTGGATAATTTATCAACAGAAACTTTTAAAGCAGCTCTGAAAAATTTTATGGCAAGACGAGGAAAACCTGCAAATTCAGACAATGGAACAACGTTTGTCGGTGCCCACAATGAACTGAATGAACTGAGAAAGTCATTTTTGTCTGCACATTATCAAGAAGAACTTAATACATTTTTAGCACAAGATGGCATATCGTGGAAACTCATTCCTTCCCGTGCTCCACACTTTGGGGGTTTATGGGAGGCACAGTGAAATCTTTAAAATTTCATTTAACAAGAGTTACAGGGCATGGAGTATTTACATACGAAGAGATGTACACATTTCTAAATCAAATTTAAGCCTGTCTAAATTTCCGACTGATTGCCCCGTTATCTTCTAATCCTAATGACCTTTCCGCACTCACACCTGGTCACTTTTTAATAGATGTTCTTACAGCTCCTGTGGAACTAGACTTACAGACAGTTCCAGTCATCATCTCTTGAGGTGGGAGCTTGTTCAATAAAGATTGCAGCATTTTTGGAACCGTTGGTCAAGCGAGTATCTTAACAGTCTACAACATCGAAACAAATAGGACAGTTCACGTAAAAATCTCAACATCGGTGACTTCGTCCTAGTACGAGAAGACAGCCTTCATCCATTGAAGTGGGAACTGGCACGCATCGTGGAACTTCACTCAGGTAGTGATGGATCGGTGCGAGTGACATGTGTTAAGACATCATCGGGAATGTTCAAACGACCAGTTGCAAGACCTTGTTTATTTCTAAAAGTGACCAGTGACAAAAACTGTCTTTGTTGTAATTTGTAGTTCTTAAATTTTCTCATGTTTATTTATTGTATTTTTTTTATTATTTAGAATGTGGTTGAAGTAAAACCCTTCAAGGTAGGGGGCATGTTAGTTGTGTGTGTGTGTGTGTGTGTGTGTGTGAAAGAGAGAGAGAGCACGCAAACGGAAGAGAGAGAGAGAGAGAGAGAGAGAAAGAGAGAGATTAAAAGAGTGGGGTGAATGACTGGCTCTCTCGTGAGGGTTTAAAGGGCAGATTGGGTGTGTGTATAGAACTTCAAGTGAGTTGATGTATGTACGCTAATTTTCAATGTGCAGTGGTATCAGAAAATAAACGAAATTTAATTCAGGTTCTTCTGTTTCTTTATGTGTATACAGTCCACTATTTAAATACATCAAATAACAGGGAAAGTACTTGGAAAGAGAGGAGTAGGGCGACCGAGAATATCATGGCGGAGAAATTTAAGGGCCTGGTTTGGCATGAATACAACTGACTTATTCCGTGCAGCAGTGCAGAAAGTTAAAATAGTCTGTATGATATCCAACATCCGAAACGGATACAAACTATCAGAAGAAGAAATATACAATTATACATGTCTCGTGGGATGAATTTACCTACATCACTAACTGTGAGTAGATGGCTTATCGAATATAAAGTGTCAGCTACTGTATTGTCTAGAATATTAGCAAGTCAGGCTGGATAAGAGGTGATATGAGTGTAATTAGTAGCTGACAGTGCTTCGTCAGCTGTTTTTATTATTGAAAAGACTGCCGGAGCCACTTATACTGCAACACTTTGCGATACTACTGAACACTTGATTACACTCTTATCTTTAACGTTTATTAAAAGCTAGTTGAACGTTAAATTTTTTTTAATCAGCTGCCTAACAGGGTCGTATAAACACACTGATGCAATAAGCAATTTTTATAATCCAGTGATATACATGCTGCAGGCTAACATTGTGTCTGACATAGGCTTAGTTAATGCACGTTTATACCTTTAAGACTTTCATTATTTGACTTAAAATACATTAACAAAATCTACTATTATTTTATTGTTTATTTTATTTTATTATTATACATTATTTTTACTTAAAAAGGATGTAATTGATTGTAATAAATTTTGAAAAAGTGTGTATGCGTGATGTCTATTGCAACGTTATAAGTATTATAAAATGAATACACTCCTGTCCATGTACCCAACACAACTGTATAGTGTTAAACACCGGCTAGGTCGCAGGATTTTTGTGCGTTCGTTGCGTTAAGTATATGTGGTTGCACAGTAAACTTATTTTTATATAGAGGAGTGAGATATTGATGGCACGAAATAATTACTTAAAACATTGCAGAAGAATCAATCGACGGTTTATAAAATATTACAAAGAAAATTAATATAGGCTAATTGATTATTAAAATTTGAAACTCGAAAATACAAAATATTATCTTTTATAAGTTTGCACTCTGAAAACATAACATATCTTTACCATCAGCACACATTAATAACATTAGTCATAAATATGTATAATGAACAAATAATACAATTTTTTTATATTGCTAGGGTGTCTGACTGTCAATCAATATTAAAACTTGAAATTATAGTGAATCATTTATAAATATAATATTAACTTTACCAAATAAAAATTGAAGGTTTGCTATTAATATTTGAATACAAAATAAAATTTACGTTAAAATTAATTTTTTTTTGTAATGATACCCCCAATTTTAAAATTTAAACACAATAAAATTATTTTTAGCACCAAATTACGTCTATTACTCTATTTACATTTGCACTATTTATATTTAAGTACTTGTATTACTCTATCTCATATTCTGTTCTTTATGATTTCTTTGTTTAACACCAGAAATATAATTGTTCATTTTTCATCTGCGTATTGTTAAGTTACCGTAGCGTGTGTACGTGTGTGTGTGTGTGTGTGTGTGCGTGCGCGTGCGCGCGAGCGTCTCTTGAGTGAACACAATGACGATTATGATGACGCTTCCTCACTATTCTATAGCCTGATGTTGATGGTGTTCCTGCGTCCTCCATCAATCGTGATGTGTTGCAGCTGATGGTGATAATGACTTGAAGTCGATTAGCAAACGGACATAGTCACCCCGTGTCAGACTTCTTATCTTATGTTCCTCGTCCAAAATCGCCGGAGGTATTTATGGTAGACACCAATCTGACATTGTTTCTGACATGTACAAGTTTTTGAATTCGTGTGTAGCGTCCCTTTTTAACTGATCACTTTTTAGTCTGTTTTCGCGATAACCAAGAACTTGATAATTAGGCGAGAAGTTGCATTGTCTTTGTCATTTTCAGTCGTTATTAACATATAACAAACTCGTTAATTACTAGCTAGTTGTGGTAGTAATTAACTTTAATTAGTATGACGTCTTTATTATTGTACGTTTCTGCTATAATTTGCATCACCATACACGTTTAAATGGCTTTATTCTAATGGTGTTTTTAGAATTGTGATATGTCTTTTGTAACAGGTAAAAAACATATTTATTTATTTTAATCATGTCAGCACTTGATTTAATAATACAAACGGACAATTCATACGTACACAAAGACATCTCCCCCACCGTAGAACGATGCAGGTTAGTGCTGGGTCACACACACACAGACACACATACGACTTCACTGTAACAATTCCGTTGGGCAGGTGTACATTTTCAACAGGCATCCGCATGTCTACGCCTGAAATTTTACGCACTCATTTTTTAAACTATCCTACTCTCCTTTACACTAATAATGCGATGTATATGCGATGATATAATATGGATACTGAGATAGTCACAATGTCGGTCGAGTATATGGATGGTTGTCCAGTATACTGATTACGAAACACTTACGTGACCCATCAACAACGTCGCCTTGTGAATTATTCTGGCGCAAGTATCTAATTACTATCTTCACTTCACTGCTGATTACAGACAGGATAGATAAAATGAAGTAAACTTTGAAAATAAGCACTTGTAGCATATACGCAAAAGTACGTTTCTTGTACGTCGCATTTTTAGAAGGTGTAGCAACAATATTCTGCTTCATCTACAATAGCAACTTCCTTCAAGCATTTTATGCGTACGGCGTGTTGCGCTTCTTATCCGTGGTACGACTCACGTTCGACCATCTCAGAGTAGAGTGAAACCAGTCACCTAGCAGCCACGAGAAGCGGCGAACGCCCTATGTGTTTTTATGATAAAATATATAATTTTGCGACTGATGATAATATTAAAAGTAAGTAATTATTTACAAAGTGTTTATGCGTGCACAAGTAGTTTATTATTTTTAGTACTGTGAGGCACTCAGATGTTGGACTATTCATTAAAATTGTCGTGCTGACTTTTGTTATCAGCGAATGATAGCAACTAGGCGATTTACTATACAAATAGGTATCAACCGAGATGTGCGGTCTCTGTATACTTGTGATTTTAGAGGTTCCTACTGTGGAACAAACAACAAAAATTACTAACCATTGGTAACTTACGGCACTAACACACCAAAATTTATGACCACTATTTTTAACAAATAGACCAAGTCCTGTTTTTGGAGGTATAATATACAGTAACGCTAGAAGTGGGTAGTTCTGCAGTATGCACAATGAATTAATAGTTTGAACGTGACTGTCAGTTTATTTACAGTTGAGGGAGTAAGACTGAGAAAGACTCAGCGGTGTCAGTTCTTGGTTATCTCTTTTACTAGCTGAAAAAACAAAAATTTGTAAAGAACATTTAAATATTGTTACAAGGAAATCGTAACCTTAGAAAAGCAGAATTACTAACTAAATGCTATAGAATTGATAGTCACAATCTTTATTATCTTCTCCTAAAAATATAACCACACCGCTATTACATTCATTCTCGGATATTATCATGACTTTTAACACGCATACTGCACAACAGAAAATAACAGTGATTAAGTTAGTAAATTGCACTGTAACAACACAGTTATGGAATTATGGCAATTATAAAAAATTCAATTAGCACTTGACAATATCATTAACTTAAACGATATATACAATTTAGTGGTTAAATCTAACTTTTGCTAAACTTGTGTTGCTACCACTAATACTCACACTTCCATGAGCGTTTTCAAGCCTCTCGGCTCATCTTCAGATGGAAACAACTGCAGGACAAAGTGAGTATTAGTGGTAGCAACACAAGTTAAGCAAAAAAAAAAAAATATCATTAACGTGTTGAAAACAAGCGTCTTTGGTCTGACGTCAGGCGTTCGTTGGCACCAGATACCACGATTTGTTGTTACCGCCTCAGTGCTACTATACCACACATTATCGACCGAATTCACGTAACCTAAAAACCTGTGTTTGTATTGTATTCTCACGTAGGTGTCCATTAAGTTTCTGAAGGCTTCGTTTCGGTACGGACCGCGTCAAAAATGTCTTGATGACCAGACTTGTCTTCATATAAGAAACTTGCGTTTGTATTGTTCACTAATATCTGAATTTATTAATAATTTTCCTAGACGTGATTGCGTAGCTAAATAAATTGCCAGTGTTTAGTGGGCTAGTTTTTAGGTTAGTTTGTAGAGTCATCCAAAATTTACAGTAACTTAATGTTTTTAACAGTGGCCAACAAATGTTGCATCCCTTGCTGTAAAGGCAGCTACAGTAGTGACTATAACAATTTTTCGTTTCTAACTCACAATATTCTGTTGAAAAGTTAACTTCTATCATACCTAGGAAAGATTTTATTCCCACGAAAACACACAAAGGGATATGAAATTTATTTTAAAAAGAATATTGTTATCATATTTTTAACTGAAAAAGACAAGTTTATTAGTGCAAGGTTAGGTCATCCTCGGTTGAAGGTAGGGGCAGCGTCTTGTCATTTCCCTAACTGTCTAGTTACTTATCTAATTCGGTCCTATATTGCAAAAGCCGACAAGATAAACTTTATGTGTTCGGCCAAGAATACTTAGAGACAACTACGTATTGCTAAGCGTTTACGTGAATATGAAGAGACGCAAAACTTACCGTCATGTTGTAACTATAGTGAAGTTGTCACAGTTTGTTTCCTTACATGTCGGAAAAACGTATCGATTGTTTTTTCGTACAGCCTTTGATGTTGCAAGAATACAATTTTGTTTCTTCTTCTTCTACTCCATCTCAAGGGTTAAGTTTACAGCCTGTTCCGTCTACACAGACACCGTGTTCTTGGTCTGCCTCTATCTCGTTGCCCAAAAGGCTTATACTGGATTATAGTATGGCGGCACCAGTTTTAATGTACAGGAGTGAGTTGTGGAGACTCACCCAAAATCAGAGAAAACGAATTGAGCCTGCTGAAAATTGAAAAATTCTGAACTCCTAGTTTGAAACCTGAAATATTTGTTTTCTACTACGATGCTTAGAGTGTCAGATTAGGAGCTTAGGATAAACAGATTAAGTGAAAAAAAGAACACATTAAATTTGAAATTACTGTATGAACTGAATATATTGTTAAGTTAGCACAGGAAGGGGTGACGTGATTAAGTGTGCAACCCACTAACGCTGAACCTGGAACTACAATCATGCACCGCATCGGGAAAAAATTCTCTTTGATTTGTTTTTTCTGATGGTCGGAAACGAGGTACGCGGTTTGTAATGTTACAGTGGCGTTTCAATGGAGACGTTTCACGAAGCATGCAAATATTAAACCCTACAAGTTTGCAAATATTTATTGTATCTTGCTTTAGTTATTGTAACGTCATTACCATAATGGTTGTGAAATAAAATAAAATATTTCGATTCCTAATATACGATGCTTAACGGAAACTCGCTTCTTAGTTCAATAAAGTTCTTTATTTAATTAATAAAGTTGTGTTAGTGGTTAATCACAAACGGAAAATACACTGTTGCACACCACTATAGAAAACATTCCCGATTAATGCTTTCAAGTTCACAGCTCATCAGCAGATTGGAAAAATTAGATATTTTACATATTAGATAAGCTGTAAAACTTGAAAGCGCTAATCGGGAATCTTTTCTATAGTGATGTGCAACAGTGTATTTTCTGTTTGTTAATATTCTTTAACTTCTTTTATAATTATTGTTACTGGGATTGCAACGGATAGATTTCTTTCATACGTTTAATACAAAAAAACCTAGATTTTTGAGTTACTAGCGCTATTGGTAGAGTATTGAAATTAAAAATAACATTTACTGTTTTGCTGCTACGTTCAAATAAATGTTATTAGACATAAAAACAAATACACTTTGAAGTTTTGAAACCAGAAATCACTGTAAGTGCTCAATGATTGAAGTAAACGCTATTATTCTTAATCAAGTAAAAACTGCTTGAGTCACGTATAGTGCATACAAACAATCTCTCTAGTTTACACCAACGTCAAGAAACCTAATCTTGTGCGAAGCTGTAAGTATAACATATGGCCACCCACGAGGGCAAAGAGACGGATGACCAACTGTTATTACTGCCACCACTCCTTCACGTCCCATACGTGTGCTATATTTTCACTAAGTTGACCATCACCTGGATGTTTTGTGTTCTTACTTTTACGAATGTTCAGCAGCTTATCTTTATGACGGCTCACGTACGGAAAACTGTAATTTTTAATAAAAATAAAAACAAACAAAAAACGGACAACCGTTTTATCCACTCTGTAATGCCGTTAGTTGAGACTCGTTTACTACTGAGAATACCGTACCACATAATGGTTGAAACATTTGGTGTTATTAACAGTAATATTAAAAATAACTTGTAGTCACCTGAAAATTTGATATTAAACGTTTCCACCATGAACGTCTACGAGACACAAAGCAGTACATTTTTTGTAATTTTAACCTTAAAATATATGCCTGTAGAAGTCATCCTTGTTTTGTAGTAATTTTAATGTTGTGTTTTAAGTAAAATTTCTATATTTATTACTATATTATTACAAATTCACTACATCCTTAAGAGCAACACATAATGATTGTCTTTACAAATACATTTTCTTAAAAATATTGTAATATTTGTGACACTTAAACGGAAAATTCATAGCATTTGAGAAAGTAAGTAGCCTACATACATAACACTCAGAACGTCGGCGTAAAATATAGAATACAAGAGGGCTTCAATGTGCAAAAATAAACTAAAGTGGACTAACTTGTTGTTTTACTCAGAGTTGAGAGCGGGAGTAACATCCTGAAGAGAGGTTGGGTACAAAATAAGTAGATCATCATCGTTGACAGCATCATCTGCACTTCACGGATTAGGCTGCACTGTCTGTTCCGGAAACAATCTCGTCCTTCGTCGCCCCGCACTACGATACCCTGTGGGTGTATAATTCAAGTCAAGTTTGGGAAGGGGATCTTGCTGCATTCTTTACAAACGCTTGCAACAATTGGCCTTGTATTCCGTAATTCTGTCCTGTAATTTAAAAATCTGTAATTCTCGCGTTATCAGTGCATTACTTATTCTGTCTCATAACGGCACCCTTTTACCAATCTGAAAATTTTTATTTAAGATGATGTAACCTTCCCTCTGTCTCTCTGTGCAAGTACCGACGTGTCACTCCCATACAGCGCCACCGGTACACCCATCGTCTTATAAAACTTAAGAATAGTGTCTTTCCTAGTTTTGTATTTTAAGGTTCTATTTAATTGTCCGACACATATGTTTAAATTTATTAGGTTTATTTTTGACATCACAATCACTGCGGGAGATATTTCGCATCCAAGATAATTGAAACTGGATACATGCGCCAAGATGTTTCAATTTTCCTCTATCTATGTTCTTACTGGACACTTCTCACTAAGAGGCATTACTTTTTTATGTGGAGATAGCACCAAGCCATATTCTTCTGCTAAATTCCTCAAGATGAATACTCCACTATGGAAATTATTTTGTCTATTGTATAATAACAACATCGTCTGCATATAAAATAATACTAAGTGTAAATTGCGGAGAAATATTAATTTCACATTTAAAATTTTCCTTCTATCTTTTAATAACATCGTCCAAATAAATATTAAAAGTATCGGGGAGATACAACAACCTAAAATAAATAGATAACAGTTAAATAAAATGTTAACTGAAAATACATGTATGCCAGTAACCACGAGTAATATTTCGTGTCTCACTGTGGTAACCAGTCGTAAGCATTTTGCCTCTTGCCTCAGGGCTATGTGTATAGGTTTTGTCGTTTTAAACTGAAGCTGTTTAATGAAGTACAGTTGTTTTCTGTGAAACTAATAACAATTATAAGGATACAGTCTTTTGATATAGATTATTTGGTCATTCTAACAGAGAGATAATTTTGATGTAGGTAGTTTGAATCTTTGTTTCCTGAAACATCGGGTCATTTTTCCTACAAGCCAAATTTATTGGGTGTCTTTAGCCCCTTGTACTGCCCAAATATCTCTATGGATGCAAGTTACTGTTGTCCAATTAGGTGACTGGTGATTTGTTTGATAAGTTGTAATCTTTTCTTACTCTATGGTGTGGATAGTCATCTATTAGGTTTTCTTAGACCATGGAATCAATGCAGTGTACTCATAACGATTTATAATATAACTTTTCTTTTAACACCAGTTTATTTATAATTGTCGACAATCAAACGAATTTCTTATATACATATTTAATCGTATGTCGTGTTTATTGAATGAACCTAAATTCCTGTTACCTACAGTTATTTACTTCAAAGTGACACACAATACGCACTGTAGAATAACTTGGTTATAATGAATTGTAGAGATTGTATAAACGTGAATCTGGAATGCTATTTTACGGGTGACTATTTTAATAAAAACCACAAGGTGAATTGTTTTCATAACGTTAAATACACAATAAGTTTATGATAGCCTATGCTGTGGTCAAAACGTAAATTTAATTGTTAGCGTTACAATAAAATAATGAAGTTATGAATAAGTAATAAAGTTAATAATTGATAGGATTCAGTAAACTCATTGTTAGTCATTAAGAATTAATGGATCGGAAGAGGCGATCGAACGTTCTCACAAAACATTTCACTATCCGTTACAAAAACATGTAATTTGCGGTGAATGGGGTGTAATGTTTAATATAACTGCAATGCGAGCAGATAGGAAATTACGTGCTAGGGTATGTATAAAACTCATGTTCTGCATATAATTGTGTCTTTTTGATATTAAAAGACAGCAGTTTTAAATAATTTTAAATACAATATTTAGTATTGTTTAAAATATTATATGTATTGACACAACAGGTTGGGGTCTGTAAAGAAATTCCAGGAGCTCTTCTGAGGAATGTGATTAATAAATTTATTTTGATAACAAATTAACATAAAATCAATAACCGTTTGTTCGTTTCATGTAGGAAAGATGAATCAGTTGTCTGTGATTTTAAGTTGAATGTAATAGTAAATATAGCTCTTGAAATATAGGTAACGTTCAAAGTTCTTTAGTAAAATTAATTTAGCATAAAATTAAATAAAATGAAAATTACAAATTATTGTTAAAAGATTTAAGAAAATGAAAAACAATAGGTGTTTCTGTAATAAGGCCTGCTACTAACTATAAATAGAGACTTCATAATGCAAATGATTAAATAAGTCTCTACAACTAGTAAAAATGTCTTTAACAATGATGTGGCCACCACCATCCGACTGCATAGATTGCAATGGGCAGGACACATCATCAGGATCTAAGGCAACCGAATACCTAGGAAAGTACTGTTTAGTCAAATAGAGGGTATAAGTCCTATCGGAAGTTCCAAGACACCCTCAATTGACGACTGGCGAGGGATGGTGATAATTTACTAAAAATAAAACGATGGCCATCGATCGCCAAGGACAAGGAAAAATGGAGGTGGATGATTATGGAGGCTAAGGTTCGACTTCGAACTGTGAGGCCTTAGAAGAAGAAGAAAATGTTTTTAAAGGTTTATACAATATTTCAGATTTCTTTTATAATATACAATGTAATGTTTTTTTATAAAATATTAGTGAATGAATTGTTTCCACTTTCGTGCCAGGACACGAACGTCTGAGGACAAAGCGTGATTGAGTCCAGGTTTGTTGACTGATGACCTCAATTTTATCTTCCGTTTCCATAATTCCATCATTTCCGAAATGTTACTGAGGTTCCCTCCGTTGCTCCAGCCTATGTTCTAGAGTTAATAAGGCAGCCAATAATTATGGAAGACCTCGCACGGTTGTGATAGATCCTGGAAGTTGAGTAGATTATGCTGACAAGCTTGAGACAACAATTTCTTAAGCATTCACACCTTCGCTAAAGATGATAATCATGTTATCGAACTCATAACAAATCTGTGTGTGTGTGTGTGTGTGTGTGTGTGTGTGTGAGAGAGAGAGAGAGAGGGGGGGAGGGGGGAGGGAGAGAGGGGAGGCAGGGAGAGAGAGAGAAAACGAATACTTGCGTGTTCGAAGAAAAAATAATAATTCCTCACACATTTTTTAATTACAGTACTTGGATAAATTTACAGCCCTCGTTCATAACCAATGTATTTGTAATATTCAGAGGACTCATAACTGGTCAGGATATTGATTTAAATGAATTTAAATTCAAATTTTTGTTTCGAACATAATGTGTAAAATTTTATTGTTATGTCCTTAAATATATACTTTTTGTGTGATACTTTGGATTGTACTGTGCTTATTATTAAACGTTAATAAACATGATGAAGAATATACCTTAAGTTGTCACGCCCGGAGTCAACACTATTAAAATTAAAAAATACCGGGCTGTTGGCCAATACCACTGAGAAAGCAAGGTTTCCTACATACAATTTTTAACAGCAAGGCGAGCGAATCACAGAGCTGCTTTATTATGATAGACTCGGTAATGAAACATACCAAATCAAATGTAGAGACTCGCTTACTCCATGCCATTTCATTGCAATCGGGACATGCTTTTGGGTCTGAACGGCCTACATATGAGGCTAGCGAAGCTACTCTCCTCGAAGAGAACAACATGGTCCGCGTTGACAAGAGCATGTTCAGCGACTGTGTTCGGCTTAACAATCCACTTGAACGCGAGCCTACTGAAGATGGCCTCCGTAGGTGTGGCCAAAATGTCTAGAAACATACAAAATGTAAGCAAACGACAATGACACAACAGCCCGGTATTTATCGATTTTAATAGTGATAAAGAATATTTAATATTGGTTATACGGCAAGTAAAAAGGCAACAAAGAGACTAAGAGGAAGATATAATTTTCCTCAGATAACGGCATTTGTCCGCAGATATTTGTAGTTTGTAGTCGACACGCTGTTATTATTATAACAAGAGTGAAGCGGAATTTTAATAAGACTGAGGCTGCGGCTAAACCGTGCAAGATTGGATTAAGTAAAGAAAATGGATGAATAAATGTGAGAATGCAGTAAGTTTTACATGCACTGTTAGGTTCACCTTTATACATCTGGTGATCTATTATTGGGACCTCCTACAATTATATTCACTTCATGTCTCCTGGTAATTCTTCAGTTGCTCAGCAGTTGTTCTGATGTTTCCCTCAAAGTATTTAACGATATTAGTTTAACTTTCGGAACTACAATTCTGTAAGAATTGTGTTCACATCTCAGAGGAAAAATTTACAAATATTTTCCTAGACACCATTAATTATGATCTCTTGAAGCTATGTATTTGAAATTTCTACCATACCTTAACACATATTTGCAATATTATGTACAAGTATCTTAAATTCAGATTTTAAATTAATTCCTATGGAACCATGTCTTTTCGTAAATCACCACGCTGAAAATAGTACAACTCCCACTACCTAACATTTTCCACATTGTACAGCGTTACTTATAAATATTTTAACATTACCTATAAATTAACTGATTATCAGTATACCACAAGATACTCATAATGACACGTAACTATCATAATACAAATCCTACCATGCATTATCAGCTAGCATTTTATTATCCAGTCGTCTATGTATATATTTAAGAAACTATATGAACAAAAACACCTTCGGCACATAAGGTAACTTCATATACCTGCAATTATAAAAATATCCTTTTTGTGATTTAAAAAAATACAGTACCGTTTACCAAATGGTAAAAGCTTAAGAGCAAGATAATGTCTTTCAGCCGCCAGCTAAACGCAACATTTGCGCAAAAGAAACAATCAGTCAGTCAGTCAATCCCAATGACGTTATGTATCTGTGTTATATCTTCACATTTCTGCGGTGAGTAATTAAATATAAAGAGGAAGTAGATTTGCATTTACGGTGCAGTACAGACAAATATTTTAATGAATAGATCAGGATCGTTAGCTGAATCACATATGAAGATAACCATTATCTAGAGACAATAACCTATCTACAGCTATGCAGTGTTGTTTGCTTGTTAGGTCTTTAATCTGCGACGACGTTAGCATGTTAGCGGTCGCGGTTTTAGTTAACGATTCCCGGCTGGTAAATTGTGCTAACACTTGATTTTAAACTTTCAGGACGCTTTATAAATCTGGTTTAATTGTTTGTAGTGATATTATTTTTAACACATAATATATATATATAAGTTGTAACGTAACTTGTTGTTGCAACGATAAAATTTAATTAAATTGATTATTATTATGAGTGTGATTATTAATAAAATTCGTGTGGGTGTTCACTTTTAAGTTTTTTAGTTTAAAAGAGTATTTAACACTTCACTATCAACCTCCCCACTTACCATATGTGGATGTTTTCGATGTTCTTGTTGGTGACTCTTCTGCTGCAAAAAACAAAACACAACACAACCAACACAATCCAGCAGTTTCTGAGACCAGTGAAGGACGTCAGAGACCCGCTCTCGTTGTGCGGAGTGTATGGAGTTACTTGCTCAAGCGGCCAGTTGTACATCGGAAATACGAAACGCAGTGTCCATGCCCGCGTTGATGAACACAGCCGCTACTGTCGTTTGAGGCAGCCGGAAAAGTCTGCTACAGCGGAGCTCGCACTCGCCAATGACGACCATCGCATACTCTTTCAAGAGACGAGGCTTCTGTCATCGGTGATTGCGTATTTCCCTCGCCCGCATACGGCGTCTGTCCAGATTCAGAAACACGCATCTGTTGCAATGAATCGGCGGGGTAAGTCCCTCTCATTGAGTGCTCTTTGTGGCGAAGTAATACGAATTTGCTTTTCTTCTGATTTGCTGGTGGTGTCAGATAACTTCGTGTGGACACCAAAAGTTTATAAATATGGGCGTCCTATTCACAGCCACTAGCCTTAACCACAGTTTAGTGCCTGACTAAGAAACCTTTGTCAGTGTTTTGCAGCCTTCTGCACTGAAGATGGCCATCGAAGGCACGGCCGAAACGTTTATACACATATATGGATATTCCGTTTGAATATCATAAATAATGTACATGCACAATAAAGTAAATTAAAAGTGTAACTGCAATTTGAATAGTATTGAACATTCAAATCCTACCGCCACCTTATGATAGAACTGTTCATAAAAAATTAAACTATTTTAAAAAAATCAAAAAAAACTCTGTTCCACTGGTAAATAAATTGGGGTTTATTAACAATTGTAAAATGCCATGAACTCTTTTAAAAAACAATCAACTAATAATGTTTTTACAACAATAATTACTTTAAACAATTCTTGAGCTCTTTGTACCTCAAGGCTGGTAACACTGATGTCTGGTACAATGGTTTTGGTTAACGAGGCTATGTCCTCTTTATTCAGTTATATTACCAAATTCGTGTGTTCTTGTAAGATACATGATACCAGATTACAAGATGTTATCTTATTTAACAATATTTAATAATGGATTACTATAAAAACAAACAAAGATTTAAAATTATAAAAGTCGGTACCATAAACCGATATATATCGTACTATCGTACGGTTAGCAAAACGCATACAGCAGTTGTGATGAAAACACGTGCTCTGTGCTGCACTGTTAAAAATTATTATTATTATTTATTCGTTAATTATTAAAATTATGTACTGGCAAGAGAAAAAATCTAGAATAAAAAAACTCTTGTTATAGCTTTCATTGGATTAAAATTATTTGAGAACAGAATCATTACTTGGTGACAAAGTTATAATTGTTATTTCTAGGTTAGTTACTTAACAAACGTAAGTAATTATTTTGAATAAGTACATTACTTATTAAATCCTTAATACTATGAACATATACATTTTATTCATATGTCATCTGATGTATAATTATCAGTCGTTTAGAATATTTTCGCAATAAACTAGTTATTCGCTAATTCAAACAAATTTAGTCAAATGAGCGACTATTTATTATACATGGATGGTCGATATTTAAATTAATACCGATCTTCTCAGTTACGATAAAATCGTAAAATATTTATTTTTTAAATTAATAATTGCGCTATGATTCATTTATTCAGTTCTGATAATTTTTCATCATGGGTTAAGCACTTCAGTACTTTTGACTAGTGCAGTCCCAAAACAATGTCTGTCGTTTACTAACGAAAGTTATTATTTTAATTCAATTCGTTAAAATAATTAAAATAGAGAACTCCCTGATTTAAAAAAAAACACAAAACACGACCTTTATTATACACTGGCCGAGTTGTTTTCACTGATCACTTAAAGCACTGGACACTCGTTAGTATTGTGTCGTGTATAGGTTAGTGTATGTAGGCTAACTCATGTTGGTGACGCGGACGTTTTAAAATAATTTTGACGACTTCCTTCGTGAACCTTGCCTGTTGAGTGATACGGAACGAATGCTTTCTTCACCAAAGCGTCTCCTTCTCGTCTTGTTATTTTAAGCCATTTGATTGGTTCAAAGGGTCAAACTCTCAACCCCAAAACACTTTGGTTAAATAAAACTTTTAATTTTTTACAATTTTTCGCTTGGGTTCGAGGCTACGGGTGACGTACGCATCGATATACAAAATGACTGAAAAGTTTATAAGTGTCATAACTTTTTTATTAATTATCGTATCGTCGAATGGTTAGTGGCATTAAATTGCGGACACTTGTGGCTTTAATTTAAGTCTAAACAAGGATTAAATCCGTTCATTATTAACTCACTTAGCCGTTTCACAAACTCATATGGTGATTCTTAATATAAATAAGTTTGTTTCACCATATTTTGTTCCAATTACACTATAACACTCATTATTAAACGTCTCTAGTCCATTTATCTTTCGTTTTAGTACATAAAATAGTTGTAATTACCATTTAAATAATATTTGGTAATGGCGTCCTTAGCGACCATATTCGATTGTTTATAATTACATGTAACGCTATTATTTCTTACCTAATTACATTGGTTTGACATTCTAATAATAATATATACATTTATTCACATTTGTTCACATTTTATTTTATGAAAAATGTAATTTTTCATATACTTATAGTATTATCAAAAATACCTTCTGTTCTCATTTCTTTAATTTGTCACTTTTTCAATTATTTTACCACATAAGGTATATAATGTTATACATTAAAATAGTGTACAATTGTAGTACCTTGTTTGTTTAATGTATTTATCAGTCTTTCGTTATCTGAAAGCTTTCCAATTCTTAGTATAGTGTTTGTTTACATCTGGTTTTACAATGATAGTTAGTTAGTTTCTAATATTTCAATTACAAAACTACCACTATTACATTTGTGATGTGTTCTCATAGCAGTATCAGATATTTCTCTAACTACTGATAACAACTTTAGTAATCTTTTAATAAGTTTTGATAGTGCATTTTGATTAACTATCTTGTCACATTGGGTTTCTGTTCTTTTGGCTTTATGATATCATATTCAATCTGATTCATTTGCTTTATATATCAGTACATATGTTATTTATTAGTTTGCATTACTATTCATAATTAGTCTTTGGTTGAAACAATTGTTGATAGTTGCTTGGTTTAATTAATATACATGATTTTATGTTATAGGTGCACTTTCTATGAGGTTATGTGTCAGTTATCTGGTAACAATGTGCAACATATTCTTATGCAGTATTTGACTCTAGTATTATCGTTTCATTATGGTATTCTACTACAATGGTTTAATTATTAAGTAATACACATGTTTACACTATTTTTTGAAACAATAAACAAGTATTCTTAATCCAATAGTATTACATTTCTTGTTGTGTTGTACCTAGTTTTTGGTACATTGATCGTTTGATACCTAACAAACTAGCTTATTTGTTACTATTTGTTCAGGATTTTATTTATATTTTATTCTGTCTTGCCATGGCATTCAGTTACATTTCATTTTAAGGTTTACAAAGCTTTTATCATCAGTTCCTATGAACAATTATTTTACTGTTCTATCTCACATTTCTTTTGGTGGTCTTATGATTATCTATTTTGGGTTACAATCTTGATTAAACTGGTCACACTAATTGTCTGTGCATTTTAACTAGTTAATCTTGGATTCTTCCACTTATAATGGTAACTCATTTTCCTCTGTTATAAACATTCTCACTTGTATTGTCTGTGGTGTTTATTTGGGGTAAAATTGGTTAACTTGTTACAGGTTGTCACACTTATATTAAGTTTTCACTGTTATTGTTTGTGATTACTCAATTATGCTAAACACTGGTTTCTTTATAGTTGATCTTCGAATAATCATTACACTTCTTCCGGTCATTAGTATAGTTCCTTGTATACCTGGTGAATGGTGATTTCTTGTATTGTCCATACATTATCTTCATTCTTCATGTTATGTTTCCTTTGTTCTTCTTCCTCCTTTCTTCTTCTGGTTAATTGTTGTTCACTATCGGTGTTCTCCTGGGTTGTACATTACTTGTGATAATCAATGTTCCCTTATTCTTGTCATATTCTTCAACATTTCTATTCGTGGTTGTCATTGTTCCATAGTATTTTATACTAATAAATAAATTTGTTTGTTTTATCATCATTGCGGTTGTTCTTGAGTTGTCTCTTCTTCATTTTAATAGTTATTTTCGTCGTTTCCCCTCACTGTTTGGACTCTGTTGTCTCCTCTTCATTTTAATTATTATTTTTGTTGTTTCCCCTCACTGTTTGGACCTATTGGGCCTGGTTTCTAACATATTATATTGGCTCGTTGTCATTTTCTCTCTCTTTTGTACTCGATGATGCTATATTACTCTTCCTTCTCCTTTGTTGGATTTTTTCAATAATATATCTTTGTAGATACACACTTTGTCTATATTCTCCTGTTCCTTATTTTATGTACTTTGAAATATTTTCATGATCTCCCGTCACTTGACGTAATAATTAGTTATTTTATGTAACTGCCAATTTGGTAAGTTACAATATATATATATATATATATATATAGACTTAGCGCCGCATAATTTCTTCATCACACGCCAATTTTTACCCAGGGTATCTAAAACAAATTTGAGGAACTTGTATAACTACATCTTCAGGTGAAGAAGTTATTTTGCCCAAGTTATGGTGTGTCAGCGTACGAAAAACTTATACAAATTTTTATACATCGTATTTTTGCTGTACGCTGAAGCCAGACAACCTGTTCGATATATACAAATGTATATAATGAAATATGGGTAGTTAGTCGGCCATATTGGCATTCGTAATAATTATTCTATAAAATTTGTAACATGTGTAAAAAAGACAGACACTACAGAGGAAAGTGTGTTTTTATTCTGTTTAGTTGGTATAACGAAATATTGGACCTGCCATAATTTATTCTGTTTAGTCGTCTAGTGCGGTAATTCGTTGAGTTTTCTAACGTGTGTGGGACAGAATTTTGTAATTCGTATGAAGTGTTTGTGATTGCAAGTCGAAGTAAAAATATGTTGGAGGCGCTAGGAATAATAATGAAAGGTAAGATGATCATTTATTTAGTGTATGTTCTCCGTTGTTTGTAGGAAATTAGCTGTTAGGTTATGTATGAATGTCTCGCTTACTTTGGGTTGTACACTAGGCCTACCGGTTGTTATAGACCCAACTATACATAATATCACTGTGTTCTGTCCAAAATTTAATAATGGAGCAAATTAGCATTCTAATTTAATTAATACAATATACCTAGGCTAACGCCATGCGTTCTTATGGGATTAAAAATTTAATTTTTTGTCTCCGTAAATAGGTTCGACCGCCGTTTAAAATTATTTTTCTCGTGTTTATATAACATAGAAGAATATAATAAAAATATATCAGCGCAATATCAGCATTGATGAGAATCTTCATAATTACCCAAGGGGTAATTAACTAATTTTTAAAAAAAGTCCCTGTAAGGCACTGAAGCAATTTAATTAAAGTTTCTTTATTATAGATATATAAAGACCTGTAAGTCTGACAATTATTTTGTCTACTCTAGCCTACCTATATATGTGTAATGTATCCAATTTGTAAATCATTTTATTCGTAAAATGTGGTCCTACCTAACACAAGATGGTACGCCTTACTATAATATATTTAATTTGAACTCTGCTCGTATTTAACTAGTTAAAAATTTTATTTAATTCTTCAGTCCAGCTATATTACTCTAAATATACTTTCAAATTCAGCATTTTTCATAAAATTCATAAAAGAAATACGTTAGGTTATGTTTCATGTCTAGATTACTTTGTCGAACACGTATCTGTTATAGAACCAACTATGCCTAATAGCACTGTGTTCTGCCCAAAATTTAATAATTGAGCAAGTTAGCATTCTAATTTAATTAATACAATTTTATTTTTTCATTATTAGCGGGCCAATTTATACAAAAACAAAAATTCTGGAGTTTTGTATTGTAGTGTTTTAGGGTAAATAGAATTGCCATAATAAATTTAATACAGTAGGCGTATTGTTTTGATTGTGAAACAAAAATCATTTGTTTGATGTTTTAATTCAGTTCACTTATCCCCAATAAGTAAAAACCTTTACAAAGGTGCATAAGGTATTATCATTTGCTTTAAAAAATTGAATTCCAAAATAATACAAAGACTATTTAAATTAGATTTGTTCCTTTACTGCATTAATAAAACCTGTCATATACGCCTCACCTTATGCTACATAAATATCAAACACACTTAGTTAGTTAGTGATTAATTATGTTAACAAAACTAGCAAACTAGCAGGGCATTAGCCGATTAACTTACAGCGGAATAGCCTGTAAGCCTAACCTAACTCTGAAATAAAATGAATTACTTTTAGGAAAAAATCAAAATTTGTTTGTGTTATGTAGGCTTGGGTGTTAAGTATAATAGGCTAAGTTCTTTATCACAGTAAATTGTCTCTAGCTCCAGATACTTGCATGTCTACATCAATTGTCATATTTTATTCTTCGTATTGTTAAAAAATGTCATATTTTACTTTTCAGATGACTGTGAAAGTAGGCCTAGGAGACGTACAGCAAAAAAAGGTACATATAGTTTTAATTGTTATTTATATTCAGTGTATAAAAGCACCCCTTAACTCTAATCAACTAAAAATATAAAATTAATTAACCCATTTTTGAAAAAGACCCTGTGAGGGAACTGACTCCAGTTAAATGAAATATGTATTCTGTATTAAATGCTTATTCTGTATAAATATCAAGTTGAATACCTTTACAAGTTGTACAAGTTGTCTGATACCTTTACACAGAATAATTTTATTTAGATTAAGTCTGGCCTATGATAATATAACTGATTTAGCTAAACTTACTGCGGATTAGCCTGTAAGCCTAACCTAACTCTGAAATAAAATTAATTACTTTTAGAAAAAGATCAAAAGTTTATAGGCCTGGGTGTTAAGTATAATAGACTAAGTTCTGTGTCACAGTTGAATTATCTTTAGCTCCAGAACTTACACCAATAGTGCATGTCTACATATATTTTCATACTTTACTTTCATATTTGACTGGGAACGTAGTAAGTTCAGTGTTAATTTATTCATGTTACCTTATATTCGGTGTATAAAATCACCCCTTAAACTCTAGTTAACTTTATAATCAGGATTATATTATTCGATGTTAATCATTTGAACAGTTTTTGTTTTTCGAGTTTGTGTGATTATATTAGAAATCTTTTTCAGGAATCTTCAGTGCAGGGATGTAACCAAGCAATAGTGACTTGAGTTCATTTAAATTAAAATAGATTACTATAAAATAACTACTAGATTATGCTGTAAATTTAATTTTTTTTAGAAATTTACACAAAATCCATTAACTTTTTGTAAATTCATAGTGCTAACCTACAAATATTGTGCTAGGTTAAGAAAATAAATTATTCTCTTAATTATTAGCTTAATATTATTATAATTATTAACTTAGTGAAAAATTATGTATGAGTTTTGTAATGATCTTTCAGGTTCCTCCTGAACTTTCCAGAATTGACTGGGAAAAAATGACTATTATTGCACCATCAGTAGTATCGACATCAGATGATATTGATGTGGAAAACATATGAAGTGGAGAAGGTAATATAATCAAAGAAATTTAGCCTATAGATAATTAAAAATTTTTTTTTTCTGTTTGTGAATTTTGTAACATTAGCATATTTGATTTAATGTTTGTTTCATATGTAGTGTTAGGTTTACCTAAATTATCTTTACTTGACAAACTAGACTTGTATAGGTACTTTAAATCAATTAAGAAAATCAGCTTTGAATGTAGCACAATTAATTCATACCATATTTCATTAATGTTATGTTTTCAAAGCATTTTTTTGTTTGGGTGTTAGCCTATTTAATTTGTGTTATGGCAAAGTTAATTTTCTGCATCAGGAATGTCCTATTTCATTGAGCAAGCTTTATAGGAGATTTTGAAGTTTGTGATAAAATAGCCATTAATGATTCTTTTGTCTTGTTAATAACAACAATATAAAGTTATTAACAGTCCCATTTACATTTTAAATGAGAAAATTTAGTAACATAGTAGTTGGAATCATTTTTAATTAGTAGTATTATGTGTCAATGCTTTCAAATCAGGGGCTTCCTTTGGAAAGTATAATCATATGATAATTTTAAGATAAGTATTGTTAGAAGCTCTAAATAAGTTTGTTTATATTATTTTTTATATAAAGAGTTTTGGAAGCTGCTGGAAAACAAAAGTTCTTAATAAAGTACATAATTAGTTTAATAACATTATTTCCCATAAAATTGCAATTATTTCATTTAGTAATTTGCACTTTTGTTGATACTGGCAATGATAATTATTTTTCTCTGTTAGCTAAAATTCTTTCTTTGTTACAGAGTCCATTGTTGTAGAAGCTCTTATATCGCCAGATGATTGTGCAAAATTTATAAGTTTGGAGGTAAATTTCTCCTTATAGAACTGCTGTATTCTTATATAGTTATCTCTCTCTGACCTCTATTTTGCACTATGAGGTGTACACTTATTTCCATTCTTATTTGGTATTCTTTTATCTCTTTCTACTATTATTTAGTTACAATAGTTTAATCATAGTAGTCTCTTTATAATTGGTTTAGTGTTTTTTGTACACTGGTCTGTCCCTTAGTGTATATCATTGACTAACATTATTTACACCTAGTGTCACATGACAGGTGTTCTTAATTACGATTATAATACATTATGTCCTTTCTTATAACATTCTTATACTATTACAATAGTGGCATTACACCTTACTTGTGGTATAGACATTAACCTTTTACTTCTATTTGGTATTATAAAGTGGTTTTGTTCACGTTTTACTTAGTGAATCCCCTTTTGGTCGGTTTTGGTTCACTTTATTTACTTAAATTCTTATTTAAAATCCATTTTGGGTATCTTATATTGGTACCTGTAAAAAGCTTATCAGTTCTTCTTGGTTTAAGGCACAAAACATTTTGGTTTAGGTAGGCTTTTCCTACTGATAGATGTGAATTTAGGTGAAATTTGTACCAACAATGTGTATGTTAGGTTGATACAAATTTACATTCTTTTAACCTTATTTTCTCAAGTTTGGTTTTATTAATGATAACTAATAACTCTTTAGTTATTGCCTTTTCTTATCTTACATGATTGTTTGACTATTTGAGTAATATTTGTTATTATTATGAGACAATTTTAATACTTCTTTATGTTACATGGGTGCTATGCATAACATGTTACTATGCTTTTATTCACAGCTTCTATTCAGTTAACAGTCTAGTTACTTTCATTCTTTTATAACATATCTTGTCCTATACATTTATAATATTATCTGTTGTATATTGTACAGGAATGGGTTTCCTCTCCTTAAAACCCCACTGTTGTGTTTGTCAATTTGTACATACACCTATGCCAATGTGTTTTGAATTATTTTAATTATGTAAATCTCGGAGATATTTGGAGTTGTGGGATGTATTGATGTAAGTAATTAATTATTAACTTAGCTTTCTAAAAACTATCAGTGTTTGTGTACCTGTAACTTAAATAATTAATGAGTTATTTTATAATTCCGTTCAACCCTATTATACCTTGAAGAGAATTCTGTCTAATTTTGTATTTTTACTCTCTCTCTTTGGTGTCAGATAATTCCGCTATAAGCGCTGTAGTATCGGCTCAACGAAACTTATAGGTTATTTCAATGTTTATGTTAACCAATTATTCTATACGTATTCAGTTACTTTTTTATTCCTAGCTCATTAAACCATACTCCAAATAACAAGATTTTGCCAATATATAAAGGTTCTTTATTTGTTTACTTCTTTAACATTGAATAATATATGTTCTAATTAACATACGCTTGAGCTATAGATTGTATGAATCGATTGTTGATTATTCTGATACTTTATTTAAATTTAGTTATATAGTGTGTTTTAATTTGTAATTAATTTAATTCAGGGTGTGAAGGTTCTTGTAACTGTGGGGAAGATTAAAAATACATAGATAAGAATGCAAGATTTACAAATTTAAAGTGTTGTGTAGTTAGTATGATTAATATAATAATAATTTACCAGACTAGAACGAAGCCAATCGTGTAGGCGGTTGATTGATAAATTTACTGTTCTGGACAATTATGCCGTACGATTTTCTTTCTTCGATTTAATAGAATGGAATTCTTTTCCTGTCCACTTCGGAATTACAGCTTGGATTGGTTTACAGCCCGATTGATGCTTCTTCTGCAACGCCAGGATCCAAATACGTTCTTCTCTTGGTTGAAGCAATTAGTGTTGTTCCGTGTTTTTGAAAGGTTATAACTTCTGGTGTAGTGAATATTATTAATTGTGATACTGTTAATTCTTTCTATTTGGTTTAATATATCATCAATTCCCTTCGGATATGGGACAGTTCAAGTTCTTCCTTGTATAATCCAGTTATTTATTCTCTATTGTGATTTCATACTGTAGTGTTATTTGGATTAAACTGTACTGGTGATAGTCATAAACATTGTCATTAGGATTTTGTGTTTTATAATCGTGTCTGATGATTTAAAATATTCCGATTAAATAGATAATTCTTGGGTTTTTTAATCTCATCACATTCAGATCATCAAAGCAATTATTGTCAAATTAACAACTTCCTCTTCTTCTGTCGTCCCTAGCAACACACGACTTCTTCCTTCCACATGTTTTGAATATAGTGTTTATTTCATATATTTTTTGTCTATTCCTTATCAATTTGCTATCCTATCGGAATGTAACTTTACCGATAGTTGGTTTATTATTTTCTACACATATTCTGCTGGTTTTTTGATATAAGCCGGTTTTTTTCCTTTTTTTATATTTAATCCACTTTCGATATTAAATGTTATTAATCGATATCATGGCATTATGGTATTATCATAATTTGTATAAATTTTATTATATATCATTATTAATTTAATGTTTTTTCTAGCTCTTCAAATCGTATTCATTAATTATTATTAATTGATGTACCTAACCTTTATGTTATGAGTGGTTATATAGTGGTTTTGGCTGTTAGGCCTTTTATTGTAAACAGATCTACCTGTGTTTATAACTGGTACACATCTATAGCCCCTTTTACATAAATTCATACATATAATTAAATCTTAACTATTAACATTTACATAAACAATTATTTTTTCCATATCTAATAACAATTTTATCTTGACCTATGGATCACATATAAGAAAATTCAAATCTATTAACGTTAATTAGCTGCTTCACACTTCATTCTACAACAGTCATTGAATAATACATCTTGTTTCATTATCTTTCATTAACTCAACACATATTTGGTATAACATAACATAAACTTTATCATAACATTTGTTGTCACAAAATAATACCTCTTAACTCAAAATTCTTATTTGCTATTAGTAAATTATTGTTTCATTTTTTGTTTGTTTTTCATTAAACATATCATCAACTATTGTCTAACTTACAGGTTCGGTTATTCTTGTTAATATTACCTTGCATCCTTATTTACCTGTATCTATGATTATAAATATAATTATTAGCTCTTTGTTCTATCATGGGGTTAAATATTGACTTGTTTATTATTCTGTGAACCTTGTTTTTATGTAACTTGAGTGCTAGCATTTCTGTTGCGTTACAATATTGGTCATCTCAGTTAGTCAGTTCTTGTCCATCTCTTCAATCTGTAAGTTGTTCAGTCATTGCATATACGGGTAAGATGTTCTATAGTTGACTGGCTCTTGGAATCTATATTTTATACCATGGTTGTTAGGTGTCTTTCTCGTAGTATGTTTCTTCCTTGTCTTCATTGGTTCCTTACTGACCGAAAACTATTGGGTTGTTGGTTCCTGTGGTACAACCATTGTTCGGTGCATCTTCTTTTTCTTATAATGTTATTTCACTTGTTAGTTACCATTAGTTTTATTAACTCTTATTGTTGTGAGTTTATCCTTTGTGATGAGTAGCTCATGTAGTTTCATGCTTGGCCTTTTAGAAGAAACACTTGGTTTGTCTCTTTCACTCAATTATTGACATGTGTTAATATTTTGGGTTACTGAAATATTTGGGCTCATATGTCTCGTTACAATATTAACTGGTTGTAGGCATATAAACTTATACACTGTTGTGAGAATTGTACAAAAGTACCTTTAAGCTAATTTCAAAACACAACATTTCAGAATTAATCACATTTTTTTCACTTTATAGGCTATGTCACACCAAAAGAAAATGTACAGGTCACTTTCAACAACAGTTGACAACAGCTGACTGAATATTATCCGATGACAAAATACTAAACAGATGGGAGATAGTCACACCAACCAACCATTTTGTATAAAGTCTTTAAAATGAGATTTTTTTGCTTGTACACGGAAACCCTGGATCACTGTATTAAGATATATATTTTAGATATGTAGGTCAATTTATTAATTTTGAGCTATTAATTTAGCTAGTGCTAAGCTTTAAAACACGGTTATTTGTATGAAAGAAAAGTACAATTTTTTAGGCCAAGTAATAAATCCAACTATGATTCTGAAAAATTGTCACGGGTAGGAAAATAAAAATAATAATAATTCACCGATCTGAATGACGTTTTACAGAATCGTGATAAACATAAAATTACTTTTGATAGTGATCCCATGCTCATCCCAAGTTGAAACTTTCAGAATATGTAGAGGAAAACAATATCTTTCACATATATTTTTTTGAGAATTTTAAAAATACAGTTTTTCAAAATTCAGTAAATGCAATAATGATGTGTTTATAAAAAATACATATATTTTCAACTAATTATGTTTTATATCATATGAAAGCCCTTTAAAAGAGCTTTCAAATGAACTCGATGTCATTGTTCTAGCTTAATTAGAACACAAGTTGTGAACAAATCAATATTGTTGCGCAAGTCAAAAATTTTATTTATTTTTTTCATTTTTGAGCACCCATTACTCAGTAACCTTTCGTCAGAAAAATGTGAAAAAATTGATTTGTGTTACTATTTATGAATACTACATGCATACTTAATTTCAAATAAATCTAAGAGGGTCAGGTTGTAGCACTTGTTGATTTGACACGGAATATCTCTTAAATGTAACTTGAAGTTTTCATTTTGTTATAAACATACCAGTCTAGTTTTTCTATTTATAGTTTATGCTTTTTTTTTTTTTAATAATTTCAACTAATTGAACCCCTAATCAATCCTACACTCCCTCGCAGAAAAACCTATATTTAGTTCATTTATATTGTCATCTGAGTTTAGTTATGTTTGATGTAATAAATAAAATGTTTATTTCATCAAAGGTGTTTTCACTTTTTGTAATTATGTTCTTGTAAATAAATATTCTATGTACTTTATGAATGTAATCTTATAGTTACTGATAAAGTAACAAAGCCCAAATGTCTGTGTGGTATTTTTGTTGTAATAATATTTGTCTGATATGTATTATTTTTGCAATGTTTTTATGTATCTTCTATGAAGAAATAATTGGTTCATTATCCTTAATAATTATTAATTATTGATACCTTAGAATTGAAACTGTTTTGTATAAATTTTGTAATAAAAATCAATGTACTTGTAAGTCTTTTTTTATCAATAACCTATTGAAAATAACACATTCCTTGTGCAATGCAAGTAGGCCTACCAAATACCTACCAAAAATGTATATCCCCAATTTTTGATAGAATATTTGATTTTTGTTGCCATCAGAATTTTACTTTGATTTTACTTTCATGTTCCATAAGGAAATGGAAGTATGGTGATGGCAAAAAAAATCGTGTTAGAGATTTTTGCAGATTCTGATTATACTACCCTCAAAACATGAAAAAAAGTAATTTATCGAAAAGTGTCTGTGTGTCTGTCTAGATTTTTTATGGCAAACGATAAGAGCCGCAAATTCAAACAGAATCAAATAATTTTTTGCATACAGCCCTGAATTGTAGAGTATTCAAGACCTATTGTTTTTTGTGAAGATCGGTTAAGATAAAGGGGTAGTTTACCTGCAATATTTTATGTTGTAACAAGAGAAATTTTTTCATGACGAACGATAACTGCCGTAAATTCAAACAGAATCAGATATTTTTTACATATGTGCCCGAGTTATAGAGGACTCAAGGCCTATTGATTTTGGTGAAGATCGGTTACGGGGAAAGGGTAGTTTACCTGAAACATTTTTTTGTTGTAACGTAATAGTTTACCTGATAATTTTTTGTATATATGTACTACGTTATTGACAACAAAGAAGCAGTTTGTTTTTAAAATTCCTTCCCGGCCTGTTTGGCCGTAGACCAATGTTTTCTGCAAAACCAGACGTTTCGCCAGTGCCATCGACTTCCATCATCAGTGAAAATCAAGTGCGATAACGTGAGGTGGTATACGTTAGTGCCCACAGTAAGTGGCTGAAGCAGTAAGTAGAAAGAAATAGTTTCAATGGAAATATTTCATTTCGAAAATGATTTTAAATATAAATCTTAGAACATGGAAGTCGTGTATGATTCTCCATACCAATATTTTGTTCTTAAGTGTGCTATTAAGTATTAGGAATCTTCTCCATGTCAAGGTATAGGATTACAGCCTGTTTTGCCTTCACTGAAGGCATCTCTTTTCCTTGCCCTACCTATATCTCGTCTTCCCTGAGGTCTGTATCTTATTACTTGTTTAGGTAGTCCCATGTTTTCCATTCTCTTGATATCCTGCCTCTATTTTATTTGTCCTTCCCTTATTCTGCCGGCTATAGAATATACATTTTACTTGGTACTTATATTTTCATTTCATATTTGATATCTAAGGGTTTGCATTATGAATACTCGACACAATATTTTTCTTGTTAGATTCGAAGTTTTAAGTAATTTTCTCTTAAAAAGTGCGTATGAACATTTTAGCACGACGAGATTGTCTGTTTTATTATTATTCTTAACGTTTTGGTTTTTATTATTAATTTTTGGTTTATTGATTTATTCTACCCAATTCAATCTATTATTGAATCCGATATGAATAAATCGGTTTACTTACTCTTTGACATCGTTTATTAATTTCGTTTAAATAGTTTAGAATGTTTTTTGTTCCATTTCATGAGTTCGATTCTGAAGAAGTTGCGTTGACTCTTCTATTATTAGCTGCGGTGAGTTGCTCTGTACTTTCCTGTATAGACACTAACATAAACACAACATGTACATGATACTTAATATTATTATAACATTAATAGTTAATAACATTTTATTATGGCCTATGCATACTGCATTGGTCATTGTCACTTCTGATAGTGTCCTTTTTCTTCATCTTGTGGTTTTATTACCTTAACTATAGTTTGTTAAGTGAGTTTACTATACTTTAGGAAGTTACCTTTTTATATGGGTTGTAATCCTATCAAATTATTCTCGTTATTGCTTGAATATCTCTTATCATTGTTTTGATAGCACTGTTATTATTGTGCAGTAGTTCATTCTGCATTTATACTGAAAATTGCTTTGGTTTAAAGTAACCAAGATTACTTGCATCTAGCTGTCAACATGGTTTATTTATTATTATGGTTATTATTAGTATTTGGGTGGTTATAATCCTTGAATTTACTTATTCGAATAGTATTCTGCCTCATTCAATGTTGTTGGTTTAGTTCCTACTCTTTTATGATAAGTTTACAAGATAATTTTGTTCGTCATGCATCCATTCTATGGCAAGCATATAGTTATAATATACAACAATGGATTATTGTCGGTTTTGTGTTTCTGTATTACATTTGATTTATTTGACTTTATGTAGTACTGGTATATCTATTGGTTATTATTAGATTACATTTTGTTTATCTTTTACAGTCTTTACTATTGGTAATTAGTGGTTATTTCTAATATCAATTCCTAATTTTAAAATTAAAGGTGTACCTTCAATTTCACCAGAAGGAAAGTGGTATGTTGGTACAATGTAAGTAAAACATTTTGTTCTGTTTTCTTTTTTTCATATTTGGTTCAAACGTACAAGTGAAAAACTTTCTGGGGCGATGTAGCTCACAAACCCTACAAAGACTCGACGTTTTCCACAACTTGTATTTAGGAAAGAACAAAAAGAAAAATCAGATTTCTGTGTTATGATCTGCACTATTCTGTTAGTTATTATGGTTTGTACCCTAAGAATATTCGTATGTTAGCCTCCGAATACTTGTTTGCAAATAATGTCGATTTTCTGGTGAACTGGGCCGGTAAAAGATTGTTTTACTGGCTTCATGCAGCGACATTCAAGGTTGTCTTTTAGAGAGGCTGAAGCAACAAGTTTTGCAATAGCATTTAGTTTTAATAAACATAACATAAAACTTTCTTCAATATTGGAATTCTGTGATAAGTCGCCTTCATTTTTACTGTCACAATATTTGGAATGTGAAGGAAACCAGGCAGCATAACGACAGTGCACTGTCCTAACAAAGTTGTCAGTTTGAAGGGAAATAAACAAGTCAGCAGGGTTACCCCTTTGGAAAAGGGTGAAACCAGTGGTATTTTCATAGATGGCAGCTGGAAACCACCACTTATCGTTATATCCACAGAGTGTTATGTAGATATCACTTTGATTATTTATGGACCAGCAGGTTGTATTGGAGTAGCACATCCATCAAGATAAATTACAGCCTCTCTTTTTTTACTATTTATGAAACAGTTTATACCTCATACCCGTTACAATCTGACTTCAGCCATTAGACAAGTGTTTATATGGCCTGTTTCGGTGCAGCCGCTGAGAGCTGGATGACAATAAACCCAGGTAAAACCATGACATACCTGGGCTAGCAAAAGATGCTCTTTCAAAGGCAGCTACACCATCTAACTGACAGCAGGTTTTAGTTCAACTGGAATTTGGCCATTAAATGAAAATATATTCAGTATCGAAGAGTCTCTGTGTTCACCTGTAATTGACAGAGAGATAGGAGACAAAAGTAATTATGAAGGAAGATTAACACCAACAAAAGATTGTCAAGAGACCACAGTAGCCGGACCTCCCACGTCGGAAATAAACGAGACATCTGCTAATACCTTATCACAATTGACACCAGAATAAATTCGCCCTTATCCGAAAGCGACTGCAAAAATAAAATAGAAATGCGCCAAGAAGAAAAAGTCAAGTATTCTCACTGACTCCTATTAAAAAAGCAATTCGTATTGAAGAGGAGGCATGACAAAAGAAAGAGCGATCAAAACGGAAACTAATCATGAACGGTAAAACGAAGGCGATTTGTGGACTGTATAGAAACGGTCAATCAAACTCTCCAAGACTTAAGAAATTGTAACAAATTAGTGGGTAGCGTAACATTTGTTATTTCAGAGGATTCTCGCTAGAAATTACCGGTAACTGCAAGAGGAACCCGCGCTGATATTGTCTCAGTGTGTTTAAAGTCCTCGGCGATGTGGAATGCTATTCAGACTAAATTTGCAAAGCAATATGAGAGCCCATTTAGGAGGAGGAGGAGATGGTGATTTTTCTACAAACTTACTGCACCTCGGTGACGGTAGTGTTCCTAATGACGATAGCTTCACATAAATTGACGAAAAACTGGGACATAGTAAATAGTACAACACTGTATTAATTGCTAAATTCTGTGCAAAACGTCAAGTGTTTACTTGATAAAAATTACAAGTGGTTATTCCCAAAGAATCGAATCTGTGAAGGAAAATAATGATACAAGTTTGGAAAAATTTTCTGGGGATAATAAAAAGTCCGAAGAATCTATTAACACCGTATTTAATATTGAAAATATAGTGTACTATCTCCAAGAATTTTTGAATTCTTTAAATCAATCTTGCATTCCGCCACAACGGTTCATTCTAAAGGTTGGCACTCCAACAATGTTGTTGAAAAATTTACATCCTCCGAACGTTTGCATAATACAAAATGCAGGTGACACGGGAATTTCTGTGTCAAGTAGGTAATAGCGTTATTATCAGACTCAAAAGCCCTCTTCACACACACATTCGAATCAGTAGGCTACTGGTTGTTAGCATTACCTGGTGTAATTACCAACTTATAAATTGTAACATTCTTTACTTTAGTACACACTTGAAGGAAATTAACAGTTTCGAAATTACATCCTGTTGTGTCATTACGACATTAAGAATGTTGTTGGCGTGAATTTAATGCGACAGATTTTTTTTACCTCTGCCCATGTTCTCTCAGTCCTCTCACTCACTCACTCACTCACTCTCTCTCTCGCGCGCGCACACGCACGCGCGCCAACTCGTACAGTTTCTTCTTTTTGTCAACAATTTCAGTGTTACACACAATCCTTCACTGTTTGTTTGTATCTGTTTGTGTAATCATTCATTGTGTTTGTACAGACTACACATTCAAACTTGAGTAATCTGTTTGTAGCAGTGTAACATTTCAACAAACACTTAAAGAGGCGCGCTTTGGGTGCAGTCGCAGAAGGACCTGCCGTGCTAACTTAATGAAAATAAAAGGAAATTAATAGTGAGGTAGTCATGTTTAATTAAAGGTAGTAGTGAGGTTTGCCCCTATTAGTGAGGTAGATGGGGAAAATTTACAGAGAAAGAGTGAGGGGGAGAAGAGAGACGGGGGAGAGAGAATTACGAATTTTTAATTATTCTCATTCATACCGAATATCATTTGTAAGAATATAGTTATGCAGTTGTTGGTATACAGTAGTACCGAAGCAACATGTTTCAAGTTGACTCCCATCCGTTGGAAATTTATTCACCATTCTGATTAATAAAAATTTCTACAAGTACCAATAATATAAATAACAACCTGCAGAAGCAGAAGAGTTTATATCTTACAGAGTTGAAGAGTTGTAATGTTACATTAATTATATTTTTGCTTTTCGTATATCACAGTGAGCAGTAATCTAATTTTTTGAAATAATACGTGAAGGCTTATATATTAAGAATTAATTTTTTTTTATAGTTTCCGTAACTTGCTTGTAAAATAATTAGGTATCCAAAAGGTAAGTTACATATTTTAATAGCAACTTATAAGTTCCTCATCCTCGGTTTTTTCCTTTCTTCAAAATGTACCACTTCTTAATTGCGAATAAATTATTTAACGTAATAATCGTTTCACCAAAGGCTGTTTGGATCCTGTTAATAAAACTCTTGAGTCTGCTGCACATAATCCTCGCTTTTGGTTCATGTTTCGTTAACTTTCTACATTACAATAAGTTTAATTATTTTCAAGTTCCTTATAAGTAGCCAACTGTAGTAAACATCATGTACTTTGACCTCTCTCTCACTCTCTCTCTCTTTCTTTCTGTTACTCTTGTTCTTCTCAATAACTGTATCTCAGGAAGTCTGAACGTAACAGGTTCTTAAGTAAACTTCATATGACTTAACGTGCAAAATCTTAAACATCATTTGGGCTTCAGTTATGTTATAATTTTGTAAGAAAGCTTTACAAAATACTTTTTACACTGCTTCTGTATACGAAACTAGGTGCAGGTATGTAATCAAATTTTTTAGTAGGCCTATTTATTCTAACACTGTTACAGTTTCTTGAAAACGCCGTATGTAAACAAACATTAAAACTTAGTAATAAGGTTTATCAAACTACTATTTTTCTTGGACGCATTAACGCAAATCAGTAATCTAGAGACCAATTTTATATTGAAAAATCGATGTCTAATAAACGGAATTTGATATGCAAAAATCCATCGGTTAAGAAAATAAAATAAACTTGGTTAGTAACAAATAATTTTGGCAAAAATTTTTAATTTGATATAGGCTATAATTGATTCCAATTTTATTACAATCTGAGAAATGAAGCCAAATAGATTTTCATAAACGTTGGTCTAGTAACAAAAAAAGTTTCATTCTTAAGCGCACAATATTATAATTTCCCTTTCATCCCGGAAAAAAGACTGTATTAAGCTACTATCATACTTGTCTAGTCTACACTATTTAATGGGTATATTATAGGTTTCACAAAAATTGATTATCTTACACATGGTTTTAATATATCACTAAACTTTGTGAAAAGTCTGAGTGAAAAGAATTATATACACAACGGTTGATGTTAATACAGGTCTTAATTCGTTTCAAAATTTATAGATAAATAAAAAATTAAAATTATCACATATATTGTGTGGTGTATAAAATAAATTGTAATAATCCTTTCTAATATGATTACTTAAGCCATAATATCCGAAGTTGGACCGTTCCTTTATTCTTCTGTAGCCTCCTACATTCTTGCGTATCTGCTGTCATATTCGCGTCTCACAGTCATAGTAGACAGTAGGCTATAATATTATACCTTTTTTTGCGTTGTCTGAGACTTGTCTCAGAGGATAAGACTCAGGCTGATCTGGGGCAAGCACCCTTCCGCCGATTGGAGATTTAGAGGAGTCGCACGCCAGCGCAGCGCGGACCGGTGGCGAAGTAGATGGAGGCATTCAGGATAGAGTGTAGTGTATGGATGTGTATTTGTGTGTTTACGTAGTGTGCAGAGCCAAATGGGTGATGGTAGAGCCATAATAAAAGTATAAGTCAAACGACAGCCAAGACGAAGTCGAGTAACGCAGGACGCCAAAGCTGGAGGGAGGTGTCAGAGAGGCGTCAAGGTAAGGCGGGGAGGCACAAAGGAGAGGGATAAAGACCGGATAGGTAGATAGGAAAATTTAAGATGTTAAGTTATCAATAAGGAAGCCAGGTGTAGTAAGTATGACGAAGAGACTTAATTATTTCTATTTCTCCGTTGGCGGGGGTTTCTGGGAGGAGGTCCATCGGGAATGGTGAGGAGACGGTTTATGACAAAGGAAGGTCTGCGGTAGTTACAGGTAGTATTAATATTATACAATACCTCTTTCACATTTAAGTTGAGGAATTCCAATCAGCCTTCCGTTGCGTTACTTCTCTCTTGAGCCCTTGATATAATTCGTTGCCTGCTCTTTATTGCAGCTGTAATATCTCCTTCGTTTTATAATTCGTAACGTTAAATATTCTTCCTCACCCTGGAATTTTCCATTCTCTTTTACTAATTTCTTTTCACTTCATAAGACTTTTCTATACAAAAGCAAGTATATAAAAAAGTTATAAGGTCGGGGATTAGCAACCAAACGGCATTGTTTAAAAACATTTATCTACAAGTTTCTTTTCTATAGTTCATCGTACACACCCTTGCGAGATAAAAATAACTACACGGTAGTTTCTTTCGCAATTTTTCGCATTATTTTGAGACAATCGACTGGTGATTTAGAGATAAATACTTAATATTAATGGGGTCTCATACATTTTATATTATATCTGTTTTCTATCCTACTGATAGAATTAGAAAAACGGTAGCTATCTCTCTTTTCCTTTTAAAAGCACAATACATATTAATTTACCAAGTAGCAGTTTCCTTCTTCATTTAAAATTTCTATCAAATCTACTGTATATTGGACAAAACAGAAGGGGAAACATACGTGCTTACAAGGTAGTGTAAACATCCTGTAATGCTGTCAAATCAAAATACAAAGGAAGGGGAAGTGAATACTGTAATGAGTAGCCCCTACATTCATATTTATGCAGGTGTAGGTGATGATTAAGGCCTGGATTTTTATGTAATTACATATTTGAATGCTGAGTGCACATTTACACGGAAAAGCCAGATATCGGCGAATCATACCAATAGGTGTCTTATCCGCGAGTTTAATTTTACATATTTTTACATATTTTGTTCATATTACATATTTCACTCCATCTTACATATTTCTACATATTTTACTATACTTTACTTCAATTTGAAAATTGAAATGGCAAAAAATAGTTAGGCCTATAACAACATTACTCAGATGCGCAAATGTGCAATTAATCAGAATCAGGTCCAATTAAATTTATTACAAGAAAAGGCAAAATATTGCATCTGTTGCAATTGCACACATAGATTCTACTTTCAAGAAGTAAAATTTTTTACGAGCTCAAGCGACAAGTAAGGCATTTTGCACGGGATGTTAGATGAGAATGGTATGCGCGGCCCCACTCATTTACGTTTTGTTCGCACGTTCAGCGGGGTCGGTGGGGAAAGAACGTGCTGTCCGCGGTAAATAAATACTCTTCGCAGATCTTGCAATTCTCGCAACGGATTCCATCTACCTAAACAAACAAATATCTATATAACTCTATGCTATTGTAGGGCACAATGTGATTTTTGACGCCAGTATTATCGACGCTCTCGGAGTGTAAGCCTACACGTAAATAACAATCTGGCGTGCAGTGTGGTGTGTTGAAGTTATTGTCAAGTCAGTGTTTTGTCTTTCGCCTACACTTCTGCGCTTGCTTGTTTCTTGCCTTGGCGGATTCTCGTTGTTGGACAAAAGACGTCTTAAATAATATATTGTGCGGTATTGTTCAACGCAAGTTCTTAAGAGTTTTAAATACAAATATCCTTGTTTTATCATGGCACCGACCGCATCATCTTTGTCATCTAAGTTAAAATCATGGGTACAGATTGACAGTGCTTTTACAACTGACGATAAAGCTGTATTTTGCCAAGTTTGTTATGGCCAAATGGTGTTAAAGAAGAGAAGGTACTGCTGTTGTATACAGATGCAGCAGCATACATGTTAAAAGCAGGTAATTCTCTAAATGTGTTTTACCCCAACCTACTACATGTTACATGCCTGGCTCATGGATTGCATCAAGTAGCTGAAACTGTCAGAGACCTTTTCCCCGAAGTAAATACATTAATATCAGCAACAAAAAAGGTGTTCTTGAAAGCTCCTTACCGTATCCAGTGCTACAAACAAAGGCTACCTGACACACCTCTGCCTCCAGAACCCGTAATTACAAGATGGGGAACCTGGATCGAAGCCGTAAATTTCTACAGTGACAACTTTGAAGCTGTGAAGTATGTGGTGGAAACATTATCTCCCGATTCTGCAGTGTCAGCGAGCGAATCCTTGTCTGCATTCAACAACTCTAAGGTGATATGTTCAGTTTCGTACATCAAAACGCATTTCAGTTGTATCAAGAAACTGGAGACTGCAGGTCTGACTCTCCAAGAGGCCATAGGAATAGTTGAAGAAGCAGTTAACAAGTTAAATGCTGTGCAGGGTGAAGTCGGTGACAAAGTTTCTACTAAATTAAATGCTGTGCTGAATAGAAACCCTGGTTACTCAACTTTACATACCATTTATCGCATATGTAACGGCGAAACTGTAGAATCGATTGAGAATATTCTTCCAAGTACGATTCCTCTATATAAACATGCGCCGGTGACGACATGTGATGTCGAGAGATCCTTTTCTATATATAAAAACATACTCTCAGACCGAAGACAGTCCATGTCAACAGACAATATAGAAAAGTATTTAATAATTAATTGTGCAACTAAACAGTGGAAAAAAAAACTTACATGGACACTTTATTCTTATGCAGAGTTATAGTAGAGATTTATATATATACAATATAGATTTTCAAGTCAAAAATCTACCTTTAATTTTATAGTAATTTCAACTCTCCTAGTAAAATACTTTGTTAAATAGTTAATAATTCTCAATGTTTTACTTTATACTCATGTCCTATACTACAGAAATCCATAGGTAAAATACTTTGTTGTTGTTAATTTTATATCAAGGTTTCTTTTTTAATACTGTTTTCTAAAATATGTTTTCATAAATTTTCTAAAGTACAATAAACAATTGAAAAGTAATTCATTTCTTATGCATGCTGTCTTATTGTAAACTCTTCAACAAAGAGTTGAACTTTCAGATACTGTGTATTCTGAGGGTTAACTTATTTTCTGTAACAGAAGTGGTAATCTAACTGGTGATTAGTGTCAGCCCCGAACTTGATTAGTATTTTATGGATTACATTGACTTTGCACAAAATATATTTGCATGTTTTGAAAGTGATTTTAAAAGTTTAAAATGAAGCACCTATTATTTTCAAAACCTTTCAAAGAGTTATGTTCTCGTAAAATGTAAATTATATTGTTGATGTGAAAGTATTTTAATACTACATATTTCTTAAATATTACATATTTAGCTACATATTTTCCTTATTTTTCCTACATATTTATGTACATAAAGGGAGACTGTGCGCTGCGCCGTACGCTAGACAGAGAGGGTATAATAGCAACTATCTCGCTCTACTTTCGTTAGTGAAACACGCGGCGGATGAGTAAATTTTAGTCCATCCATTTTTGCAGTTCAACCTGCGATAACTTCAAAACCAATAAATATACAGCAATTCTGAAAACTGCATTGTGTTCAGTAATTAAATCTCTATAAGTAGCCAAAATCTCAATTAATATAATTAACAATTACAGAATTGCAAAAATTAGTTTGGAGATACGTCCGGATGTGACAGGTTGTACTGTATTTACCTTATAACAATTCCCCCTAAATAAAAGGGAAATCCCCAAATTCATATTTCGAAGCCACCTGTTGTAGATAAAACGGTATTTATCTTGGATACATACGTTTAATCTCATACAAACGTTTTTATGTGTGTTCCCATCAGCACCGACACACCTGTACAGGCTTCTCCATATTTTTCTACACCTGTCCAAATATGACTATACTGATTACAATAGTAATTTCTTCTACGGTTTGTTTATGACCATGAGATATGTCTTTATAGTTCCTTTTAAATACCATTATTTTCTGCTCATTCGTACAAAACTTTTAATTGTTGAATGTGCCAATTCTGATAATCTTTGCCAAACCCAAATTTTAATGTTATACGGCGTCACCTTATTATGTAGCAAACAAAATTAGAACAAATCACTGTTATTTTAGCAGTAGCTTTTTTAAGGAGCCCAGAGTAGGCCTATACCTACCCGACACGCACACATTTGAAGGATCAGTATTTTGTCTTGGAGTTCACTCTCCCAGCTGAGATACCCATGTTTTTAGGGACCAGGAACTCGCATTTGAACTTCTATCATCAGCTACATAATGTAAATCCTAGATAAATGTACAAGCCTATGCTCTAAAAGCCTAAGCTATGATACCCACAATCATCTACGTTTTACTAAAATAATGGTTGCAAGTTAAATTTTTTGATTCATGTTGATGCTTTTGTCTCGAAGAAACCAGGTAAATTAATCTGCTTTTCGTATCCGGCCGACGATGGTGTGCTCCCACTTACGAACAGTGGCACTTGCAACTCGTTTCACTTGCGAACACTCAAGTAGATAAGACACGTAATTAATTTTTGATACGTGAGAGTACCTCCCACTTGCGAACACACAAACAACGATGTATGTACATCCACCCTGTATTGTGTTTATGTTTTTATAATTCGTTAAATGTATTTTTTGTTACCAACTACGTTTACCAAGTTACAATTTTTATAAAACTCACACACACACACACACACTTGCATAGCCGCTCCCTCACTCTCTCTCTCTCTCTCTCTCTCTCTCTCTCTCTCTCTCTCTCTCTCTCTCTCTCTCTCTCTCTCTCTCTCTGAATTAAAAAGGAAGGTTATTTTTTATTTATTTTTATTAGTCAACTTGTAGAACGGACGACGTGATCTTGAGAAACATCCCAACTTCAGAATCTTTTTCATATCTTTTAGTTTATCCAATTCAGTATACTTTTTCGTCCTTTTCATAGCTTAAAAATTTCACTCCATCGTTACATCGTGTTCTGAATACATTTCTCTGCCTCAGATTATAAACATTTGATAATGTTTTTTATTCTTGGATGTGGTCTTCCAACGTGGCTGTTTAGTTTCTGATGCGTGCTTGTACGGTATTATTCATTGTATGACGTCGGAAGTAGCAGTTCCGTAACTCCTGTGGCACTAATCATTGTCTAGCTATTGTTCTACGAAACAATTAAAGAATTAATCGAGTTTCTCTTCTTCTGGAACTTGACCATGGATATACTACCAGCCACATTCTACATCTTTTCGAAGGAAAGCAAGTGTAGCACACATTAGGATTTTTGTGCTCCCTAAGTCATTTGAATGTGTATACTCGTGCAAAGTGACTACTGCAGCTTTTGAATTTTCCATTCATGAAAAATTACTTTTAATCTTTCAAACTCTCTTTTCTATTGATTTAACCAAAAATCGGGAGCTTAGCTTGCACAACGTCTTCGCCCGGACGGAAACTACTCTCGTCAATTTTCAAACCGGGACAACTGACAAACTGGCCGGGACCCCGGGATCAGGTCGTCAAACCGGGACAATCCCGGTCAAACCGGGACGTATGGTAAGCCTATTTATACATGTATTTATCGGTTTTCAATATTGATGTGAGCATTGTACTGTAGAATTAGGAAGCGATTGTATTGAACGAATCACGATTATCAAATGATATACGGTATTCCTTTTAGTTCAACAATTCCGTCATCTCGTCTCCGGTACTTTGGAAAACCATTGTTATTTTCAATAGTTTAACGTAAAATGTTGCTCGGTTATTATGTGTACATATTCCATCAATCATGCAAGGAACATTAGGATTACGAGCTCTACAAGATCCATGTATCATTCGAGATAACAATTTTATGAATCCTTGGAAAAGTGATACGGCACAAAACTTAGAATAAGCAAGAGGTAGTGTATTAACTTTTTAAATTGTATATTATTATTATTTTTATTATGTTTTTACTATAAAATATTCATATTATTTTAATATGATTTTCTGGAACACGTTTGGTGGAAACGTAAAACCGGCCAGCTGATAAATAAGAGGTTGCGAGTTCAGACGTAGATGTGTATATATGTGTCAGCCAAAACAGTGTTTTGTAAACGTACACGTCTGTCATTACAACATTAAGAATGTTATTTGACCTTGAGTAGGTACTCATGTTGACGGGAATGAGAAATCTTGTGGTGTTAGCGCTGAATAGCCACAACACAGGGGGGGCCATTCCGGCTTCCCGCGCTAACCTAGCGATCAGCTGTTTTTGCCGCGTGACGTCCGACTGGTGGAAGAAATACGCGCGAGTCTTGATTTACCATGCAATCTTACCTGAGGCAATGTCCTACTTAGCATCTCTCTGCTGTTTACACGAAATATTAACAATAATTGTAATGAGCTATTCATATAGAAAAAGGATTAAACAACAAGATTAAATGGTTTGCGGCAAAAAATAATGGTAAAATCTATTTCTACATTTAATAGAAAAGTAAGCAAGTCTGTCCACATATAACATTGACAAAATGGCACAAGATGTAAAATTAAGTCGGAATTTTTTATTATTCGTTAATTTTATATTAATAGAATTATTTCGATTGTTATTAATTTACTTAGATGATACTGATATTTTTCGCGTCAGGTGTTAAAAGAATATACGAAATTATACTACTTGCAGAAGAAACAAATTGAAAACATCACAAATTTTATATATATATATATATATATATATATATATATAATGTGCCTGCGTGGGTGGGTGCGCGTACGTGCACACGCGTGCGCGCATGAGTGCGTGTATAAAACATTTCTATGTAGTATAATATATTTGAAACAAGCTTCCAATTATTATAATTATAATCAATATCATAATCATTTTCTTTATCTACATTTTCTACATTCTACATTATCTACATTGAAATTTATTGACATTTAAAAGATACATTAAATATACTGTATTGAAAGGGACACTGTGCGCTGCGCCGTACGCTAGACAGAAAAGGTATAATAAGCAACTATCTCGCTCTAGCTTCGTCGTCAAACACGCGGCCGCATGAGTAAGTTTTATTCAATCCATTTTTGCAGTTCAACCTGCGATAACTTCAAAACCAATAAATATACAGCAATTCTGAAAACTGCATTGTGTTCAGTAATTAAATCTCTATAAGTAGCCAAAATCTCAATTAATATAATTAACAATTACAGAAGATACACAGAAGAAGAACGTGTTTTTTTAGACGTTTCTATTGGTTTAGCATTTGCATTTGTACACTGTACTCTTAACTACATATTATACTAATGTACAATGAAGATATACTTATTATATCTTTATTTAGTATATAGTTATTTACGTGTCAAGAAAAGAACGTGTGAATAAAGTGATCACAACATTTTATACCTTATATGTTTTCTGTCATTGAATGATTAACCCACTTTTTAATAACAGCGTTGAAAAATAGTTGATTACGTCTTTCAAAGATTATTTTTACTACGGTACTGAAATTAAAAATAACTAAGATCGTATACAGGAATTAAACGTAGGCGACTGGAAGCAGTAATTGTATAAACAGCCGAGACACACCACCTGCTAATATTGCAGGAATTGCTTACGTTCAGTAGACTTGGCAACGTTGTGACCTTCGTGACTTTATATACATTTTGTGGCAACACTGTGCATATTTTTCATCACTAAAAGCTAAACCGATATCCGTGATAAAATAGTAATGCATTTTTTTACACGTGTGAGTCGTTTGTAACGATAAAGTTAACAGGGTAATTATTATTCAACTTTTTTCAACAAACTATCTTGAAACGGATATGTATTTTTACGGTTTTTTATGCTGATTACGAATATGTAAGAATAAAATGTCTAAGCTTACTTGTAACTTTTATATATGGGGTCTCAAAAAGATGAACTTCTCTGGTCAGAACTTGCATGTTTAGCTAATGATGGATAAACGTGATTATATATATATAATATATATATATTGCAACGTATCAAAACAAACCTTTATTTACAACAATCCCAATGACGTCATTCAATGGTGACGTCATACAGCATGACGGTAAATAAAATGTTGCAGAAAGTTTCAAACGATGTCCAGCTAAAAGACATTATCATGTCAAAAAAAAACAGGGGAATCCTGATAGAGTGAGATACTCTAAATTGTATATCTCCTTCATATCAAAACAGTTATTACTCGAAGGTTTCACAACGTTAACGTGACCCTCCATAATTGTCATCAGTAATGAACAATAAAATGAGATGAAATGTAATGATATAAAAATTGTTGCGTACCAGAAAATAGCGTGACTTCATATTTCGCTGTTGTTGCAAGAAGTATTATAAAAATATTATGTGGTTCAAATCTCAAGATTAACACTTCTTGTCTTATGCGCGTACACTGGAATCATCTTATCAAGTGAAAATAATTTAATAGAATATAAGAACTGTTTTCCTCATCACATTTGCATGCTTGTGTGTGTTAAATATCTTGTACGGAAAGGTGGCTGCGGGACATTAAGGGGAGATCCGCACTTTTTTCGTCCAATGCATTTTAAATGGGCGAACAGGGGTTTAGGTACCATTAATTAATGATCTGTTGAAGCTATGTATTTAAAATTTCTATCATACCTTAAACATAGGTATTTGTAATATTATTTAATAGCTTTAAGCACTTTAAGAAGAACTTACCAATATAGAAAAAATAATTACTTTTTATAAAGTTTATGAACTTTTTTTTAACATTTCTTACAAAATTAATTGTTTAAAGGAAGATATTAATTCTAGTATACTTTGATTGTTACATTGTACTATTCAATCATAAAAAATTGAACTTAATAGCACTTAAAGTTTCTGAGAAAAGTGTACCTAATTATTGAAATCCAAGTTACGGAAAAACGCGCGTAAAGCTAAACAATGGGACTGGAAAATACGTTTTATTTTATTTTGTCTGTGGTCACATTAGTGTAGATAACCTCATAAAAGTATATATTTTCTTAATCAAGATGAAATGGAGAATTTTTTGGGGTTATAAAAAAAATTCGATTTTTTGACCGAATAATTGCTGATCTTCCCTTAACTACAATTGTTTTTTTTATTACATTAATTTAGAAGCATAAATATATAATTAATTCTTCATTATGTTCTTATGTCTCATGTATTCTACAGTTCTCCGAATGACTGTTTTCTTTTCTCTCATGAATAGTGTCATTATATTTATTACATTTCTAACAACGTACCGTTATTTTCCACTTTTTACTTTAACACATAGAACTGTAACACAATCTTCTCTGTATGTCTCTCTCTCCCTCCCCTCTCTCTCTTCTTCTCTCACTCTCTCTCTTTCTCTTTCCCCTTCTCTCTCTAGTCACTACTATTCTAAATCGTTGCAACAATTAATATCATTTTATCATGGTAGTGCTTCTATGTGATCTTGTTGTATCTTGAAGTTTTTGTTGAACAACGTTCGCGCGTCACCACACAGGAGCTGACTGACTTTACAACCCTAGGCCTCTGATCCTTTAATGTGTTCAAACCAACCTAGTTAGGAATATCCTAACCATTTTATTGGGAAATTTATAGTGGCTTTGTATAGCTTAAAAAGTATAATCTTCTCCATTTCTTCTGAAGTTTTAGCCAACTGGGTGAATGCGAAGGCGGGGCTCTTCACATTCTTTTAATTTATTATATTAACAGAAAGTTCATCATTTATTCTCTTTTCGCAAATACCGATTCAGTGATAAAGTATAAACAAAAGAAAAAAGTAATGTTACGGAAAAATTAATGTCATCGACAGGGGATTTGAAACCCGTTACAGAGTAATTGTGATCGGTCTCAAAAAGTGCAGAGTAGCCTGTAAAAGTGACTACAGTAAATATCCACCAGCCATACTATATCAAATTCCGGAAACACGATATCAAATGGCCTTCTTAAACACGCAATTTCTACAGGATGAATTGATAACAACACCGTACTATATTATTGGTGTCCGGACTCGTGATAGCTAACTTTGATGTAGGGCTCATCATAAGTGTGCAGGGAGACAAAACGCCATAATTTATCTGTAACGAGTAACAAAACTAATAAAATAAATATTTGAATATTTAACGAATTCAAATGGTAGCTAGCACGTGATGTGTAGCTATATGTTGTGTGTGCTTTCATCATCGTGATATTTTCTGTTGCAACTATTTCAACAACTATTTTTCTTTCAGTAATCTTTATCCTGGACCAACTACATTACTGGATTATGTCTGTACCCATCTGGTCTGGGTCTTACACCTTTCATTATATTTTGAACAACAAGTTTTCCGTTTGGTTTGTCCTACTAGATCTTTACCAAACTCAAAAGAGATATGCCTTATTAATGTGATATAATAAACTCAGTAGGTTAATTACAAAGTTCTATTAAAGCAGAATAGAGGCATTGTGTAAGTGGTCTAACCAGGATACTGACTAGGGGAATCATGTACCATCATGTAACTATTTTAAAATATGGTTGTTCAAAAGTATCAACAAATAGCGTATTTTGCCGGCGGCCGTTGGTTCAAAACTGAAAGACGCAAGCATTCCAAGGAACGTGTTTCTAAATGAATAAAAGAGCCTTAGAGAAAAATTGACTGTTTCAAAAAATGTATATGAGTCCACTTCGGTTTACTGTACTCTGGACTTTTACAGCGTCCACTCAGTGCTCTTTTCATATTGTCACATATACATCATGGTTGCGTTGACGAAAGTTTAAAAATTTTAAAGCTGAAAAAAAAATTGAAGTTAAACCGACATTTGCATGAATGTTTCACTGAATGTCCGAAAGAGTTACTTTGTTTCTGTTCATTCAAGTTATTTCATGGAATACTAACGACAAATCACATTGTTCTATTGTTACAACAACAGGATATGTTTATTTGAATGTTGTATTTTCAAAAATTATGCTGCCAGTTGGAAGTGGGGGAGAATGTAAAAGTAAGACAGATTTTACATCTAATCGTGGTGTGAATAGAGGCGGCAGTGGCTCCTGTACAGATTTCGTCCATCTCCACTCTTTTGTTCTGAAACTGGTTTTATTGCTTTATATTTTATATTGAGACTCCAGGTGGTCTAGAGGGTAGCACGGGCGATTGATGTGCTTGTGGACCCGTGTTCAATTCCTAGCGGAGGCTCCGTACGGCGTGCACTCAGCGTCGTGAGGCAGGAATGAGTAGCTGCTGAGATAACAGCGGCACTTTCTGGCTGCGGATTCTGCAACTAGCGGCTGGCTAGGCGTTGTACTAGCCATCCAACCGTTAGACTTGTAACCCCTCTTTAAGTGTAGTATTGACTCATAAAAAAAAAAGTTTTTTTTTTAATTTTTTTTTGAAATATATATATATATATATATTTTTTTAAGAGGGGCCACAAGATAATTAAAACTAGGCCAAAGCCTAGAGAAGCCAAAAATTCGCTGGATCCAGTGAGACGGGACTTGCAATTAAAACTCATAAAATTAACTACCAATAAAATCTTTTTATTATAACCAAACTCATTATATCTCTTTAAAAATATTAATTGAAAATTAATAAATATAAAATCTATATTTTATATTCTCCTTTTAAAACTGTTAATTGAAAATTAATAAATATAAAATCTATATTTTATATTCTCCTTTTAAAACTGTTAATTGAAAATTAATAAATATAAAATCTATATTTTATATTCTCCTTTTAAAACTGTTAATTGAAAATTAATAAACATAAAATCTATATTTTATATTCTCCTTTTAGCCCTATATCTAACCCCCCAAAATACACACGAATATACAATACATATACACGTTCCACAACACAGGATATTTACAACTTCTATCATTAAATCTTGCCACACCTCTTTCCACCCCATGAGGTACATAATTAACAATTTATAAATAACCTTGTACGTAACACCTATTGCAAGGTCTTAATACCTAATAATGTGTATCACATATTATATGTGTATAATTAGATATATGTTTGTAACACCAGTGGCCCCAGGACATGCTAAATTCAGGAGTTGGCATAATGCCTGGTTCTATTAAAAAGTGCTCCCACATTGAGCACTTAGACTTGGAGTAATTATAATTAGAATCCAGTAAACACACAAGTGATCATAATCAATTAAAAGAATTTAAATATGGTAAATTTTGTTAAATATTGAAAACAGTAACGTGTCATAATGCCTTATAACCTTTTAAAATTAATTTGGCCCAAAGGCCGACATGTTCCTAGGCAAGATAGTGCATAACTCAACCTGTCCCAAGAGCATGTTCAAGTCTGCATGAAAATCCACCTATACAGGATTAAACTGGTGACCCGACTTAACTATCAAAGAAACTTCAATCCCTATATGACCCAAACTGTATATAACAATGTGAAATTAAAGCATAAAATGAAAACTAAGTTTAACCAGTGTAATTACATGTTGATTTAATGAATTAGTAGCATTAAGGTAACCCTTCTACTGAAAACAAGAAAGAAATTTACACGCCTGAATGTTAAGCAGCCACAGATACATGCCAACCTCTGGGCTCACAGTTTATACAAACAGAGTTACAAAATGTACAAAAGATTCCCCCCCCCCCAAGTACACGCACTATTCTGTCCCGTTAACCGGGGACCCAATTAAAATGTTTAAAGCTTAAAGTCATTGATGTAGTGACTCTATGTCCACGGGTTCTAGTGGGTTACATCACACTGTGTAAAAGTAAATTGGTTTGGTATCACCTTATTTATTCCATGGTGTGAAGTTGCGGTTTTCTGGTCTACATGTTAGGGTGTTTGTGGCCCGTCCTCGGTATTCTCCTCCGGCAGATGAAGTTGAGAGAGTCTAGGTTTTCATGTTCAGGATGGAGCTGTTCCTCGACTTGCAGCGAGGGACCCTGTTCATACAAAATATTATCAGCGATAAGTTCTCAAAACTAATTCCCCCAGAAACCTCACACGCACCAAAATCCATATATAATATTAAACACAGCTTTAGGCCTACTTAAAATGATAGTTTGACACACTTTGCAACAGGTTATACGGCCACATGGCCTTATTTTGGAAAACTTTTAATTTAGTTAAATTTCATATTAATTTTGACTTTACGTTATTCTCAATTCTGGTGCCTTAGTTAAGACTTCTGAAATGAATATAGTATTACTATAATTACCAATAAAAGTTACATTTAAATTACTCAAAATTACACATTTCACAACTTGCCACGTGGCGTGAGGTTAACTGATTTCATTCAAATCTAGATTTATTAAACAAATTCCTTTTGCATAACTTTAAATTAATGTATTTAAGCATATTGCCGTAACTTACCGCAGATCTGTATTAGTTTAGCCGGCCATAGATGAAGATGGTGCAACTAAAAACTTCTTTCTGTCGGAGAAGACGGCCAGGCGTCGTTTGATACGGAACCAGAATAAAGACAAGTTTAAAATCGCTTTTTCTGGCTTTCTGAACTCGCAATCAGCAGCGAGCACCAGAGCGCAGCACTAATCGAGCGCACTTAGATACCTCATTACAGTATTGTAAATGCTACCGTTAAATACAGTACAGTATTTTTCGTCGGCTTCCTCGTTAAATACCGTACACGGTTTTTGATTATTCGCGCCGATATAAATTAATCGGCACAGACTAATCACAAAAGCCGCGCGGTGCCTTGCTCCTTTACGGAATGTTGAGCAGAGGGTTTTTATTTTATTTATTTTATATTGCCTAATAAAACCTGTATAAATTAGCAATAAATATGTTCATGTACCCTATTGGCCTTAGAGTGTACAAGTTAATTTTGGACTTTTTCAATAATTAAAGTACAATGCGATGGACATCCAGCATCAATACACTTTAGTGTCACTATGTTTTTTTTTATAGATTTTTCACCTTACTAGTCATATTTATCGTTTTACCATTATTGCCTTTAGAGAAAACTGTTCCTGTATGAAATGTTTACAATTTTAATATTTTTAGAAACTTTTGTGTTAGTGTTGATATTGATATCAACTGAATGACTCATCTTACAAATGCGTCAGGCCCACAGGCGCGTCACGTTCTCTTGCAGAATAGTCTTACGTCTACGGAGAAAATTGAGTCGCACCTAAGCACAGTGGTTAGACTTAGTTACTACAATGTACAGTATTACTACGTGAATGAATGGCTATTTATATCTGTTTATGAAATTCCTGGCATTGATTAATTTTATTTTAGTACTAATTTTCTACCCAGCTGATGTTTAACAATATTAAAACTGTAATAAGATCAGACAACCTTATCAACCATCCAGTATTTTTCTCCCACCCGCTACATCTCGTTTGTTAAGTTGTCCATTACATTTTATTTTTAACTTATTCACGTCCTCTCGTAGGCTATTTAGGTAGACATATTTTACAGTAAATTTCCCAAATTATTTGTGCTTAATCAAGTTTATATGTACCGTGACTGTTATCATAATAAATTTATTTACGAATCCCTATTTATTAAAAACAATGATTAGATGAATTTTTTTGAAAAAGAATTTATTTTTTTATATAGGCCCCTATCTATAGGCCTATGTTCATAGAAATGTATTATTTATAAAAAGGAAAAGTTATTTTTTGTAATAAAGCAAAATAACGAAATGTTATCGGTATCAAATAGGCTTATTACAACCCGACTTACTAACAAATGACAATGACAGCCGCCATCACATATATCGTTAACATGATAAATTTTACTCACTTTATCTCTGGATGTACGTATAGTGAATATGTTATAATTATAAATTTTGTAGGATTCTATCAACTGATATTGATATTAGGCTATTATTTCTGACGTCGAAATTTACGCGTATCCTATAGCGCGGCTTCCTCAGAAGTAAAGGGGTCACAGATTTACTAATATACAACAGATGAAACGGTTGATGTTACTAATAATTATGCCAGTAAAGCGTGGTTGTCACCCGATATAAGTCTTTTTGTTGAAAGTTACTGTAGCAACTGTGAGGAGTCACAAAGATAATTTGTTAAAAATGTGATAAGCAAGTACACGAAACTTTCGACAGAAAGCTTAAACAAGTGAAAATAAAGCAGGCGTGTGTAAAAGAACGTGGTGGGAGAAATAACAATTGGTCATCGCCATGTTTGTTTTCATGGGCGGCTACATTGTAGGTTTATACTCACGTTGTTACACGAGACTACAGTTTCTGTAGTAAACAACAGATTGTTAATATCTTTACACACAACGCAGGGCTTAATCTCTCCTTCCAAAATTTTCGTTTATGTGATTGAATAATACTGTTTATTTTGTAATTGAGGATTTAGAGTAATTTTCGGTTCCAAAGCTTAAAAACAAATTTTGTTTGTGTTTTGCTTTATAACGTTTTTCATATCGTAACAAATTAATCTGTAAATAATTTTCAATAATAACAATGCTATTGCAGTAAAATTAAACGCCACAATTGAGTATTAAAAATATTGAAATGTAATAGCAAAATTGAAGAGCAAAAAACAAATCAGAAGAAGTTGAAAATTATTAGCTAGAGAGATGTTTATTTCAAGACTCCACTTGGTATGTTAGAATCCAGGTCGTCGTTGACTGATCTTGTTGTCACTACCTAAAAATCATTTTGTCATTAAACGTAGCAGCACTGTTAGTAGAAAATACGAACTTATACAGGTTCCGAATGTGTAAACCAGAAAAAAGACTAAATGGTGAACATGACAGTAATACGTACAACAGTATGTTTAACCAGTCCATCTGTCTTCCGATCTATAGCGGAACAAATTAAAGAGAAATTTCATGAATACACAAGAATAGTGACTCAATGTTTTATTACATTTTACACATGATAACTTATTCCAGATTCTTATTACCACTACATTATTTTTATACAACGGACTGCTAGGTAACCATATTTCAGGTTTCGATTGCACTAAGAAATTATTTCCACAAATGACATTGTACAGACCGCTCCTGTCAACGCTCCAAACACAAACTAGACTGACCAACACGCTGCCGCTCAACCCGACGCTTGCACAGCACGCTGCCCGCTCCGCTAAAATTCATCTCACCAGGACACACCAATGTTTTACAACAGGTTTGTCATGCACGCTCCAAACTTCGCTCCACTCAAGGCTTAGTCTTACACAGTTAGACGCTTTGTATCCGAACCGGAAGCACTGGTGACACTGCATTGGTACTGTCGTACTGTACAGTGTTCGATACTGTCCTGTTTGCCACCGAACACACACAATTATCGGGTTGATAAATACCCATTTGCTTAGTTTAGGTTCAAATAAGAACTGGACCCTGCGTCGGGCAATAGTCCTTGTGTTTTCATATTTTGCCTAATTTTCAGCATTTCCCATAGGTTTGTTGTCGATTAGCCTTTTTCGTCATTCACAGAGAACCTCTTTTTCCTCACTACCATTGTATTTGCTTTCATTCTATTCTTAGCTGCTTTTTTATCTAAATCACTAATTTCATAAATCTATTTTTCACTCTCTATTAGCAATAAATCGTCTGAAGTTATCCTGGTTATCATATTCAAAGCCTTGCCGACACTGTTGAGTATGCTGATGCTACTCGCAACAACACTTTTCGATATATCCGTCATTGCATATCTGTGTAATTATTAATCTTTAGGATTCTGCACCAAATAGTTGTCCAAAATAAAAGATATTCTGTACCAAAGAGCAAAGCACTTCCTTTCTGCCACTAGTTGGTCTACTCATATTGAACACCGAAGTGTCACTGTAGCTGTGTTTTGATCTGCTTCTTTACTATATCTTTCACGTGCCTACCAAATACAGCCCGATGATTCAGGTACACTCTTACATATTTAACTCTGTACTTTTGGTAGTTTTACAGAGGCTGAAAAGATGCTTGTTTTTCTTACCCTTGAGGAACAATACTTCTGTTTTCGTGGGTGCAAAATTCAGAAGGCAGGTCAGAGTTAGAATTAGACTTAGAATTTAAAGAAAAGTAGAGCAGGCGGTATAGAATTTAAAGAAAAGTTGTATTGTATTGTTTGAGTGTTTCATTTAGGAAAGAAATGTAGGTGTTTGTATTGTTATTATTAATTTTTTATTTTTGATGTTGCTTTTATAGCACCGGTAGTTACAAATTTGATTTTCCCAGTGTCTCAACGTCTGCAGGTATCGTATGTTAAGCCTACGTCCTTATTACTATATTCAAAATTACCATTACTACGACTTTCAAACTAAACTTGTACTAATATTTAAAGCTTTCCCTTCATTTGCGTTCATTTTTAGCAACCACACACCAAGTTGCCTGGAGACTGCTGTATGTAATGAAGAGGGGATCTGCATCTACACACCGAGAATGTGTTAACATGGGACCGATAAATTTCGACGTTGTTCCTCTTAACTTTGACAGATTGACTTGTGACCAGTCCACTGCAATGCTCCAGCACATACAGTGAATTGATCGGCGTACAGAGGGAAAGTGCTATCGAACTCAACGAACTTATTACGAAAATGTTTATACTCGTTATGATTAACCATGACAACATTTCATTTTGTTAAAAATTATTTTTGTGATAGAATGTAGAAGACGATAAACACACTTTTTTATTAAAGTTAGGTTCAGATAAACAAAGTTTTGCCCATAAGCATTAAATGAAAATAAATCAAACATAACTTATATTACTAGATTATAAAAAAATGCTTTGTGTAGGGCTACACGTATGTAATAGGGTTGCGCAGCTGTGTTCTGAACTTCAGAAATTTAGTTTGCTTTTAGTTATGATATACTTTCATATTTAACTGATTTTGTTGCAGCTGTTTTTACAAATGTTAAAACAGATGAGATATAAGCTAAGTAAAACACCTGAACACAACATTCTCGACTTATTTATGTAAACTCGTTTGCGCATATTACTTATATGTTCAATAACGAAGTTGACAATACACACTCAGTTCGACAATATACCCAAAGTACATGTTGAAGAACGATCCACCGGAAACTTTACCTATAATTATTGTTATTGCTACACTGTTAATAGAATTATAGTATTATTATTATTATTATTATTATTATTATTATAGTAGTAGTAGTAGTAGTAGTAGTAGTAGTAGTAGTAGTAGTAGTAGTAGTAGTAGTAGTAGTAGCATTAGTAGTAGTAGTAGTAGTAGTAGTAGTAGTAGTAGTAGTAGTAGTAGTAGTAGTAGTAGTAGTAGTAGTAGTAGTAGCAGTAGTAGTTCAGCAATAATAGCACTAGCAGCTATAAATTTTTATACAAATTACGCAAGTAGAGTTTATTGTACACGTGTATAATTGTTAACATATTCAAGGAAAACGGTATTGAACGTTTTCGATTTTGAAACAATCACAACTTGATAAAATGAGTTATAAATTTAATCGTTATCTACGTGGTTGAAACATCGCATTGTTGGTTAACTTTGGTACTAAATTTGATACACTAATGTGCTCAGAATTTTTCACTTTACACTGTGAACGTCTTTCAAGTCTTCCGATTTTCCAATTCTGTTATTTGCTTCTACGATTCAAATTTTACATGAAAAATACTATTGCTACCTCTTCAAGAAATGCCCTGTAAAAGTTGAATTTTTGGGTTGGGTTTACTATAAAAATAACATCCTTGTTGTAGGTTGTTCGGTTCCATCGTTGCGTAAACAACACGTGTCAATTTATAAGACACCCGTCAGCACAAGTTACGAGACGACTTGCTGAAGGGCCAGCAAAATCTCATGACCAGCACTCTGGAACCGCGCACTAGTCAATAACCCCGGCGTAGACCGGCAGTGCTCCTGAACTCAGTGTAAACCTTAAAACTCAACGTACAGCTAAAATAATTAGACATGGAATGGATGTCTGGTTGCGCTGTGTCAAAAGCTCTCATTACGCATTCATAGCTTCGACGCGTTTGTTTTGGGACAAATTATTTTGTGTTCAGAACAGCTTCATTGTTGGTGTGCTGCATGGTTGTGGGCCATGGTTGATCACGGTCTGCGCGTCCCGTTTTATGTCTTATTATTTCTACTTACAATCCTCTATTTATGCGGAGCGCGCGCACACACACAAACACACATTATATCGTATATGTGATTTTTATCTTTTTACACGACTGCTAAAAAGGAGTGTTATGTTTTCAGTGGTAGGGTATGTATGTATGTATGTATGTTTGTTCCACTATAACTTTTTAACGGCTTTACCGATTTTGATGTTCGATGGCTCGATGGATTCCTTACTTCACCAGAAGTGTCATAGGCTATATATCACCATGAGTTGACTTCCGGTTTTGACCGGAAGTGAATACAAGTGATCGGTTCTAAGGATTTTTGTTTGTTTGTTTATTGGTCCATCAGGTGGCGCTAGTGGAAGGTATTCTGTAAAGTTCACTCCAGATAGTGCTCGCGATTTAAGACCACGCTCACTAATACTATGTTAGCGCGCTATTGTGTGAGAGTATATATGTGCAATCTGTGAGAAACAGAGAACAGCTGATCTGAAAGTATATGTATATATATATTGGTTTGCTATATATATTTCTCTCTGCGAAATATGGTGAACCTGAAATACATGAAATGACGGATCAACAATATGCCGCAGCAGTAAACTTAATGAATTTTCAGCAGCGCCAATTGTTCAAAATGATTTCAGACAGATTGCTTCCAAGTGAAAATAATACTGAGCCATTACGTGTGTTCGTTACTGGAGGAGCAGGCACCAGCAAAACCTTTACTCTGAAAATTATTGTAGAACAGATTCGCCGTCTTTCTCATTTACCTGCAAGCAGAGCTGTTACGGTAGCAGCACCCACAGGTGTCGCTGCAAGATTGATTGGAGGTAGCACTTTGCACTCTACTTTTGCCCTTCCTATCGAAAAAGGCAAGGTGACAGCTCTTCGCCCTCTTACTGATGAGCGTCTTCAAAGGGAACGGCTAAGGTGGAAGCATATTAATTGGCTAATCATTGACAAAATCTCAATGGTACCCTATACTACCCTAAGAAATATTCACTTAAGGTTGCAACAGCTTAAAATGAATGATGCTCTCTTCGGGGGTATCAATATTATTTTGTTTGGCGATCTAATGCAGTTGCCACCTGTATCAAAAGCAGTTGGTGGTACCTACTGCTTCAAGCAGCCTCATTACTTATCAGCTGAAATTAATTTGTGGACACTGTTTAGTTTCTGTGAATTACCTCAAAATATGCGGCAAGCTAACAACACTACTTTTATAGACATTCTAAATAATATACGAGTCGGCCAACTCACCATGCAGCAGCTAGAAATTTTAGATCGTCGAAGAGTTCCTTTGACAGATGAATTTGTTGATGACGAGTGTCTGCGTATTTTCCCAACCACTAAACAGGTAGAAGAATATAATGCTATGATGACTGAAAAGTTGAAAACATCATCTAAAGTTTACGATATTGCAGCGGTGGATGTGTCTGTCGAAGCTAAGAATTACGGACAAAAGTTAAAGAAAGACTTCATACCAACGGATCCAAACAAAACTGGAGGTATTCCAAACTCTTTAGTAATCGGAGTCGGAACTAGGGTAATGTTGCGAAAAAACATTAATGTTAATCATGGTCTGGTCAACGGAGCAATAGGCATCATTAGAAAAATTGAGTGGCCTGCACTACGTCGAGATCAGCTTCAACCTGGTGAGCTTCCACAAGCCGTATTTGTAGAATTTGATGACAGATCAATTAGGGGAAATACTGCTTGTATTGGAGTAAAGATAGAGCCCACCACTGTTGAATATGATGCTTTGCAAGGCCAGGGCAAAGTAGAACGACGTATGTTGCCATTAATATTGTGTTGGGCTGTAACAGTACATAAAATCCAAGGCACTACTTTAGACAAAGCAGTCATTGATTTGAGTAGTAATATTTTTGCCAAGGGTCAGGCATACGTCGCACTAAGTCGTGTGAAAACATTAGAGGGATTAGCAATAAGTTGTCTGGATCCACGAAAATTGTTGCATGAACCGCACGATAAAAACTCACTTGAGGAATTAAATCGACTCAGAAATCTGTAGACCAAAGCTTTTTCATTATCATTTCTAATAAATGAAATTATTTAGTTAATTATATAATTTATAAAACAATTTATCGAAATGTTTATATTATACTAGTTATATAATAGTATATAAAATAAAGTTATACTATATTTATAAATTTATAAGTTCATACGCTAATTATACTATGTACATAATAAAGTTTCTAAATAAAACTATGTAAAAATTGAAATTTTTTTTGCACTTCACACATACGCACGCACACACTGCACATTCCCATTATACTCTTTTTAAACACAAAAAGGAATAAAATAAAAAAAATAATTTAAAAAATTAAAAAACGACTGCCAAAAAAATAAATGAATAAATAAAAAATAAATTGATAAAAACATTAAATAAAAAAAAACTAAATGAAAATAATATTTAGTAAAAATCACAAAATCTAAATAAAGTCGATTTAAAAAGCCAAAAACAAGGTATTGAAATTCAGCTCTGATCAGATTTAACGAAAATGTTATGAATGATTAAACGCATAGTAATTTTATTAGATTTAAATTACTTTTCGATGTTGAATATATATCAATGCATCATATGAAGACTACAATTATAAAAAATATTGCTCATAAAATTTTGCTCTTCAATTTTTCAATTAATACAAAATCATATCGAATCCATAAATGAGTCCTATGCTGAAAACCAGAAGGCTGAAAAGCTGTAATATTTTACGTAAAATTGTTGGTTGACATCAATTGGAACACGATTAAAATATTAACAATAAAAATAACATTGGCAGCAATAGTATTAGTACTGGATAGTGTAGCAACAAAAACATTATCACAACGAATGAGGGTAGTGGTAGCCACTTACAAGATATCCTGGCAATAATGCAATACTAATTTTATGACCAAGGCGATTAAGGAAAATAATAGACATGTATGAAAATATTAGTAACAGAGAAAGGCAGATCAACAGAATAAAAGTAAGTAAGGAAAAGAGAGAGAGAGAGAGAGAGAGAGAGAGAGAGAGAGAGAGAGAGAGAGAGAGAGAGAGAGAGAGTCACAGAGCGCGTATTGAAAAAGGGGGGCGAGAATTGAAACAGTCTATTTATATCTTTTTGTATTAGCACACAGTGACCTATAAGGATCTGATACAGTAAAAACTAAACACTGATAAAACATTTTGGTAATCAGATAAAAGTACGATAATAGTTTAAAAAAAAAGATGAAACAGTGTCTCAGAAAAACTGAGAGCGGGGGAATGTATTGGAGACTGAAGTAATATATGCACTTTGACAAAGTACTAATTAAAGTTCTGCGTAATAATTGTAATTAGTCCTTCACCATTAACAGCGCACATCGTTTTGTCGTTGTGTAAACGATGTGATTCAATTTTTAGCCGTGTTCAAGCAAGTATAAATTACAAATTTAAATAAGCCCCTGCGTTTATGTATTCAAACGACAGTTAATATGACTTCATCTGCATGAAAACCTTGTTTTTATCATGTATAGCGTAAGCTCTTAGTTAATTACATTAGAGGATTCAATAGAGGTTTTGTCACTTCAACCCCCGCACCCTCAGTCTACATCACCGGGCTCTTTGTCGTCTTATTATGCCGAGTCAGTTTAACACAGATATGGATTCATGAGGACAGTCTGTAACTTTGTACTTAATTATTTTCATTAGGTTTACTTGAGTCTATTCTCTTTCATAAGAAATAGTAATATCGAATCAAAGTTGTCATCAATTTACAAAAAAATTTCACATAATTTAAATTGTCTGTAACAGTAACAGTTGAAAAACATCAAGTATCTTGAACAACACATATTTGTGCACAAGCAATTATTGTTTGTCTAATAATTTGAAACGTGTCTATTCTCTTATAAATGTGCATCGTCTGTGTCAATTACATTTTCCGGGTTGCTCTTAAACCTACATTTACAATCTATTTTTATCTGCATGATTTATAACATAGCCTACCTGTTTGCATAAGATAAGGCCTCTAAACTAATTTTCCTGTTGTATTTTTCAAAAGCTTGAGTCCAGTGTGTACTAGTTTAGTAATCAGACATTACGATTTAGTCAAGGCAGGTCCTCATACTGTCACAAGCGTTACACTGCATGGATATTTACCATCATATAATGACAAGATCTATGTAATAATACAATTTTAATGCACACTTCAGGATGTAATTTTGTATTATCGTAATTTGTCTGTATACTTGTAGGCTTACAATTTCTAAATGATAATTATCTCTTGCATACATTATGGGAATGCTGTTTTCCTTTATAAGTCACCATTAATGCTAAATAGTTCTTTTTAGTGATAACAATACGGTGTCAATCTCAAAAATATAATTTTTTTAATTGACTGCCGCAGCTTAAAAACCATTGACGTGACTTACGAAACCTGCTAACGTTTTAGCTCAACAAAACCTACTTAAGATATAAACTGCAAACGAAGGGAGAAAGAAATGGAGAGGAAGAAGACGAAGAGGAAGGAGAAGTAGAAGAAGAAGATGAAGAAGAAGAAGAAAAGGAGAAGAAGAGGAAGATGATAATGAAAAAAAGAAGATGAATAAGCAGATGATGATGCCTAAGAAACGAATAAGGAAACAGTGACAAAAAGAAGAAGAACAAGAAGAAGAACAAGAAGAAATTAACAATTCTTTCTCAGGAATATAATAATGTAATATAGAATATTTCCAGTACGTATAGTTATTTACTAATATCAATAATGTCACCCAAACACAACTGCAAACACGTAACCACTAGCAGTCGTGTTTTACATTATAGTAATGTAGTGACAGAGACCCTTGCAACCTTCTCAAACAGACCATATTGACGCAATTACTCAGTAAATTTTCACTACTTTTCATAAGTACAGATAATTACTGTAGTTATGTATACTTAAGCTTATCCAAACAAGAAGGGACCAGGTTCATAACAACATCGAGATGGAGGAGGACACAATTGAAGTGGTGGACAATTTCACGTATCTCGGAGTGAATCTAGCAAAGACTGGATCAGAGAAGCCGGATATCCAAAGACGGACCACCATGGCTAGCAAGGCGTACTTCGCATTGCTGCCATCATTTAGGTCTGGGGATTTGCACAGGGAAAAAAATGAAAATATATAGGAGTGTCATCAGACCGGTGCTATGCTACGGGTGTGAGGCATGGACAATCACACAGAAAACAGTCGACATAGTAGACACCTTTGAAAGGAAAATCCTCAGACGCATTATAGGCCCAATACAAGAAAATGGCTCATGGAGACTGAGATACAACAACGAAATCTATCAAATATATAAAGAGATGGCAGTCTCAAAATTTATAAGAATTCAAAGATTGCGTTGGGCCGGATATGTTATGAGAATGGAGGATGGCAGGAACCCTAAGAGGGCTTTGCTGGGTACATGGGAGGGAACGAGACCTAGAGGTAGACCGAGGAAGAGGTGGGAAGATGGCGTTGCAGAGGACGCGAGAGACATGGTGATAAGAAACTGGAGGAGGGTTGCAGTGGATAGAGTGGATTGGAGGCGGAGATTGGTGGAGGCCAGGGCCCGACTTGGGCTGTAGCGCCATAGGAGAGAGAAGTATACTTAATCTGCTTAGGATACGTTCCTGTAATCCTGTAAGGACACACAGAATTAGAATATGATTCCAACATGACTTTCGTAACCATTCACTTACTGCGTCATACATGAATTGAGCGATTCTAGATTTTACTACTACTACTACTACTACTACTACTACTACTACTACTACTACTACTACTACCACTACTTTTACTACTACTATTGTTACTACTACTACTACTACTACTACTACTACTACTACTACTACTACTACTACTACTACTACTACTAAAATCCAGTTACTGACAATTATTAGACAACACTTTGAACTCGTCTATTTTATCTACCAATAAACTGCAATCGATTGTTGATAGTTGTTTATTGTTTTGGGGTAAATAATACAACATACAGCAGAGACGTTTTAGATTTGTCTTGTCAACTGAATCTATGGTTTCAGAAAAATAGAAATATATTTTCTGAGAGAACTGACCTACATATCAAGCTCACTGTTCAGCGAGTGTACTTCTTTCTTCCCTTATGCAACTCTGTTTCTCCATTTCATTCCTAAAACAACATTAAATTTTGTATAGTAAGAATTGTATCCCGTTGTTAGATACACTTTACAGGACTATTAAGTCGAGTTGCGTATCTTTCAACGTTTTTTTTTATACAGGGACATAATTATGATGACGCCGATGTAAATTAAGTGGTAATGGGAAGGGAAGAAGATTATTTGATAAAGAGAGGGCGATAAATAGAGAAAGCAGTAATGAAGAAAGGAAAGTGAAAACTTTAGAATAGGTAAGAGGAATAGAGAGGGAGAATGTAGAGAAAACATAAAAAAAAAGAGAAAAGGAGGAACTTTCCCGTCAGAACGGAAGTCTTAATACAAACGGAAAATTTTCGTTAATTCGATTAAGTTACATAAAACAAGTGTAATTCAAGCGCCTGTAGGATTGTATTCGAGATAGCTCTAACATTGTCAGGATAAATTAAATATTATTGGCAGTAATAACCGTTGCAGTTATATTGAATCACTTCTTATAGTTCTTATAGTACAACGTATATTGTAGTATTATCGTATCACGTCCGGAATTACGATGATATTACTATGTACTGTAATTTAACATAGGGATTTTGAGATAAAAAGTTAATGAAACCTAATCTTGTTTACCATTTTTACCATAAAATAATAATTCAAAGGAAAGCTTCCATTGTAACTGGTTTCAACTATAAATTTCATCCAGTTTTGAATCCTATCTAAAATTTACCTATCACCGTTTTTCTTGTGATAAATAAGGAAAAGTAAAAGAGACCATACCATAAAGTAAATATGTTGAATATTAGTTTCAGTACCTCTAGCAGAGCTTGTTTAAGGCAATGACACAATGTTCTACATTTTTCTTCAGTATTAGACATCAGAAGCTGTTGAGGTAACCACTATCTGGTAAGAGCAGAAATTAGAGAAAATATATCGAAGTTTCATCGACTGAATCAGATAAGAATAAAAAAGCGAGATATAGAAAAATGTAGTAAAATCCCTGGTGTTGCGTAGCAGTATCAAGAAAGTTTGAGAAACAGATTTGATATAGTCCACACAGTTGGAGAGGTGGAGGATGTGGAGGATAGCTGGAAGAAACATTTAATGAAGCTGCAGATGACGTAACTCGAAAAAGACAAAGAACTTGAAATGGAGATTGGTTCGATGGAAAATAAATGAAAGTTATAAAGAACAAAAGTGAGCCACGGCAATATATGATAGAGAGAAACACACGAAATAATATTAAATATACAGACAGCAGAGAAGAGAGGCCAATAATATGCTCAAACAAAAGAAAATAGAGATGACTAGGAAACAGTTGGTAGAGGTAAACGAGTTATGTGAACAACGTGAGACAACGAAATTCCATGCAGCGATTAACAGAACGACAAAGGAATTCCAACTAAAGAGTAAGGGATGCATTGTTAAAAACGGGAAGATTGTTGAAGACGACAAAAGGGTTTTGGAGAGGTTTATGAACCATTTTGGGAGCTGTTGAGTGAAGATGTGAATGAAGATGAACAGCAGGAGGAACTGGGAGCCCAAAAAACAGCGGATGGTGATTATGTGGTAGATTACTCCACACTAAACGAAATAGAAGTGGCAGTTGGAAAGCTTAAGAACAACAAAGCACAGGACTGGATAATCTGCCCGCAGAATTACTGAAGCATGGGGGTGAAACTGTCAACAAAAAGTTGGTGTACGTTAGTTATTATCAATCGTATACTATAATTAACTTTTGAATAATCAATGAAGTTATTAATTGATGAATATTTAATGAGGATTACTGAACTAATTGTTAGTAATTACGAATTAATGAGCCGGAAGAGATTTCCCAATGTGCGTACAAAACAATCCACTTTCCGTTTCAAAAACATCATTTGCGTTGGTACGGTCTAAATTTTTAATGTGATCATATTATGGCAGGATTGTAAGTTACCTACAGGATTTAATACAAAATTGAGTTATAAACTTTTAAAAAAGTATAATGAATGGGAATCTGTTAACTACATTTATCTATTTTTTTTTATTAACTATGTTTCTAGGGAACCTCAGTGGTTATGGTTCTATGGACTTACCTCGATGAAGCACATGCCCACTCTCACATTCCCCCAACACATCTTTAGAGCCAGCTCGGTTAACATCTAGTAATTTTGTATACTTTTGCTTTTACAATAACCTTCAGTTTTGAAGTTAGTGTGTTTTTGCAAGTAGTTCTGAGTTTAAGCTTAGAGTTTGGATTTGGTCAACAAAGTGTCAGGGGTACGTGAAAATTTTATTGTATTTTTATTTCTGATTGTATTATTTTATTAATATTATTATTAACTTTTTAATTTATTTTTACGATCCAAATTTTGTTTCTGTGTGTAGTAAAATTATGCACATTTTTATTTTTAACAAACCTTAGGTTAACTTTTTATAAGACACGAAGATTATAACAAGTTTTTAATGACAGAAACGTTGTATTGTTTAAAGTTTAACGATGGTTAACTCACGACTCAGTACTTTCAAAAATACTGTCTCAAAGGGGTAACCGCTAAAAGACACATTTCTGTACCATAATATGTGATTACGGTCCACCTGACTGGAGAATTTATACGGTAAGATAAATTTAAAAACGACTGTGTTATTGTTTGGTACACTTTTCGGTTGGGGATGTTATCTTCTCTTACTTGTCAATGTACGCCTCCACCAACATGATCGAGAATGGTGTAAGGGCACTACTCGTGAGATACAACGTACAAGTGAATAGAATACAATTTACCTATTTTATCCGTTTAGTGGCTTTTCCTTTTTTATACTTCACTACGCGTATCTGGACATGTGCCCCATCTTCATATGTAATCCCTCAGTAAAGTTCGTCAGATAAATAAAATAAATTACGTATTTATCTGATAGATAAATAAATTACGTATAATTTACACACATGTCGTAAATAAATATAAAATATATGAACACACCGCGTGTGTTCCGTGTTCATATATTTTATATTTATTTACGACATGTGTGTAAATTTTACGTAATTTGTACTAATTATCTGACGAATTTTACTGAGGGATTACACCTGAAGATGAGACATATGCCCAGATACGCGTAGTAAAAAAATTAGGAAAAGCCACTAGACGGATGAAAGAGGTAAATTTTATTCTATTCATATACGTATAAATGGCTTAGATACTGAAAGCATGAATTTAAAAGTATCCTTGAAACACTCAGCGTCATCAATAAATTCCTGAGCCAAATCTAAAGACTGAATAGATAGGATACAATATTGCTGATGTATATCGTAGAAAACGCCAACAAAACGTTAAAAATAAATAAAAAATAATAGTTGGTATGGAAGAGAAGAAGATTGAGAAAGAAAAGTGATATGGAGAGAGAGAGAGAGAGAGAGAGAGAGAGAGAGAGAGAGAGAGAGAGAGAGAGAGAGAGAGGCAGATAGAGACAGACATATAGTTAGACAGAGTTAGTGTGAGAGTGGGGGAGAGCTATCTAGAATATAAAACAGCTGTTTATTTATTTATATTGCCATAGAATGAGCTAAAATATCTTGATCTTACAAAAGTAAAAGCTGATGGAAACTTTTAAGAAATAAAATCATGGTTATTGTTCCAAAAAGATGGAGCAACGTCTCTGAAAAATTGAGACCGTATTGAAGACTAAAGCAATTTATGTACTCGACAAAGTACTAATTAAATCTCTGCGTTTTGATTTCAATTAGTCTTTGAGCATCAACAGAGCATATCACTTTGTTACCGTTTAAATTGTGTAATTCAATTTTTCTTTGCGTCTTCAAACAAGTTTAAATTACAAATTCAAATAAGTGTTATCGCTACATTTATGTATTCAGAGAAGAGTTAATCTGACTTCATCTGCATATAAAACATTGTTTTTTCGTAGTTAGTGTAAGCTCTTAGTTAATTACATTAGAGGATTCAATAGGGGTTTGTTCTCATTCATTCCCCTCCCCGCACCAGTAATCACCGGGCGGTGTGTTCTCTTAATTCCGAGCCATTTAACACAGATATGGATTCGTGAAGAATCCACCGTAACTTTATATTTAATTATTTTCATTAGGTTTAGTCGATTCTATTCTATGCAGTAATTCTTCGGACATATTACGCTTTAGTCCCAGTTTCCTTAATTGTTCCAGATCTGTTTTTATATTCTCAAAGCTTTTGTTCGTGGTCTTCCTGGCGGGCTTTACCATAAATGTGGTTTATTTGCATTTTATTTACCTCTAATTTTTCTGTTCTAAAAACATGTTCTGTTCTAACACCAATCAACTCTACTCTTTTAGCTTGTTACCAGGGCCTGACATGTCATTCTTATAACTTATTTGATTATTCCTACTGCCATCTGTTACTTCCTGCTTCCTATCCGCTCCTGCGATTTTCTTTACCACTTTGTTCTCAAAACTAAGAAGCTTTGTTGTTGGCTAAGTGATACTGTCCACATCTCTATAGAGCTATTATATACGCTTAATTTGGCATCTGTTGGCGGAAGAAATGGCTGAAGGCTAACGGTTTCTAATGATGAGAAGGAATACCGTAAGGCTACAATTACTCTGTTTCCAGTTCTAATTCTAGCAGTAATTTCTTTATCTGTCTTTTGTATCTGTCACCGGAGTGCCTAAATATTTAAATTATCTGATATTTTTAAAGCTATCTGATTAGTTGCTAGATCTTATCGATTGCATTAGACCGCAATATTTTTATGTAGTTTTCTTTATTGCACTGAATCTGAGAGCCATTTGCTCAGTGGCATTGCTCTTAGCAGAGAACAGTTCTGTTGAGACCTCCTCATTACCACAAATCAGGATTATGTAATAGATCTTATATAACCGCCTAGAGGAAGTCTTGCTTTATAAAAACATCGTCCAGCTTTTACACAATCCGTTTCAGGAGTAGATTGAAAACAACAGCGACATAGTTTTTCGGAGTTCTGAGCAGATGTCATATGGTTCAGATAATCTAGCACTAACTCTAACTCTACCTCTTGATTGTCATTACGGACATATTATAAAGATTAAGCAGTTTCTCTAGAAATCGAAACTTCTTCATTATCTGCCATAATTATTTACGTTTTACTGTGTCATAGTCTTGCTGTAGAGTCCATAAGTTAAAGATGGACTTCTTCCCATTCCCCCATCTGTTTTCCATCACTAATTTAATACAGAAAATATGGTGAACAGTGAAGCACCCTGTCTTCAAGCCGCTCTGGTACCCCAAACAAATTGTTACGCACAGGTTTTTAGTCTTTTGAGCGAGATATAGGATAATATTTTTGTATGCTGTGGAGAGTAGTGTTTTATGCTGTCCAACACGAAACAATGGTATCATTAAAAAGTAATTATTAATCTATGCAATCAGCTTGCTTAAAACTTTGTGGGTAATTTAAAATAATGATAGTGGGGAATTAATAGTAGTGAGGATATATAAATATCTTAAATATCTAGCTTCACCTGCAAACGGTTTGTTGTTTAATGGCTAATAGCCCTAACTGTTAACGTATGTTCCAGTTATGACTTGTGTATCTCCCTTGACAAGATTTATGTGCAAGTTACATTATTATTTGTTTGCTAACACACACGGCATATTTTCATTCATCGTAGGTGTTGCAATATTACAATTATTAAAAGGAGAATATAGTATTAATAATTAGCAAACAGTCGTTGTAAATAGGCTACTTATTTTTTCTCTTGAAACCATAAACCTAATATAATTTTGTGTAAGTGAGATATAAAAATCTCTCTCTCTCTATATATATATATATATATATATATATATATATATATATATATATAAGCGGCTTTGTCCTGACTGACAGAGAATCAACGTAGAGCAAAAACTACTGAAGATAATGATCTCAAAATTTGAAGGTATATTCTTATGGGGTCGTAGATGCTCACTAAGAAACGGTTTTAAAAACTTTCACTCCTAAGGGGCAACCCCCCCCATTTTATGTATGTTCCACATCTCCTCCTAAAACACTGGACCGATTTCAACCAAACTTGGCACAAATATTTTACGCGACGGGAGAACCAACATAAGATAGGTGTTTTTTCGATGGGGTCCTTTGGTGGGGTTCTTTGGGGTCTTCCACATCTCCTCCTAAACCACTGGACCGATTTCAACCAAACTTGGCACAAATGTTTTACGTGACGGGAGAACCAACATAGGATAGGTTTTTTTTTCGATGGGGGCCTTTGGGGGGTTCTTTGGGGTCTTTTACATCTCCTCCTAAACCACTGGACCTATTTCAACCAAACTTGGCACAAATATTTTACGCGACGGGAGAACCAACATAGGATAGGTGTTTTTTTTTCGATGGGGTCCTTTGGGGGGTTCTTTGGGGTCTTCCACATCTCCTCCTAAACCACTGGACCGATTTCAACCAAACTTGGCACAAATATTTTACGCGACGGGAAAACCAACATAGGATAGGTTTTTTTTCGATGGGGGTCCTTTGGGGGGTTCTTTGGGATCTTCCACATCTCCTCGTAAACCACTGGACCGATTTCAACCAAACTTGGCACAAGTATTTTACGCGACGGGAGAACCAACATAGGATAGGTGTTTTTTCGATGGGGTCCTTTGGGGGTTCTTTGGGGTCTTCCACATATCCTCCTAAACCACTGGACCGATTTCAACCAAACTTGGCACAAATATTTTATGCACAGGAGAACCAACATAGGATAGGTGTTTTCTTCGATGGGGTCCTTTGGGGTCTTCCAAATCTCCTCCTAAACCACTGGACCGATTTCAACCAAACTTCTACAACGTATTTTACGTAACGGGAGAACCAACATAGGATAGGTGTTTTTTCGATACGATCCTTCGGGGGGTCCTTTGGGTCTTAAAAAACTATTAGATCTGGTTACTATGGCAACCCAATAGAATAGATTCTGGTTACCATGGCATTGGTGGAAGTCTCCTGCGTAGGAAATAGCGCGGGAGTCGTCCGACGGGCTTTCCCCGGAGTTCATCCACGGAATCCGGGGAGTCTTAGGTCGGATCCCGCGAAAGACGGCGGGGCCAGAGTTGATGGTTTTTATAAATAAAGATATAGGTTATGCTATCAAAGGTGGTGTATGCATCTTAAGAAACTTCTTAATAGTGTGTGAATTCAGAGTTGTTTCAGTTTGAATTTAAAAGTGGATAAGTTAAGATCGAAGTAAGTTATAAGCGAGTATAAAAAACAAAGTTTTGATAGCGAATGTAGCCTATTCAGATCATAGTGTTCAGACAATATAAATGCACTTGCTTCAGTTTGAATTTAAAAATTGATAAGCTGAAATATATAGAGGTATTGTATTGTTAGAATAAGTTTAGGAGACACTAATTTAACAAATGCCTTATTTCAACATTAACACAATGGATTATAAAACGACAGTTAAATACGCAGCGCGTGCAAGTACTGTAGACATTTTATTGAAAACTAATTTAGCTGTTCGCCCTCTCCCAGAGTTAGAAATCGAGCAGGAGCATCACGCGCAACAGAATTCTTCTCCAGGTATAAGAATACAGTTTATGACATGGTCTTAAACAGGTGCGCTGCAGAGTATTCCTCCAGTGAGAATGCGAACGTAACAATATAAGGAAGATTATACAATATACAAGTAGGCCTAATATAACGTTAGAACAAGAATAGGTGCCTATAAGCCTATGAATAAATTATGAACCCGAGGAACGCTGGGTAAATCGGCTAGATATAGATATCTATATAACCCAAATACCACTGACTGACTCACTGATCACGATATCTCTGAAACCACTGAATGGATATCAATGAAACTTTGAACATAGCTTCATCATAGGTCTTATGTGCTCACTAAGAAACGGTTTTAAAAACTTTCACTCCTAAGGGGCAAAAAACCAAATTCTGAAATTTATCGCGGGAATTGCATACTTTGTAAATGAAGTGTTTGACATCTCAGTTTACTGGAAACCCCGAATACATTTAGTCCTGAGTTTTTAATCATTGTTTTAAATTGAAAAAACTTCGTTGTTTGCAGGTTCTTATAGTCGAGAAAATTTGGAAGTTCAATTAATTAATAAATGTATGTCCTTCTTATCTCGGAAACGGCTCTAACGATTTTCTCGAAATAAATAATAAATAGCTGTTGCTATGAATGTAAATAAACAAACTAAGAGTTGAGAATTTGTACAATCTATCTAATCTTATACTATTAAGCGAGCAATAATTGTACAATTACGTACAAAGTGAAACTCCGTAGCGAAGCACGGGTATTTTGCTAGTACTTGTATAAATGAGATAAGGCGCCTGAAATAGCCTTTATGTTTTATTATTCGAAATTACTAGTGTCTTAAACGTATGATTACCGGGACTGGGTTTTTTCCACATTGCCACGTATGTTTGTACAACATTGAGACACGTAGTGTAAATAGGGTATTCGTTTTACATTTTCACTTGTTAAAGAAAGCTGGTTAAATTAAAACTCAAATTTTCAAGTCAGCAAGTTTAATCACATGTATTACATTTTCACATTTTTATATTACACTCTTAGATATACAGGGCCTATAATGTGTTAGATATATTTAGAATTAGTGTCCTTTGTCGTCACTTTTTTACTGCAAAATCTCATCTCATTTCTTAAATTACTTCACCGACTTAATGTTACTTCTAATTAACTTTAATAAAAAGAAGCTGATTCCGTACCTTCCTTGACAATATTAATTTGGGACTTACGTATCTTTAAAATACGCGTTTATTAATAAACAATGAATACATGTAGCAGGCTTCCACTCATGGTAGACGTTGCAAGATTGTATAGTTATCAAAAGCAAAAGTATATTGAAATAATGAACGAACCGTTTCGATTGTCTACTGAAAGTGGATAAGGTCACTTATTTTACAAAAAAATATTTTTTACATAACTGTTTAGTATATTTGAAAAACCTTTTCATATTGACACGACAATTACGTAACTTTCTCGACTTTTCCAGAGCGTCGTTGTGCATGATTCTCGGCTAGCCGAGCAGGTGCAGTATTTCGGTCAAGCCCGTGCAATCAAGTAGCTTTCACACTGTTCGAGCACTTTTGATTACGCTGGCACTGTTTTGATAAATTATGCTGGCACGGTGCAAAAAGAATGGACAATTATTCTGGAACTCCTGCGGGGTATTTATAAGGGTTTACAGCCGGCTTACACCCGGCGATATTGTAGAGTACGGATCAAGTGATTGTTGCGGATTAATGAAAAGTAATTATTGTGTTATAATTAGTGCAAAACTATCACAGTTGACAATTAGGCCTATTGTCAATAATTCATACAATATTGAATTTTGTATGAAAGTACCTTGTGGAATTGAAATTTTTATTTGAGACTAATTAAAGCTGTTAATTAGTGACTTCATTGGCGTCTGAGTTTTGTTTCCACTATACAACATGACTATCAATGAGACCGTCGTAAAAATATAGGCCTACTGTTTTCAGAGACGGCAGCAGTCTGATTAAGCAGAAGTCTCTTGTCTTCTTGCTAGTTACCTATGTTTTGGACACCTGCGTTATCGAATGTCGCCAACTCTTTTTTGACGGCTCAATGAAGATAGCGTTTATAATTAGCTTTGCTAATTCTATCAATAGAATTAATTCTATTAATAGGATTAATGGATATTTTTCTTCGATAGTTACTCACTTTTACCCTTTGTTAGGAGAATATAAGCGGGATGTTGAAACTCAAATTTTCGGCCGTTTATAACAGTGCAGTTACCTTAACAGTTTACAGTGCTTTTAGTGTACAATGGTTTCATCAACACGTCGTTCGTGTGTCGATCGGGCTTAATGACCTGGAGTCCCGCCGTGTTCCGGTCTGTCACAACACTGTACAAAGTTGTTAGCAACAGTTAGGTCTTACTCGCAACTCCTGTTGGGGGTAATACACAGGTTTCCTGAACACAAGTCTCTCAGCTCTGCAACTAAATTTACACAGCTCGGACCTAGTAGTTTCGTAAGACGTTAGGGTCATAGCTATTTAACATAGGACATACTTAAAAATACAATTTTAATTTACACTTCTGAAACTAGTATTTATGTTATCGTAAATCCTATAAAATTCCGTAATGGAAATTGTCTCTTGTGATCATTGTGGAATGCAGTTCTGCTTTGTTAATCACCATTTTTATAGGCTTAAATAGCTGTATTCAGTGATAACGATGCGGTGTCCCTCCACGGTGATTTCGATAAAATTAGTTTTACCTGTTACAATTATTTAATGTGTTATTTATTGTTTATAGAAAATGAGGCAACATATAATAGAGGAGGTTTGTACATTCCTCTTGCAAACTAATATTGTGGCTTACAGAAGGTCGAAAAAATATTTTCTGAGAGAACTGACATATAGGCCTAAATCAAACGCAATTTTCAGAGGGGGAGAGAGGAGAGCCACAAGGAAGAGAAATAAAAATGGAAAACTGAAGTTTTTCTGTCTGGACGAAAACTTGATACGTAATGAAAGTTTCCATTAATTCGATTATAAATTAAAATGTTTTGATAGTTGTATTAATAACAGTGTTAGTTATATTGAATTTGAGTATAATGATGTCACGTCCATAGTTATAATAAGACGGTTATAACATAAGTATTTTAGACCATAAATATATAATTTAAGCTAACTAAGTATACAATTTTTACGCCACGATAGTCATGCCAAAGGAAACCTTACTTCGTTATTTCACCTAAAAATTATAAGTTCTAATACATTTTTATTGGTAACAAGAAATTGGTTGTTTTGATTGAAATGAGGAAACGTCGTATCATAAACAACAAAAGTTTTGTTGAGTATGTGATAAGCGTCTAAGTCTTCCGGTATCTCAACGATTTTTGGCTGTGACGAAGTTAATGAAAGGCAAAAATACAATTTATAGCCGTCGTAGAATTGAAAAATAAGTAGGCCTACATGTCACCGCCGTAATAATTGAACTTATGGGATAGTCGATTAGCCATGTTTTTGGGTATTTCAGCTGAAGGAGACGCTCCTCAGATTTCGAAAACAAAATACTGAAAATGTTAAGATTAAATTGGAAGAACATTGTTGTATTGATGAGTGTGAAGAAAACATATAATCGCCAATTTCTACTCTGTATGTATGTATTACTTTTTTATTTTAGATAAATGGTGAATATTACCACTACTACTATTACTACTACTGCTACTGCTACTGCTACTGCTACTACTACTACTACTACTACTACTACTACTACTACTACTACTACTACTACTACTACTACTGCTACTACTACTACTACTACTACTACTACTACTACTACTACTACTACTACTACTACTACTACTAATAATAATAATAATAATAATAATAATATTATTATTATTAATAATAATAATAATAATAATAATAGGAATAAGAAGAAGAAGAATCCCATAATTTATATTATGGGATGCATATTAAATTTCTTATTGTGATGTTGAAATCCCAGAGCATATGATGGTTGCGGCAAGTGGAGAAAAGGGATGAGGCTACAAGGCTAACGACGGGGAAACTGTACTGCGGCTGAAGAGAAAATAAAGCAAGAGAAGGATGGATGAGAGCTCAAGAATGTAAGAGAAGAATAAAGAATGATTTATAAAGACACTGCAACTGAAGGCAAGGCTCACCAAGGATTAAGCGCCAGAAAGTGTATAATGCGTCACAGGAACAATGGTGAAAAGAAACTCTGTTTACAACAGTAAGCACTCTCATTTAATATTAATTACTGCATTATTATGTAGAAATGTCTAATGTCAAATTAGGAATAATTGTAATTTCATACTCATTAAAGGTTGATTTGAGTTAGTAAATAATTGAATCTGTAAATGAGAAAATTCCAGACTCCTTCGTGAACTTTGTACTCATTTGTGTTGTCTTCTCTTCTTTCCTGTTTTAGTATAAATTTATTTTCTTTATGATCATAGTTAATTAATTAATTTACTTGGCAGTAAGATACAAGCAAGTTTTAAAACTCTCCAAAAACTCTAATTAACGTTTATTAACCTTGTTAGTGGCGGGAGAACCATAAAAAATTCATTGTTAATTGTATTCAAATGGATCATTGTTATAACTGTGATAAGAGTAAAATTTAGTTACAACTGTTAGTTAAAATTTTCAAACTTTGCCGATGTGTTGCTTTCGAGAATTACGTATAATCCGTAATTTTCCATAAAACTACAAGTCGTAGCACTTATCTATTACTATAGCGACTGCAAATCAGAAATGCTAATATTATATCATAAAAATAGTCTGCCCTGGATGCTTTAATGTTCTTTAAGAGGGACATTTTTACTACACTAGAATCGATAGCCATTTTTAGGTAAGTGACAAAATATAAAGAGGCTAAAATATTAAACAAAAATCTATCACTTCAGATATAGAGAGCCATGTGAGAAACATAACCGTATACGCTAGTAAAAACTACATGTAAGTTAACAAAATGATAGCCCTTGCAGAATCTATTTGTTATGAAAATGAGTGGCCTACTCTCATTGAAAGGCAGAAAATATAATAATCCGCACACATCCGCACAACTCACAGAACTATCCGGAGTAGTGCAGTCATGCCAAAAATTCATATTTGTTTTTACAAATTAAATATTTCTGAATAAAAACATGTAAAACAGTGCTTTGTAAGCGTAGAACAGTCAGATTTGTAGACTTTGTGTAATACGCAAAAGGTCATACTGTATGCGATTGACTTACAAATCAGTCTGCAGAGTACGGCAAGTGAATGTGACTTTGTTGTAAGACAACTTTCTGAAAAAGTCACATTGTCACACAAAGCTTACAGTTGTAGTCAGCCACAGATTTTTGTTTGTTTCCCACATCTTATTTTCAGCAACAAAAACAAAACCATTCCTCCAAAGTGATATCTGTTTTATTTTCCAAAATATTGCGTGATTTTTCGTTCCGCTAATAAAAGACATTAGGTAATACTCTGGTAACTGTGATACAATGATTATACAATTCAAGGAATACAATTTTTATAGCAAAAAGACGAAATTATTTAATAAGTATTATGTTGCTTTGGTTTGGTAAGGAAAGCACAAAGCAATAATAACATTCATGTGTAATTTTTTGTTGAATATGTTTGACTAGATATAAACGAATCAATATTTTGAATTGTTAGAAACCCGTAGATGGCACTTTTAACTGCTTAATTTTTTCATATATTTTTCTACAGTTTACTAATTCTTTATTTGGTGGTTGTGTAACATTGCAACATAACACCAGCCGCCACATAAATGCATATAATATAGATGGTCTATATCGTCAACAAAAGGTTATACGTAAGATAAAACGGTAATAGTAATAGCATTAGTATTACAAGGTTGCCCTGTAACAATGAGAAGTAACATGACAATTATGCAATATTAATTTTAACTATAGTTAACTGCACGGAAGTAGTACCGTCAAGGTCACACCGCTTACTTACATCGTTGCCACTAAGCAACAGTTTCCCTTCATTCCGAAAAATGCTACAAAGTAGTAAGTAGGCCTACTTAAAGTAAAGAATATGACAAAGTGATTTTTAAATTAAATGTTTACTTTGTTGTTGTCAACGAGGCTTTCATTAAAATCACAATTAAAATACTTTTTTGTACTTTAAACCGTTGAAAATTCTAAAATCAATGACAATAGAAGACTGAAAAAACAACGACATTTTAAAAGTTCATAGATTCCTACAGCAGACATTTTATAGATAAAGTTTAATGTTATTTAAAGTAAAAAACATGTTAAATCCTTACGAGTATCACACAGTTGTGATTTTGTAAGATAGTGTAATGTAAGATATTTTCGCTGGTTAACTTGCGTTTTGATGTATTTTTTTTTACGTAACATTTTACAGTGAGACAGTTTCTAATACATTCATTAGAATACATTGTTACATTGTTAATAATTATTAATAATAATTACATCACAATTAATAAATTATTTATAATTAATTAACAATTAATTTCCATAACTTATACATAACATTCAATGCGACGCGTCAGTTACAGTTTGTTTGAACGAATTTTCGTACGCATCCTGTGTCTTAAGCTTGCCCCGTTTAATTATTAAAGAAGCACCTCACTATTCGTGACTCCGAAAAATATTCTATTTTTATTTCCTGCGCTGCTGTCATTGATAATTAAGTAAAAAAGTCACTACTATAGTATAAGACGTTACATGCACAAGTAGCATAAAAATAATAGTATGTATACACGCGAAAACGAATTGAATTTCTTTAAAAAATAAGAATAATTTTATAAAAAAACAATACGGATATCTTATGAAATAAATTATAAATTCCTTATTCATAAATTAATGTATTATATGGGGTACTGTAACTGAAATGGGATTGGGTTTTGCCACAACAGCGACAATTTTGTTTACAGAAATTGCTCAGTCCTGGTTATCTTTGTGCAACGGAAGAAAGGTAGTATAGCGCGGCCAGTAAACATACACAGTTTTGAGGGAAGTGTAAAAATTACAAAGGTATTCATAAAAGTGTCAGACAGCAATATTTACCGAAAAGACATGCCGACAGGGTATACGCAATATGCATACCAAAAGTGCACATATACCTAACAGAACTTCCGAAACATATGGCTTAGGAACGATCGTGCAGAGAACAAAAACAGGTTCATTTACAAAAGGGAAAAGACCGTGAGTAAGAAAAAATTAAAGCGACAACAGCAGGCAAGGTCAGCGTTCTCAGACAACTGTTAGTCTGTAGGATAACCGCCATGAAGAAAACAGTAAAACTTTAAATAAGTATGTTCACTGTAAGGAAAACAGAGAACTTTGTTGCTAAAACGCTACATAATGTAGTAGTCGGCAACAACGCTGGACGGGGGGCGTGGAGGTGACAGGGAGAAGCAGTGAAAGTGAATGACCTTGAAGGGACTACTTCTATGCAGGGTACTCTAGTAAGACACCTGAGCTGCAGAGCTCGCTCACTATTTTAATGAGACGCATTTATTATTAGATAAAATCAAATTAAAAAAATTTAATTTCTTTATAAATTACCTTAATTTCCGTCCAGTGACGTCAAGCGTAATTTGTATTTGGTTACGCGTTTCAGGCCACGTGGCCCATCCTCAGACCATCACTCCAAGAGGAGCTCGTTAAAAAATAAAAAATCAACAATAAAACAAACACATAATAAATAAATACAAAAATATATTAAAACATATAAAGGCGTTCTATTACACGAACACGGTGCACCGCGTGTAGCATGCCTGAACTGCGTCAATGGAACCTGTTATCTATTATTATCTGTAATCGATCGCAGCGCGGTATCATACAGTGGGTTGGACCTGAAGTTAAGTTTATCATTAAGTATGTCGTCACACACATCTGGGTTATTATGACCTCTATATATCTCGAATTCTTCAAGCGCATCCATATAACGGCCTTTGGCACAATAATGTAGGGGTATGAAGTTATTGTTGAAATTTGTATAAGAATGATTACATGAAATCAGATGCCTTGTAAAGTTAGATTTAATATTATCTATGGAAAAATTACCCCTGTTAAAATGGCTTTGTGGTTTGTGTTCGCGGAATCTTTTGATGAACGGTCTACCCGTTTGGCCGATATAAAATCGGTCACAATCGTCACATATAAGCTTGTAAATACCAGTTTTGGATTCAATTGATGTCTGAACGACTGGGCGAACTAAGTTCCGTAGACGGTTATTTGTTTTAAAAATGACAGTATAACCTAATTTATTTAAAGTGGATGTAAGGATCTTGGGCATCAACTCAGTGTATGTTGTTGTGATGTATTTGTTGTTAGGTGTAATATCATGTGTCTGTTTGGAACGACGGGATTTGTGTTTTCTAAGAATATTGTCGATCATTTGGGATTCATATCCGTTGGCCAGAGCTATGTGTTTAATTATGTTGAGATCACACTCGAAATCATCATTATTTAGGGGGATCATCAAAAGTCTGTGAATAAAACTGTTGTAGGCGCTAATTTTTGAGAGAAGGGGTGGTGTGAGTCTGCATGTATGGTCACGTTTGTGGTGGTAGGTTTTCTGTAAATTTTAAAGTTTAAGCTGTTAAGTTGCCTGGTGACAGTAAGATCAAGAAAGTTGAGTTCATTATTGGTTTCAGTTTCCATAGTAAATTGAATATTGTGGGTAACGGTATTCATATGATTTTTAAGATTACTGATTTGGCGTAAAGTACCGTTGAAAATTAGAAAAGTATCATCAACATATCGGCCATAAAAGATAATATTATTGGCGAAGATATTATTGTTAAGGATATAATTGTTCTCATAAAAGTCAAGATATATATCAGCCAACAGGCCGGATAACGGTGAACCCATGGCCAGGCCGTCTGTTTGAATATAATAATTACCGTTGAAAGTAAAATAGATTTGCTGAAGGATGAGTCTTAGTATGATAATTAGTTCTTTAATGAGTTGTGTGTCCAATTTGTTAGTATCATGAAGATTGTCATTCAAAATATCTAAAGTTTGGTTCACGGGTATATTTGTGTATAAATTGATGATGTCAAAGGAGGCTAGTTTGTAACTGGCTTGTAATTTTATGTCGTTGACTTTATTTATGAAATCAATATTGTTGACGATAATATGATTGTTTTTGAGAATGTTATCTTTGTAACCCCTCTTTAACTTAGGTAGTTAAAAAAAAGATTATTTTTTTTTGAAATTTTTTTTTTTTTTTTTTTGAAAAGAGGGGCCACAAGTTAATTAGAACTAGGCCAAAGCCTAGAGAAGCCAAAAATGCGCTGGATCCAGTCAGACGGGACTTGCAATGAAAACTCATAAATAAACAATTAATAAATCCCTTTTATTATTCTATCTCGCTTGGTAAACAAAATTAATAACAAAATCACTAAACCCAACAGTCAGAAATTTATTATCCCCTTAAATGGTTAATTAAAATAATTTATTCACCTTCAACAATGTCACCTGAAAATAATTATTAACACCTATAAAATATATTTGCTATCTCTTTTAAAAATGAATTAAAATTTAAAATCATTACTATTCTTGAAATAAAGTTTCCTGTAAAATATTAATAATATAAAATTTGTTTTAGATGTTCTCTTTAAAATGATCCATTGAACTTAATGGAGATAATTTTATGGACTTCTTGATAATATTAATTATACAAACAAATTCTCAAACAAATTAATTAAAAATTAAATGGTGACAATTCATATACTTGTTATTAAAGTTAATTAAAATAAATTATTTTCTTAAAGAAATAATCAGCAGAGATTAATTGAGATAGAATAAATACTTGTTATAAAAATTAAAAGGATATATAATCCTATGTTTCATTTTGCTTTTCTAAAAACCCTATATCTAAACCCCCCACCAAAAATACATCTAAATGTACAATACATATAACCCCCCCCAAAATACACACACAAATGTACAATACATCACATGTTCCACAATACAATACAATTATACAAAGTTTCCTTGCCACGCCCTTTTCTTACCCCCATGAGGTATATTATTAATTCTTTTATAGACATCCATGTTAGCATTACAAAATTTAAGTGGTTCATAACACATGACATGTGTATCAGATAATGCTTATGCACTTCAGTAGTCCCCAGGACATAACAAAATTCAAAATTTGGCTAAGTGCCTAATACTGTTATACAATTCTGCCCCACTGGGCTCTATTACTGTGAGAAATAAAAATTTATAAAACAATGAACACCCCCCAGTTATCATAATTAATTAGTAGAATATATATATATATATATATATATATATATATATATATATAGAAACATTCCTAAGTAGTGACAATAGAAATATGTCATGATATTATAACCCTTTAAAAAAAATACCTTTGGCCCAGAGACCGACATGTTCGTTAGCCAGTCGATGCATAATTTAACCTGTCAGAACAACACGTTCCATACTGTATGAACAGGCATCCGCTCAGGATTAAACTTGTGAAAATCCACCTACCTACCCTAGAAATTTCTATAGCATATGAACCAAACTGAATTTAAAATTTAGAAAAATATATATATATATAATGAACACTAAATTGAACTCGAGAAATTACCAATTAAATGAATGACTTAAAAGCTGTAAAGAAAAACATATACTGAAATAAGAGGGAATTGTACGCTTGAATGTTGAATTGTCTAAGATACATGCCAGTCTCTGGCCTGACAATTTTACAACTATTTAATAAAATTTACAAATAATTTTACACCCAGTTCACACACTAAACTGTCCCGTTAATTGAAAATCAAATAAATGTTTAAAAACTTGAAAATGTTGTGGTTGATAGAGAGAACTGGTTCACTGGGTCTTATTGAGTGTTGACTCTACGTGTACATAATATATTGGTTTGAGATCACCTGATTTTTGTCCATGGGGGTTAAGGTGGGAATCTCGTGGTCTACATTATAGGTGTTGGTGTGGCTTTCTGGCTATTCCTCCGGTAGACGAAAAGAGAGCTTTATGGTGTTACAGCTTCAGGTCATGTTGTAGGCATTTTCTCGACTTGTTCGATGGACCCTAATTACACAACATTATATATATATCAGCCAGAGTACTCAGCACACTGCCCCGAGAAGTTCGCACACCCCCCAAAATACATATATAAAGTTAACATAGCTTTAGAGCTACCTAAATATAAAACTTGACAAGGTTATATGGCCACCAGGCCCTGTTTGAAAATATTTAGTACAGTAAATCTTTATAATAATAACTTCACCCATGCGGGTTACCATGTTTGAAATTTTGATAGTTAATTATGGCTGGTTACAATTTTAATAGGCTTTATACATAGTCTGAATATATATAGGTACCACGTGGTCAAGAAGTAATCTGATTACATCGTCTTTACTATATTAATTAATACCATTTGGCGATTATATGACTCTCAAATGGGTGCCTCAGTAAGTTTCCTGATATGAATAAAGTTTTACTATCAATACTAGTAAAACTTGTATGCCATTTAAACCGAATTACTCATTGTGCAATAACCAAGGTACTCAATAGGAATCTCCTTACATCCATGTTAGGTATATTTTAACTTAGATTTTTGTATTTAAATTTCTTTGACTTTTAGTGCCGAAGTTCGGACACGTGAATTTAATATAGTTTTATTGGTTTTTAAAAATACTACCTTGAAATTATTCATTGCACCATGCCACGCGGTGCATCGAGGTTTATCAGAAATCCACTTATTTAGGCTTATTAAAAACAGTTTTCTACCTCTTTAGTGAAATATTAAATACAATTAATATGAAAGTATTGGCGAGACTTACCGCAGTCGTGTACAGAATTAGCCTGACATAGTGTGAAGGCTAAAAGGTGCTAATATCTTCATTCTCTACCGGAGTACCAAAAGGCGGCCATGATCGATGAAGGGTGTAGCCAGACAGTCTTAATCACAATTATTTCCGGCAAATTCGTTTGCCTACAGCGGCTAGGCACCTGAATGCAGCACCAATCGAGCTTTCCTACAGAGCCTGGCTCTAGATGCCAGCACGTCTCAGGCACTTAATGAGCTGAGAATTAGTCTTATCTTCGCTAATAGAGCGTAGCAGCGATTAAAGCGCTATAAATTAGTACTGCGTTTAACTACAGGCCATTATCTACTGGTTTTGCGCCGTCTCTCCACTAGAGTTCGGCACACCCTCACCCCAAAAGGGCAACATTGTTGCCTCACAGTTAAACGCCGGGAGAGTACCCTGCAGTGTACCCCCTCCCCAAAACAAACCGGTGGCCATCGTGGTTAGGTCGGCTCAGCAGCACTTGCTCTCAGGAGAACAGAGGCTCAGAAAGAAAACGAAAGAGACTAAAGAAGGTATGTAGTATGTAAGTGTGCGGGTGCTGCACGCTGACCTGATCAGGGTCAGCCCACAGCAAAGAGAGAGACAGCTAAAAAGATTAAAGAAAGATTACGGCACCGGAGACTTCCGACCTCCTGAGGCTTGCCCACTAACGCCAGAACACGACTGCCACCTTAAAAGGACATCCGCCCTATCTCTACGGGGTCTAACCCCCTTCAAAATTTCTCGATTGCCCCCGACAGCGTTTCAATTTTGAAATATGGCTTACCACATTTTTAGTATCGTCCCCCGGTACGCCCAGCCGGGCCGTCACCGGTGACGTGAATCCCAGGATGCGGTATGGCCCCGACCAACGGTAACACAATTTTGCGGCACGTTTGTCTCCGCTGAGCTGAGTGGGTGGCTCTGGCAATACACCCAGTCACCAATTCGGAAGGGGTTTGGAATTCGCCCCTGATTATAACGCCGACGGACCCGCTCGTGCGCTCGCAGCAAATTCTTCCGAGCTTCCTTCCACCTCTCCGCTGTTTTATTATTGGGCTCCCGCGGCAGAAGATCTTCGATATCCCACAGGTTGGTCAACGGGAGTGCGGTCGAGAATCCAAACAGAATTTCAAAGGGCACGGCCTGATGACTATCGTGTCGGGCCGTGTTGAAAGCTAATTGTAACCACTTCAGATTCTGATCCCAGTTGGTTTGTTGCTCTGCATGATAAGCAATCAGGGCGGACCGGAGATTCCGATTGAATCTCTCCGCATGGGATGGTTGTGGGTAATAAGGGGAAGTGGTTACGTGTTTGATCCCACTGGCGAAACACATACGCCGGAATTCACTTGAAATAAACTGCGGGCCATTGTCCGAAACAATGATGGTCGGAAGACCGAAATGCTGAAATACTTGGTTTTGTAGCGCGTTAATGGTTAAACGAGCGGTTGCCTGCCGTAAGGGCAGTAGCCAAGCAAACTTAGAAAAAGCATCCACGCAAACAAGCAGGTAAGCATTACCTGACTTGCTACGGGGGAACGGCCCCACGTAGTCAATGAACAACTTCTCCATCGGTCTGCTCGCCACCTCAGATGATAACAACCCTAGTTTGGTGTTCTGGGCAGGCTTGCTCAAGCCACAAAGATGACAGCTCTTAACCCTTGTCGCGATGTCCCTATCCATGCCCTTCCAGATAAAATGTTTCCTAATACTGGAAATGGTCTTAGAAATTCCCTTGTGGCCTCCTACTGGGGAATCATGGTAATAACTGAAGACCATGGGCACTAACTTGCTAGGCAGTACGATTTTAGGTGCACGTCCTTTTCTCTCTCTACAACAGAGGACTCCCTTGGACAAGAAATAAGGGGCCTGTATGTTACCCTCCTTGATATTTTGGATGACTGGACCCAGCACTTCGTCGTTTAACTGATGGGGTAACACATCAGTGAAGGCTAAAGGAAAGTCTAAAAGAACGGAACAGGGTTGCTCAGCTTGGGCATCACTGGGTTTCGAAAACATGCGGGACAAGGCATCTGCAACCACATTTTGAGATCCCCTAATGTGTTGCACGGTGAACTTAAATGATGAGATTTTCACCACCCATCTACCAATTTTACCCAGTTGCCGGGGATGAGCCAGAAGCCATGAGAGAGCCTGATTGTCGGTCTCGAGCAGGAACTTAGCATGTTCCAGGAAACGCCTGAACTTGTCTAGAGCGTACACTACAGCTAAACACTCTAGCTCATAAACAGATGATTTACGTTCTTGCTGGGTCAACGTCCGGGAAATAAAAGCCACAGGCTGCCTAGCATCGTCTACAAATTGGGAGAGAACCGCCCCGAGCGCAACCGAACTCCCGTCCGTCTGCAGTATGAACGGCTTCGAAAAGTCGGGCATCCGTAACACCGGTGGGGAGATGATGGCTTCCTTCAATTTTTCGAAAGAATTTTTTTGATTTTCCCCCCCATGTAAATTTTGCGCCCCTCTTCCTGAGTTCGTTCAAGGGTGCGGCAATTTCGGCGATGTTCGGTATGAAACGTCGGTGAAAATTTACCATACCGACGAATCTCGCTATGCCTTTCGCATCCCTTGGGGGAGGGAAGTCACGGATGCCCTGTGTCCTCTCGGGGTCTACCGTAACGCCCCGGTGTGAAACTAAATGGCCCAAGAAAGAAATACTCTCTTGGGCAAAACGAACCATCTCGGGATTGACAGTGAGACCAGCATCTCTTAACCGACCCAACACTTCTCTTAGATGACCCAGATGATCATCGAAGGTCTCGCTGTATACCAGTAAATCATCGAGATAGTTGAACACGAAGCGGAATTTCACATCGTGAAAAACCGTATCGAGAAGGCGAGTAAGTGTCTGGGCCCCCACAGCCAAACCCATGGGAACCCTTGTGTACTGGTACAAATTCCAGGGTACACAAAAGGCCGTATATGGTCTACTTTCTTTGGCCAGAGGAATTTGATGATAGGCCGCGTTAAGATCGATAATAGTGAAATATCTGGCCCCACTGAACCAATCAAAGGCCGAATGTAAATCTGGGAGGGGAACAGAATCCACCTCTATATTGGTATTCAACTTCCGATAATCAATTAACATTCTTTGCTTGCCCCCAGGCTTTGGCACTAAAAATGCTGGACTGGCATAGCTCGAATGAGAAGGTTCAATTACCCCTTGTTCCAACAATTCTTGAACCTTCTCTCGCAGAATGATCATCTTTGGAGGAGCAAATTTGTAAGGGTGTGACCTTACTATTTTAGAATCTGTGAGACGTATCTTATATTCCAGCAGGTGTGTGAGTCCCAAAGTAGGAGTTAACACCTCGGGAAATTCCTCACACAAATGGTCTAAGGCCTTCTGCTGGGATGGAGTGAGATGATCTCGTGCAGAATCGGGACAAGCTACTTCTTGGATACCCGGCTTGGCGCCCTGGTACCCAAGGAACGGAATTAGAACTTCCCGATTAAATTTAAAGAAACATTGGTGCGCTTGGATGTCCAGCACGAAACCACTTTTTGCGATGAAGTCGGCACCAATTATGCAATCCACTCCCAGAGCAGGAGAAACCAGAAAAGGCCACACCCAAGAAAACCCATCGATTTTAAATTTAAAGGTGGTAACCCGGGAGATAGGCAAGATTTCCCGGGATGCAGTCCAGCATACCGCAGATGACAAGTTCGACTCCTTAATCAAGCCCTTCTTTTCAAGGTCCGCATATACCCGAGATGAGATGATGGATCGGGCCGGACCGGAGTCAACTAAGGCTCTGAGCTGACCCCCTTTTAACTCGAGCGACAGAAAGGGGCATACAGAAAGTTGTTGCGAGGTAGTGGACCGGACCTTGATGTTGGAAGATTTGGATTCTAACAATTGCCTGGAGGTCTTCGGAAGTTGAACAGAATTAGAGCGGGGGGAAGACATCCTCCGAAATATCTTCCCCTGTCTATCTAGTTTTTTGGTGCTGGTCTAGACAAAGGTGGTGCTGGGCGCGCGCGCCCTCGCGTGCAATTTCTCGCCACGTGTCCCGGGCGGTTACAATTATAGCAAACCACGGCTTTCGTTTGCTCGCGATTTCGAGCTGGCTGGGCCTGTCGGGGGAAGAAAGGCTCTCTGGGTCCTTCCGATCTCTGCGGTCTTGGTTCTTCTCCTCTACCGTCTCCCCTCGCGTGGTCGCTCATCTGGATGGCCTTGGTCATGACGCAGAGCCGGTCCAGGTCAGCAAACCACCGCGGCCGCTCTGCAAAAACTAAACGTAGTCGGTCTTCGGCGGAGACGCCGTCGAGAATGTTCTGGACCACTTCCTCCTCCGACATGCCCAGTCCCAGTATACGAGATACTTCCCGGATTCGTTGCACGTATTGGGCTAAAGTTTCACCCCGCGCCTGCACTCTATAAAAGTGACGATGTCGCAACTGCTCTATCAATCTACCGGGGACGAACGTCCTCAACACCACCCGGTGGAACTCCGCCACGCCACCTTTACGTCGCATCACCTCCGCCACCTGTCAGCCATCGTACCGCGACAATAGGGGAATATGAGCTCGAGCACCGTACTTTCTGACATGCCCGGGTAGTCCACCAACTGAAAGACGGTCCTAAAAAAGGGTAAAAGTTTGTCCGCCTCCAGTCCATCTACGACTGGTAGTTGTTGAATTATGTGAGAAAGTGGGTTGGGCAGCCTATGGTAAGACGCCGCCCCCAAACCAGCTTGAACAGGTTCTATGTCTCTATAAGAAGAATTTACGGCTGAGACCACGGACTCCTCAGCAACTGGAACCGGAGTGGATGCTCTAGCAGGTTGAGACCCCTGGAGGGTCGAGGTGATCTGCTGAATTCTTTCGTTTATGTTATAGGGCGGCACAAGTTCGCCGCCTTGTGCCTGAAGATTCTGCAGCCTAAGAATCACGTGCTGCAGACGTTTACCGAATTCGCCGGACACCGATAGAGCACCCCGGTCCGTCCTCCAAGCTTTCTACGGAGTGAGCTAACTCCCGCAGCTCCTCCCACTTCTCACTACAACTTTCCCACTCGCTCTCTTGGTCAGTAGTGGTGACCTTAGAGAGCGTCTATTTTATTAAATAGTTGTAAAATTGTCAGGCCAGAGACTGGCATGTATCTTAGACAGTTCAACATTCAAGCGTATAATTTACTCTTATTTCAGTATATGTGTTTCTTTACAGCTTTTAAGTCATTCATTTAATTGGTAATTTCTCGAGTTCAATTTAATGTTCATTATATATATATATTTTTCAAAATTTTAAATTCAGTTTGGTTCATATGCTATAGAAATTTCTAGGGTAGGTAGGTGGATTTTCACAAGTTTAATCCTGAGCGGATGCCTGTTCATACAGTATGGAACGTGTTGTTCTGACAGGTTAAATTATGCATCGACTGGCTAACGAACATGTCGGTCTCTGGGCCAAAGGTATTTTTTTTTAAAGGGTTATAATATCATGACATATTTCTATTGTCACTACTTCGGAATGTTTATATATATATATATATATATATATATATATATATTCTACTAATTAATTATGATAACTGGGGGGTGTTCATTGTTTTATAAATTTTTATTTCTCACAGTAATAGAGCCCAGTGGGGCAGAATTGTATAACAGTATTAGGCACTTAGCCAAATTTTGAATTTTGTTATGTCCTGGGGACTACTGAAGTGCATAAGCATTATCTGATACACATGTCATGTGTTATGAACCACTTAAATTTTGTAATGCTAACATGGATGTCTATAAAAGAATTAATAATATACCTCATGGGGGTAAGAAAAGGGCGTGGCAAGGAAACTTTGTATAATTGTATTGTATTGTGGAACATGTGATGTATTGTACATTTGTGTGTGTATTTTGGGGGGGTTATATGTATTGTACATTTAGATGTATTTTTGGTGGGGGGTTTAGATATAGGGTTTTTAGAAAAGCAAAATGAAACATAGGATTATATATCCTTTTAATTTTTATAACAAGTATTTATTCTATCTCAATTAATCTCTGCTGATTATTTCTTTAAGAAAATAATTTATTTTAATTAACTTTAATAACAAGTATATGAATTGTCACCATTTAATTTTTAATTAATTTGTTTGAGAATTTGTTTGTATAATTAATATTATCAAGAAGTCCATAAAATTATCTCCATTAAGTTCAATGGATCATTTTAAAGAGAACATCTAAAACAAATTTTATATTATTAATATTTTACAGGAAACTTTATTTCAAGAATAGTAATGATTTTAAATTTTAATTCATTTTTAAAAGAGATAGCAAATATATTTTATAGGTGTTAATAATTATTTTCAGGTGACATTGTTGAAGGTGAATAAATTATTTTAATTAACCATTTAAGGGGATAATAAATTTCTGACTGTTAGGTTTAGTGATTTTGTTATTAATTTTGTTTACCAAGCGAGATAGAATAATAAAAGGGATTTATTAATTGTTTATTTATGAGTTTTCATTGCAAGTCCCGTCTGACTGGATCCAGCGCATTTTTGGCTTCTCTAGGCTTTGGCCTAGTTCTAATTAACTTGTGGCCCCTCTTTTCAAAAAAAAAAAAAAAAAAAAAAATTCAAAAAAAAATAATCTTTTTTTTAACTACCTAAGTTAAAGAGGGGTTACAAAGATAACATTCTCAAAAACAATCATATTATCGTCAACAATATTGATTTCATAAATAAAGTCAACGACATAAAATTACAAGCCAGTTACAAACTAGCCTCCTTTGACATCATCAATTTATACACAAATATACCCGTGAACCAAACTTTAGATATTTTGAATGACAATCTTCATGATACTAACAAATTGGACACACAACTCATTAAAGAACTAATTATCATACTAAGACTCATCCTTCAGCAAATCTATTTTACTTTCAACGGTAATTATTATATTCAAACAGACGGCCTGGCCATGGGTTCACCGTTATCCGGCCTGTTGGCTGATATATATCTTGACTTTTATGAGAACAATTATATCCTTAACAATAATATCTTCGCCAATAATATTATCTTTTATGGCCGATATGTTGATGATACTTTTCTAATTTTCAACGGTACTTTACGCCAAATCAGTAATCTTAAAAATCATATGAATACCGTTACCCACAATATTCAATTTACTATGGAAACTGAAACCAATAATGAACTCAACTTTCTTGATCTTACTGTCACCAGGCAACTTAACAGCTTAAACTTTAAAATTTACAGAAAAACCTACCACCACAAACGTGACCATACATGCAGACTCACACCACCCCTTCTCTCAAAAATTAGCGCCTACAACAGTTTTATTCACAGACTTTTGATGATCCCCCTAAATAATGATGATTTCGAGTGTGAACTCAACATAATTAAACACATAGCTCTGGCCAACGGATATGAATCCCAAATGATCGACAATATTCTTAGAAAACACAAATCCCGTCGTTCCAAACAGACACATGATATTACACCTAACAACAAATACATCACAACAACATACACTGAGTTGATGCCCAAGATCCTTACATCCACTTTAAATAAATTAGGTTATACTGTCATTTTTAAAACAAATAACCGTCTACGGAACTTAGTTCGCCCAGTCGTTCAGACAACAATTGAATCCAAAACTGGTATTTACAAGCTTATATGTGACGATTGTGACCGATTTTATATCGGCCAAACGGGTAGACCGTTCATCAAAAGATTCCGCGAACACAAACCACAAAGCCATTTTAACAGGGGTAATTTTTCCATAGATAATATTAAATCTAACTTTACAAGGCATCTGATTTCATGTAATCATTCTTATACAAATTTCAACAATAACTTCATACCCCTACATTATTGTGCCAAAGGCCGTTATATGGATGCGCTTGAAGAATTCGAGATATATAGAGGTCATAATAACCCAGATGTGTGTGACGACATACTTAATGATAAACTTAACTTCAGGTCCAACCCACTGTATGATACCGCGCTGCGATCGATTACAGATAATAATAGATAACAGGTTCCATTGACGCAGTTCAGGCATGCTACACGCGGTGCACCGTGTTCGTGTAATAGAACGCCTTTATATGTTTTAATATATTTTTGTATTTTTTTATTATGTGTTTGTTTTATTGTTGATTTTTTATTTTTTAACGAGCTCCTCTTGGAGTGATGGTCTGAGGATGGGCCACATGGCCTGAAACGCGTAACCAAATACAAATTACGCTTGACGTCACTGGACGGAAATTAAGGTAAATTATATATACTTATCATACAGTGACCTGGACCGCTGTAAATATGTTTTAATTTCTTTATCTTTAACAACAACTGTTAATGGCGGTTTTGCTGTACTTTAAAAATTAAAACAAAAAGGTGTAACCATAGAGCCCAGAAGACAAGCAATTCAGACCGAGCTTTTAAGTTCATGAATGTTTCCGTAGATATCTATTCGAGTATTTAATCTATATTTTACATATACAGGTAACTAATAAAATTATGTAATTTTTTTGCGTACGAAACTTACAAACTTTTTGAAGGCGTCAAAACTTTGTAAAGGATGTTAACGGATATTATATTGCTACGACATCACAGAACAATCTACGTGTTTATCGACGTTCCAGACGGATCCGGAATGTAATGCGAGTGGCATACGTGACTCTCGACGCATTTTATAGACTGTGACAGAATTCGCGCGGCCGCTCGTTGACTGTGTCAAGGCCGCAATCAATTACGTCGTACTGTAGAGCATCTTACGTAATATGTGGAGTAATCTATTATTTCGGGGGGGGGGGGGGTATAAATACCAGTACTCAACGACGTTCATTTTCAGTTATAGTCTCGATATATAACAGTGCGGTTCGGGCGATATTACTACTGTGTGCGTTCAGGTGGTTATTATTGTAGCGCTGTGTTTTATAAGCGGGCGGTATATTGTAATACAATTGTGTATTAATATTAGTTGACATTTTATTGAGTGTGAACAATTTTTACTTGATTTGTTGTAAAAGACTGTGTTGTTAATTACGAACTGTTTAACTGTGAAAATTAAAGCTGGTGATTAGTGACTTAACTGGTGTCTTTTATTTTGTTTTCCACTGTACCTACGACGATCAAGTAGACCGTCGTAACAATATTATTATAATTGTATTACATTATATTAAATAATATTAAATTAATAAACACACCAAGTTTTTAGTTTCAATAAACTCTCGTAATGTAATGCTTGAATAAACTTTTACCGTTTTTTAAACAAAATTTTGTCATTGTTTTTCGCCTGTTTGCCATAAAATTAAAACACTCCAGTGCAACACTACATTTTGAGTAGGTTTAAAATTACTTTTGATTTGATATCATGCATAGATTTTTACAAATTAAGAAAACTTCATAGTTTTGTGTATATTCTGTTCAGTTCGATAATCGGCATGGAGTTTCGTGTACTAATTTTGGTATACGTATTGGCCCCTAGAGAAGAACGAGACATAAAGACATACGAAGAGTAAACGTTATAGAGGGAAACATTGGAGAAGGGGGGAGTCTATAAAATCGATTATTTTCATTTAATTGTTTAAGCAAACACTGATCTAAAATAACGATATAGTATATTAAACACTATAAGCTGATATAACTTCATAGCAATCTAATAGAAATAAAAGCGTGCTATTCGTTTAACGGAAGTCGGAGCAGTGTCTAAGACAGAATTGATACGAAGGAATGTACTGAAGACTAAAGTGATTTATGTACTTGACAAAGTACTAATTAAATTTCTACGTTCTCATTTCAATTAGTCTTTTTGCGTCAACAAAGCACATCCCTTTATAACTGTGTAACTTGCGTAATTCAGTTTTTCTTTACTGAACTGCGTATTTACTGAATACAGGTAGATATTATATATATACTAGTTAGTCCTACATTTATGTATATAGAGGAAAATTAATCTGCATATAAAACATTGTTTTCATTCACTCTAGTGTAAGCTCTTAGATATGTGTAAGCACTTAATGTAAGTGTAAGCTCTTACATTTGTGGATTCGATAGGGGTTTGTTGTTATCCATCCCCCTCCCGTAGCCGCTATCACCGGGACTGTATGTTGTCTTAATTCCGAGTCATTTAACAAATATGGATTCATGAGAACAGTACACGGTATCTTTCATCTTAATTATTTTAATTAAGTGTAATCGATTCTATTCTATATAGTACTATTTATTAAGTACGCCTATAATAAATAGTTAGAAATACTATTAATGTGGGTATAAATAGTTACTTAAGTATTTCAATTATTTCCTGTATCCATGCAACTATTATAAAGTTTTAGCCTCTCTGAATCCATTTCCATTTATTCTTGTCCTGTGCTATTATTTTTCAGTCTTCTTGTTTTCTTAGTTCCTCTAAATCTGTATTTATATTATGTAAATTTCTATTTATACTCTTCCTGGCCGTCTTTTCCTCATTATATTGGTCCATGTATATTTATTTGATCTCTCTCATTTTATGGTCTTAAAATGTGACCAATCCGCTTTCATCTAGTAGCTTTAAATTCGTTAGTTATGAGAATTGTCTGTTATTCTGCTAACTTCTTAACACTTGCTTGCCATCTGTTACTGCCTGTATCCTACACCGCTCTCATAATTTTCTCTATTTCTATATTTACAAAATTCCTTCACGTCTCACAGCCATGTAGCACTACTGGGTATATTATGCTCTTTTAAACTGATTATCTGTCACATCTCAACACAAATTTTGATGACAAGAAATGTAGTAAGGCTGCAAATACTTTGTTTCCAGCGGTAATTCTGTCAGTAATTTTTCTCTCTCTCATTAGGCAGCTTACAAAGTTATACTGACCTATTTCTATATCTCGTATATTCATTTTCACATACGCCTAATTTCCTTGACTTTAGTTCTTCCTACACTGACTCTGAGTCCCGTTTGCTCTAGAGCAGACAGCAGGTTTGTCCCACCCTCTACATTCCAAGAAATCAGGTCGTCTGCGTAGGCATAATTTAGTTAAAGGAAGCGCTGCTGTAACACAGCCTAACTTTTGCCCTCATACTCTAGGACTAGACTGAACAAAAGCCACGACATACCGTCCCCTTGTCACAGACCTTGATTGGTTGTCAAATGTGGAATGGTTCAGACAACCCAGCCTCAACTTTACCTCTATCTCTTACCTCTATCTCACGATTCCATAACACACTATCTTCGTAAGATTAATTCGTTTCTATGAGACTCCAATCTCCTCCATCATATGCCCCAGGTTTACTGTATCAGGGGCTTGCTGGAAGTCTGTAGTTAATGATACACCTTGTTCCCGTACTCTCATATGTTTTCCATCACCCGCCTAATACAGAAAGTATGGTAAACAGTGGAGCTTCCGTCCCTAAAGCCACTCTGTTACGCTCTTACAGTTTCTTCCGCGTAGGGTTTCAATCTTTTGAGTCGATAATCTGGCGGAACTCAGCGATTTGCAAAATAGGAGCAGAAAGTCTGGCCGAAAGCAAAGCCCACGAAATAAGCACAGTCCGTAGCGAACACCCAGTATGTATAACATCCTTCAGTAGAATAGCAACGGTTGTGCTTCGCACTATTTGGAACTGAAAGTGCTACTGTCCAGCCGTAAACCGATGTGTGTGTGCATGCAGGAAACGCATTTGAGGCGGCAAAAACTTTTTAAAATGAGGGGGTATGTGGGTCCTTTGGGTGTGATGCGACTCCAAACAACATAGCGGGCTAGATGTATTCCGCTCGCTAGGCCTCTATAAGCAGTAACAATCAGTTTTTTACACCCACTAAAGATGACGATCTGCTGCTTGTGTTTAGCAGATTACCAAACTGTCGAATGTAGGTATGGCAACACTACTGACACTTTATAACGCCATATGGACGCAAGGGGACTACCCAAAACCATGGAAGGAGACGATTGTCATCCCGCTTCTGAACGCCGAAAAGGATCCTCTCAAGGCAGAAAACTATCTTTCAGTATCGTTGATGTGTTTTCTAGGAAAGTTATTGGAGAAGATGGTAAGCAGCCGGCGCACATGGACTCGGCACACAATTGTGGGTACCGGAGACACTATTGTAATACTGACCGACTGGTTTATCTGGTTAACGCAATTCAAAACAGTTTCACCGAAGACATACACAGAGATGCTTCTTCGGTTTGGAGAAAGCGTTTGACAAAACGTGGATGTATAACATCATTCACCAACTACATGATTATCGGTTAAAAGGTAACTTGCCTAAATGTATCTCCAGCTTTCTCAGAGACACGACTTAGCGTGTTCAGAACGGACACTCACTATCGTCCTCACCCGAACTGGAAAACGAAGTACTGTAGGTAACTCTGCTGAGTGGAATGCTTTTTACCATTGTCATCAACGGTTCATTTAAGTGTATGCAAGTGTATGCGTTTTGTGGCTCTTTGTTTCTGTGAACACTGAGGTGAAAGGAAACTTGTTATGTACGGATTCACTCTGCCTTGGACAATGCAGGCACAGTGGATCAGTTATTAGAGCCGGTAATGGCGTTATGCCATGCGTTAGAAGACCTTGGTTCATCTTTTATTTTTGTTTGATGTCCAGATCATGTGGCGTTGAAGGTAACGAAGAAGCTGCCACTGCAGCGAGGGAGTGAGCGGTCAGCCCAAGAATTGATGCTATTGCCGTCCAACCTGACGACGCAAAACTAGCTGCCACAGCTTATTATTAAAGTGTGGGATCAGAGGTGGAATACACAGCAAAGCAAACCTTCTGCGGTGAAACAGAGCGTCCGTAAGTGGCAAGTAGCAGGTGAACCCAGTCGTCGAGAACAAGTTTGCTCTTCGCACTGAGCACACGAAATTTACGTCTTTGTATATTCTAAAAGGACAAGAACAACCTATCTGCTTTCAAGGCGGAGCACTTACAGTGAAACACATCATCGAAGACAGTTGTCTCTTGCAGAACTGGGGCAGAGACACAGAGTAAAAGGTAACCTGAAAGAACAGCTCGGAAACGAACAGCAGCAATAGATAAAAGAACAATGTCCTTCCTAAAAGCAGCAAGATTGCTGTAGGCTTTCAAATGTCGTTTTGCGTCTGTAGAAGTTTCCACTTTCGTTGAGTCAACTAACATGCAGGTGAAAACAAAACATCAAGTCTTGGTAGACGTCTGGTTAGTACCCACGCCCCTAGAACAGAATAAAAAAATAATAATAACACAATTTAGGTAACTCTTCTTTGTCTGATGAAAAAAAGAATATAGCAGTTCCCATGCAGGGAGCGACATTTTAAAATTGCATATTTTTCTGTCTTTTGTAAACGTTAGCACTTTTTTCGATTTCAAAACGTTTAAACATTTTTAAACGGCAACAATGAGACACGGAGACACGTACGAATACAGCGTATTGTGTAACTTTATCGGATGCTACATTTTCCTTCCTTTTTTTTCCTTTTATTCGTACAATTTAATTCTAAACCTTTGAACGAAACAATCAGAGTTTAAAAATAAATTGTGCTTTCGTCTGCACACAGTAGGGTGTGTTAATTGGAAAGAATTGTTATCCAATCCATAGAGACGACATCGACTGAGGCGTAGGTAAAAAGTGGCCCAAATTTCAAGACTCGTGGGGAGGACATTTGTGGTGTCAGCGGGCTGACTAAGTATGAATTCGGACAGCCTGCATGCTCATCCAATTGTCAATTTCAATTCACATTAGGTGTTACTCCGTTCTTTTAAATCTTGCACTTACTGTTTAAGAGATATATCAGTGTTAACGAAATCTGTATAAATTAGACTTTAATTCCTCCTGCAACAATTTTATTTATAGATTTCCAATTTTTTTTTTAACTAAATATGCATTGTTGTGTTTCGAATAAGTGCTCTTTGTCATCAATGTGTTCTTTTACCTGGCATGCATCATTTAATTCGTGAATCGGTTAATCTATATAATTATGTAAATCCACTGTTCAATACTTAGTAATTGTTGTTAGGGACCGCTTATAATATTATTATTGGGTGCTTCAGTCTTTCGATTGGTGCGTACCCTCCCCGCGTATACCCGTGGTGCGTGCGTTACAGAGTCTCACAAGTATAATTAATTGAAATAATTATATAACTAGTTAATATTAACAGCTGCAAAATTAACTTTATTTTGTAAGCTGAATCCATGTTACCGTGATAATATTAACGTCGAAGTTATTTATTTATCCGCAAACACAGAATACAGATAAAGATTTTCCATTCGAGGTGTTGCAACTGTCTTGTTATTAAAAGGGGGCTTAAGTTTGAATAAATAACAAACCATCGTAACATTTTTTTTTAATACCTTTTTGTACTTAAAACAAGTCTGTTTGATTTATTTTATTTCAGCTTTACTTTACGGAAGAATATGCACTTGGCTAATTGAAGTAAAACTAAAATTTGTACTTAATCTGTCTTCGTAATTTATAATAATTACGGTGCATAATCAATTTAATTAAAGCTTATATTTTTTTAAATTTTGATGTTACAGTAATTTCGTAAAGCTTTGTCAATACTGTTTTCGGGTACGGCAACACTGTGGTGAAAGTAGTCGTTTATCGAGTTCTCGAAATATACGTGTCTTGCTTTTTGGCCAAACATGCGAAGTGCTATATCACCACCTCACACTGCCGGAACAATGATCAATGGCATGTAGAATTAACTTCGTGTGATGTACGTTTCTAGTAGTTGCTTATTTGGTCTCTCGTCAGGAAATTACAAGTACGGGTTTTTTTTTAAATCAAAATTTCAACTAGTAATATAATTACTTCAATTAATTATACTTGTGAGAGACTCTATAACGCACGCACCACGGGTATAGGCGGGGAGGGTACGAACCAGTCAAAAGACTGAAGGACCCAATAATAATAATTTAAGCGGTCCCTAACAGTAATTACTAAGTATTGAACAGTGCATTTAGGATCCCTTACAATGGCTTGGTCAAAGCACTAGTTTGTGTGTCGACAGAGTTGAATGACCTGGACTATTGCCGTGTTCCGACTTGTCAGAACACCGTACGAAGTTGTTAGTAACAGTTGCGTGTTAACACCTACTGGAGACTCCTGTGTAAAACACGGGCATACTGAACCCCAGTCTCTCAGCTCTGCTCTTCAGTTTTCTCAGTTCAGTCCAGATAAATTCCCAAAACGTTACATCTAAATGATTATTTAAGGCTGAAAATGTAGAAGACGTTCGTAAAAATGCAAACTTAATGTACAAATGCAGATAGACTATTATTTTTATTGTAGTTCATGTGTGTACTTGTAAACGTTAAAAACGAAATTTGGTTTGAAATTTGTGGAATGTTACTTTATTTTGTCCAACCATTATCATGACTAAATATCTGTCTTTAGTGATAAAAGTGTGATGTATCTCCAGTGGTGTAGATTTCTTTAATTAGTTGTCTTTGTTTCGAAGCTATTAATACTGCTTACAAAATGTGCTCATGTTTGGTTGGACTCAACAAAATCACATGTTAAATGGAAACTGCAGATATGAGAAGAAGGAAAAGGAGAGGAACAAAAAGAAGGCAAAGAAAAAAACAAGGCGGAGAAGAAGAAGAAGAAGAAGAAGAAGAAGAAGAAGAAGGAAAGACAACAATAAACCTTAAAACATATATATTGTCAGGCATGTGAATAATATTATAAAAATGAGTATTTTGAACTCAGACACAGCTGTGGAAAGTCTTCAAAATCGAATGTGAAGAAACAGGTTTTGCTAGGAAACATTATTTTGGAAAAGGAAGGATGTGAAGCATTAGTCTCTTGTCTAGAAATTGACGCATCATCATTTAAAGTAGAAATAAAACTGTTTCTACAAAAATACAAGGTGACATGTTAATACGATGCGAAGACTTCAAGGGCTACAGAATTCTCACATCTATTTCGAAATGTAGAAAGTTTGGTTCGTCTTCTGCTTGTGTGCCCAGCATCTAGTTGTGAGGCAGATAGAAAGCTTCGGTGCTCTTCGAAAACTAAAAACTTATCTTAGGTCAACTATGACACAGCAAATTGACTCAACTATTACCCGGACTCAAACACATAGCTATGCTATGTCCATAAAAATGTATCGGACAAAATCAACAATAAGAAGGTAGCCAAAGTATTTATTTCTAATGTTGGTGCTAAGGGAAATGTGTTCCCAACTTTCTGATGCTAAGAATATTAAATAAATATAATTAATTCACTACCGACTCGGAACACAACATTTTTTCCCCCGTAAAACATATGTCCTTTGTACAATGTTTTGTGTTATTTGTGCGGCCTGATTGTTGTGTTTTATTTTGATTTGTGCGTGGTTTTATACAAATATTTTGGTAAAAACTTTGTGTTCCGAGTCGGTTTACTAATTATATTTAGTTAAGTAACGGACACGTCATGGACTACGAAATCCAAGAATATTAAATTTTGAATTGTCGAACGGTTTAATGGTTGTCTTATTTTAGTTAACAGACAAATTAATAATGTAATGTTTAATTAATATTGTAAACGAACACAGTACTTGACTTATCTATTTGAGTCATCTTAATTTTTGCATTTAACCTTAATCTAGTGAATTCATACAATCTTTAAATTACATGACAATGTAAAAGTAAATTATGTATGTCAACATTATTATATCAATTATATTAGTAGTAGGTTTAAACTTATAAAAATACAAAAGAATGACCTTAAACTTCCATAAATTTGGTCACACACCAAATATTCATTATTACCAACGTCCCTCCACCAATAATTAGGCACTGGTGACGTCAATGAGTTTAAAACCTCGTTCGTTTGTACGTCGGCTGAGTTGAGTAACCCGAAGTCGTGTCGTGTACTGGTCACATCACAGCCGGGCTATACAAACAGTCGACTGTTAACATGTTCTCGCAACTTGAATTGGTGTGTAAAACACAGGCTTCCTGAATGACTGCCTCTTAGCCCTAGTACTCAATTTACATATTACCTCGGTCCAAATAGTTTCCGCAAAGCTACTTGACATAGACCCTAACAATTATAATTATTAATTATACTCAATAATAATAATAATAATATACAACTTCAGATTTGAAGGGAAGGTGACTGTTTAGTCTCATAGTCACAACTATTTTCCTACCAAAAGTTAGTGTTAAACAATACATGGGTATAAAATTATACATAGAATGTACATAGACTGTATATAACATTTTTAAAATAATACATATTTGGTAGGCCTAGAGTTTAACAATTAATGTAACTAATATGTACAAATATCAATAATCATTTATTAAATATTATCCGCTCGCGGAACTTTGTGTGTATGTGTATTCTGTGTGAGTTACAATAACATCCAAACGTTGTTATTATAAGGAAAGTTTTGTTACACTTATACAAATAGAAGTAGTTGCTCAATTGGTAGTATCGTGCTTTTAATAGATAAAAATTCATTGTATTCAACTGAAATTACTTTGTTCGTAAGTCGCATGGCATACGAGTAAAGCCATACAGCGCTGATGTTATTAAAGAAAACATGGATATAACGGAGTAGGGATAAGTGAACACTAAAATAAAAGGACGAACTTAGGGAACGATCGGTTGTGACTGAGGGGAGACTTCCGTACGAAGAGGGCCATTAAACGTGTAAGAGACTATTAAAAGTTTTAATATTGCCAAACATTAGCTTGGCGTAAACTAAGTAGAAAATAAAATATTCTAAGCCGAAAATCCCGTCCGCATAACCAACATTGTCTGTCGTTTTTCACTGTAGTAATAAGCTCTAGCATATTGTAGCGGTAAGCAACATGTGAAGCATATTCATGTTTTTAAACATTAGGAAACTATCAGTTAAATTTCATTTATGTTTTCCAATGCCTTTATTTTCTTTTAACAATTGTTGCTTCTGTTACCAGAATGTATGTTCTTCCTAGATTTCGTACAGGTTTAGGATATTTGCTGATACAAAACATTAAACCGCATTGGTAAGATAGATTCGCAGAATGACAACGATAATGCGTGCTAGATTTCTAGGTCTGTTGTTTATACTTTTTTTATTCACGTTATTTCACGCTGGACCGACGAACAAAACAATCAGTATTTAGGAACAAATTGTGCTCTTGTCTGTATACACTAGGGTGTGTTCATTTGAATGGGTTATTTTTAACAGTCACGTCAGTGGGTGGGAAGAGGGTGAAAATGACCCCAATCGTACATCCTCAGACGGTGTGGGGTTGAGGTAGTAACTCCCACTCGCTTTCACGTGACTCCAAACAAGTTGCACACTGAGCTAGTCATTTAACTCTTGGTTTCTTCGTTTTCATTCTTCAGTGTTCTCGCGTTTATTGTACATTCAGATTTTGTGAACACATGTATAAATTACAACTTATTTAAGTGTAAGGCTTTTATATTTTATTTATTTTGTTTCACTTACGATCCCTCGTCTTGTTCTTCTATTTCAAGTAATATTTTAGTTTTTTTTGTAATTTCTTTGCATTTAAATAGAAATAAATTAGAATTCTATACTGTAGTTAAAGCTTTTTAGATTTTTAAATCTTTGTATATGTCCAAATTAAACAAGATGTTCATCGTTACCGTGTGTTTCTAATTATTTTCCCAATTCTTGTTTCAAATATTTTATTTGCTTATTGCATACTGCAACTATCTTCGGCGATGAAAGCTACAAATACTTGTCGCTTTCCATTCACACAATACATGATTTACATTTTTTTTCTTCCACGGGTCACAGCCAGCTTGTACACAATTAATGATAGTATCTGTTACTCCGCAAGTCCCGAAAAACCTCTAGATTTCTGCTAGTCGCACTCTTTGAATTGAAATTGGGTTATGTGTAGGTAAAAGAAATTAATGAAAACTTTTTGGTAAATATAAAAAGCAGTTAATTTGGTTATTGTACTAATAAAATATTTGCAAACAGAAATAACACTTTTGCACATCATCATATAAAAGTTTTCCAATTGGCGATTTTAGGCTTCACAGCTCATCATCAGATGGGAGATATGTTTTTGATCGTAAACATAGTAAGGTGCAACAGTGTTATTTCTGTTTGTGATTATAACCACTAACACAACTTTATTAATTAAATATTCTTATAAAAAATTAATTAATCTACGTTGTAGGCCGATTTACATGTTCAAGCTGCTGGTGCAACGTGATGACAGATGTAACGGTAACAATGTAGTTTGCGTCGCAAGGAAGATTCAATCATCTGAAGATTCATAAGCTTGATACATCATTTTGCGTACTAAATACTCAACTAATTTAGAATACCTAGGCGTGTCGTTTGTACCTTTAATCACAACACTAGTTGCAAGGATTTTTTAATATTTTCTATTCTCTAGAGTTTAAAACATCAAAAACACACGCAATCATCCGTTGACTGCCTTACTTTGATACTAAAATATTAGAACATTATTCAGTATTAAAGTATTATTATAAGCCGATTTAGGCCTACACGTTCAAACTCTTAGTGTGATTTGATGACAGACGTAGCAGTAAAGTCTTATTCTGTGCTACATGTAATCGTCAGAAACTTGGAGACGTAATACGTAAATATATTTACTAAACGCTTAATCAATTAGAACACTTAAGAGCAGTGGGGATTCCTGACACGATGGGTAGGACAAACATTTAGTCTCACCACAATATAAGTACATGTAACATAAAATTCCAATGCTAGAAAATAATTTTTAAATATTAAAATCAGTGAAAACAAAAGATTCATCTAAATGTTGACCTACTAAATGGGTCGTACGTAGAAAGCAAAGAAACAATTTCTCTGAAGTAACCTCGATTGTTAGATGTTCCCAATTCATCTTGACCAGAAAACTAAATTCATGTTTAGCCAAAAAACAGGTAATATCAATGACACGTTTAAAGGTGAGTCGGTCCTTTGACACTTTTTTCCTTATGCCTAATAATTTATATTTTTCGTCGGGTATCAAGCTGGGTGTCTATTTATTTTTTACTGAATTATTTAAACGTCAGGAAAGCTTTGACATCACCTTCTGTTTTTAATGTTCTAGCATTAATAAAATTCTTGAGGCCAGTCTAACCTTTGTTGAACAAAATATTTGTAATGTCAGTCGGTTTCCGTAGAAGGGAATGAATAGCACAGCCGCACTGCGATGTAGAAGCTGATGAACTTAAAAGACTCACTTAAGACACTTGGCGGTGCTTGATACGTGCAATCAAAACCCTCAAACAGTGACAACCAAAACAATAAACAAGAGAAAAAATGGCTACATTTTCACCAAGCCGGGATACAGCTAGTGTTCCTAGCGACTTAAATCACTACTAAAGAGTAGCACTACTTTTGCGTTTCTGAGAGACGGGTGCTGTGCAGTTTAGCATTATACGTAGATACCAGAAAAACGTCGTAATCATAGGTTAGATTCTTATAAATTTGAGTATTTTTAACTGTAGCTTAATGTAGAAAAGAAGGTTAGATAATGAAAGCGTAAAATCCTAACAAAATGCTAAATTTCTGAAATTATGGCCAACTCATACTAAGTGAAATGAAGCATTTTTTGAAGTAATTGCCTTGGGGACGGAGCGCTCAGTCAGATGTTAAGACAACGCACATAACTGTAAGCGAAGTGATAATAATGACTTTGATGAAATCAAGTCATCAATATCATTTTGACTGAAGGACAGTTGACAAATGCGCCGCCGATTTTCAAAAGACGAGATATAAGAAGTCATGTGAAACAGTTTTTGGTGGCAACAATAATGTTCGTTATGAAACCACTAGTTTTGACTGATTTTCTATGGGCAAGCACTGCTTACGTTGCTGCCATGAGGGTTTGTCCCTGCTTAGGAGTATCCTTCAACTTCTGCTTTTCTACTCTCCTGAGACGTTTTTAATATTTCCCCTTCCCTGAATATTCACAAACCAAAACACACACACATTCAGCGTGCTAAACTGTGTTTCCCATATCTTTATACAAGATATTTCAAACTCTTTTGAAAGCGATTCGCACATACCTTGTGTTTTTGTACATTTTTAGGCCATATTTTTCTTTATCAATAACAGTAATTGACATACACATAAAAAACGATGTGGTTATTAGCAAAACCAGCTTTGACCTTTGAATAAAAATAGGCCTCTCCTTAAGAGGAATCTGATCAAAGATCTAAATACTTATGGATCACTGGCTCAGTGTTCGGAAAACGGTCCGCCACTGCCCCCACCACTACTCGGGCAACCCGCGCCTCGTTATACGGGCGCTTACGGGAATAATGTGAATTAGCCGGTAGATTTTTTCGGCATCTTAACACATTTATCACATATTGGTACATTGATACGTTCTTATGAATGGTTTTCGATATATTACTGGTATTTAAAATATTATTTATTAATATTAAAATATTATTTATTTAAAATAATAGAACACGTGCTGGTTAGAAAAAAAATTAATCGTTTCATAGTAGTGTAAATAATTAACTTAATACATTACTAAGTACACCAGTGATTTAAGCCGTGTTAATTATTTAATAGTACGTTAATGGGTAAATCAAACAACTACATTTACAATGGTATAGGTTTTATTATTAAAATAACCTTATACATTACTAAACAAAATTAGCTTATTTAACTTTTGGCGCATCCCAAGTTTTGAAAAAGTTTCATTGGAAGTTTTGTTTCTTGCGTGGTGACAACACATCACTTTGTAAAATAAATGGCCTATTAGCTTAATTAATTTGATTTCATGACTATCCTCAGAATAATCATTATTTGACAAATGCCCTTTAAAAATATTTCCTCCAAAAATCCTACAAGCTAACAAAATCATTCTTTTTACATCTAGATCATTATTTTTACTTTCAGAAAGAAGTAAGTGATTGTGCATAAACTTAACTAATTTAAAAACATCAGAAGAGGCTCTAAGTAATTTTCCTTTAGAAACAAAATCTGTAAAATGTGTGTAAGAACTTAAATTAGAATTATCATCTATCAGTAGCCTACAGCATTCCTCACAACTTAGTTTGACATCTATTTTTCGCACAATAAAGCCACACAGATAGTATAGTACATTATCTTTGTAGTAGGAAGTTTGACAGTTATTAATTCAAGATTTTAGATTTTCAATGTCATTAAGATGATTTTCATCATCATTTTCATTTTCTGCCAAAGCAGCTGATTCAACAAAGCTCATGACAGAGTGTTGGTGATTGTTGTCAAAGCTGATACAATTTGTGCCCTGAGGTGCTTCGACGCTATTTCGAAACATAAGTTTTCTCAAGGCCCATTGGAATTGCTTTACATTTGGGTTGTTATTGTAACCACCTCGAGATCTTATACAAGCAAATAGCAATTCCAAGTGGTCCTGAGAAAACTTATATGTAAGAATGTACTTAAAATCAAGTTGCTGTAACAATCTTTCTGCCAAAATTTTGATTGAATTTATGTCTGACATAAACCAAGGGCAAAAGTTTTTCTTGAATGTTTAAGAACTAGAATTTCTTCAATTTTTAATTGGGACAAATAATCATAGCAATATTCAAGCTGCTCAATGCTTTTTAACAAATTATTTTTGTTGATTGGCCCTTTAAAATGTTTCCCATACGGGTCTCTGCTATTTAAAAAAATCAAATAACCTGTCTATTACCCTGATAAATTTTATGGTTGGCCCACATCCATCAAAATCTGGATGATTTTTGTTTTGTAAAAATTCTAAAGCATCAGCCACACCTGAGCTCAATGTTTGAGCGGCAATTTTAACATTCATTTTTCTATTGTTATAAAAAATGTGTTTGTCTGACAATTTATTGGCTAAATTTAAACCTTGTTCTTTTTGCAAAGTGTTCAGGCGCTGAATATATTTAAAATCTACAATGCCATGTATGGATGTTATGGTTTTCTTGTCTGCTAAAGTGTTACGTGCCAATTTCAGCATGTGACAAGCATCAAGCAAGACACATATTTTCTGGCTGACATTACCCAATTTTAAAGTAAAAAATGGTTTTTCTGGAAATTGACACCCTAACTTTTTCATTGCATTTACATTAACATTTGTCCCATCAAATGTAACATTGTGAACAATAACCCCTACATCATACAATTTTACTATACACATCTTAACTAATTTAGATAGCACTTCAGAACTTAAACTATTGATAAAAAAATAGCCTACTGCTGATTTGAAATTCCCTTTAAGTGATACCACTTGAAACACAAGGGCTTCACTTGCTAGAGTTTCAGGGCCTTCTGTTTTCATATTATTTCCAAAATCTACATAACCATAGTTTTTGCCCTGATGATGGTCATAAATTATTTGTTTTCTGATGCTCATAGCATCAAAAACTAAGTTTACTTGTTTTAAATCAGGTTTATTTGGAACATTTTTCTTTAAAAAAAGGAAAACTTCTTCTAAAAATCCAGGACTGCATTCGAAACTAGACACCCATTTTCTCAATGTTGACTGGTTTGGCAATGAAAAGTTATTATTTCTTAAATACTTATAGGCTTTTGGGGAGTAAAAATAAAGTGTTAGAGCAGACTCCTTCATTTTTTCAGAGTAATGAGAATTGAAGTTACTTTTGCTATTATTTTTAATTTGATTGACAACTAAATGTAAGGGGAATTCTGAAAAATTCTCTTGTAATATTTCTAATAATCTTTCGGGAGCATTTAACTTTTCCTTAAACAGTCTTATCATGTCCTTCATTGAGGCTATTTTTTTAGCTCTTCTTTTGAGGCGCTGTTGAAGAATTTTTATTTTTCGCCGGAGAAGAGCTTTAGTAGGTGATGCAGGTAACTAAAAATAAATAGCTTAAATTAGTATGCAGTATTAGATAAAACGTTACGGTATAAATTATATCTCAATAATTAAGTTGTCGACCTTAATAAATAATGTTGTAACTTGTGAAAAGAGAAAAATAGCCTACATTCTTTTGTAGGTCTGGGTCTTTTGGGAAACTGAAAAAAATAGCATACAGATTTTGTAATGTTAAAATTGTAACAAGTAGGCCTTTATAGCCAAATAAATTTAAATGTAAATTTACCTTGAATGAATGAATATTGTACCTAATAATAAACTTGCCATGAAAAGAACTGTATTTAATTGTTAGTCTATTCAGTGTTATAAACTAGAGCTATAAGTAAATGTAGGTCTATAACATTTGTTAAAATTATATTGAATCTATTTTGCCTCTTTGTGCGTTAGTTTCAAATAAAATTTGCTTGCATATTTGGTAACGATATTCTTTAGATATAAGCCTATTACATAATATTTTGAAAACTAGAGGTTTTTAATAGTCTTACAGCTATGTTATCATCACAAATATAAGAATTAAAAGGAAGCAACAATGTGGTACTCACCTGTGAAATGTCACACCAGAACCATTCTTTGCACGATTTGTGCAGTTATATGCCGCACACGAGTCAGGCATAATATCAGAATGACAGGAAAAACACAAATACGAAACGTCGCGATTATAAGCCACTCCACAATGAGCAAAAACATCAGCTGTCAATACAAATCATATGGCAGTGCGCGGGAAGTTGCCCGAGTAGTGGTGGGGGGTAGCGCTGGCAGACGGAATGCTCCTTGCCGCTAGTCACCATATAAGACGGCAATCCATAGGTTTACAGATCTTTGAATCTGATGCATGGAATGCACTTTGCTATATTCACTTAATGATTAATATCTATAATGAGTGGACATGTTTTATGGTAAAACAACATATTGTTACGCCATTACAGAACGTTCTACGTGTTTCTCGGCTATCCCAGCTGTAATGTTGTGTGCGTACGTGACACTTAACATGCGACGCAGTGTTACGTAATACGGAACATGCTCGTACATTCGATAGTGTTGTTCGACAAGCTTCTTAACTAGCCCAACGGTGCGTGTTTCTGCCAAGGCCGTCCTGATCTATCCTCTAGAATATTTTCGATTGCTTGTTAAGGACGCATATTATGGAACCCTGCAGACTACAAACAGCCCATACCCGCAGTCTAGTTTTCAGTTATTGTCGGGCGATTTACACAGTGTGTCTCAAGTGGTGCATTAATGAAAGGTGATTGTAGTGCGGAATTTTTTATTTGACATTATTATTTGTGTAGTCAGATTAACTTGCATTATTGTACGAGTATAATCTTGTTTAATAACTTGTTGATTTTAAACTGTTAATTGAGATAAATTTAAACTGGTGATTAGTGACTTAATGGGTGTCTTGTATTTTGTTATACTACTATCATATAAGGGACAGGATATCAAGAGCCTCTTATGATACTATATTCATTACATTTTTGGTACCAAATGTTCTTTGTTCTCGGGAAACAGATTTCCTGTGAAGCAAAAGTAATTCAGTACCGGTAGCTATAAGTGTTTCAAAAAATGTTTATTTTACAATAATAGATGTAGTTGATAATTTGTAAATTAGTGTCAAATCACAAATTAACTTACCCAAATTAACTTAAAAATTAAGCATATTAATGTGTAGGGTACTGCTTAGATTTCGTATAATTTGAAGCCTATTTGTAGAAACTAAACTTTTTGGCATACTGGTAGATTTGTGATGATTTGTACAATAACAATGTTATTGCGTTTCCTGGCCTGTTGTTTATATTTTTTATTCTTGTCATTTTACGCTGAATCAACGAACTAAACAATCAGTATTTAGAATCAAATCGTGCTCCCGTCGCACACAATAGGATGTGTTCATTTAAAAGCGTTGTTTCAACAATCACGTCAGTGGATGGGAAGAGGGTGAAAGTGACCCCAATATTACCCCTCAGCCGGTGTAGGGTGGGCAGTGGGTAGTTGTGCATTGCCTGTCCGCTTTTATGTATCTTTAAACAAGCTGCATATTGAGCTAATCATTCTACCCTTCATTTCTTAGTGTGTTTTCCTACTGTTCATATACTGTTCCATTCTACCCCCCATATTGTGTGATTACTCGTATATGTACACAATACAACTTAATTCAGTTTCAGATTTATTATATAATTTTTGTTTTATAAATTTTTTTGATTCCTCTATTCCAACTATGATTTTTACTTTTTCTTAAACTTAATAATTTTGAAATATATATGTAAATTAGAACTTGTGCGCAGACTTAAATTTCCCTGCCGTTCTTAAAGTGCTTTTGAACATTGTATTATCCACTGGACACTTGCTTTTTGTTAAATTTCCGTCTTTTATCATTATCGTATTTTTCTTCTTAGTTTCTTCCTACGATCTGCTCCCAGCTATGTGTTATGTGGTTTATAATCGTGCGAGACTCGTTGACATTATAATTAGGTGACATTATTATTGCGTGTGAACAATTTTTAATTGATTTGTTGTAAAGTCACTCTTGTTGATTACAAACTGTTTAATTGTGATATTAATGCTGGTGATTAGTGACTTAATTGGTGTCTTGTATCACAGAACGATCACGAGACCGTCGTATCAGTGGGTCGGAAGTGCAACAGAACCGTTAACAGTGAAAACGGTGGGCACTTTTCCAGGCGTTGCTGTTTCAGACAGAAGAACGACGACGACATAATGCGTAAGAAGCAGAAGGACGACAAAAAGAAGAACGAAGACAAGAAAGAGAAGAAGCAGAAAAACGACAGGATGAAAAATGCAGGCAGGAAAGAGAAGAGGCGGCAAAAAGCACTAACGCTGGGAACAGAAGAAAGACAAAAAGCACTGATGTTCGAGTCGGAAGGACGACAGGCAGAGGAACGGAAGCGCGAAACCGAAGACATCAAAGAGTTAATACAGCAGCAAAAGGAGACACAAGAACAAACCGCTCCAGATTTGGGTCTCCTACGAGGTGGCTGCCAGGCGGCTGTTCCACGAAAGCATGGGAAACAGCTTGGTTCCTACGCCGCGAGCCTTGTTTAAGACATCGATCACGAGGTCGTTAAAATTGAGGCGACAATCTAGCCCAGGTACTTGACCGATTCAGTTCAATGGATCGATCTCTTCTCGAAGGAAAGTGATTGGCATTTAGGTCTTTATTACACTACGCAACTGATTGCATAAAATGTTGTGGGACATTGGTATAAATGTAGCGTTTTTACACTTACTAAATTTGTTGCATTGTCTGCAATCGATTTTAACACATTTCCAAGCCATGCAACTGCTCGTGCAACTTTCAGTTTCACGGATTCGTTGTGGAGCATTGATTCAAATGTAGTCTATTAAACTATGCAGTCGATTGCATTAAATTCGCCTCCGCGCGCATTCTGTAGACAACGAAGAAATTTCATGACACGGGACAGACACAACATAGCCTATACATTTTATTACAAAACCGGCAACATCTCAAAAACGAATAGACAGATTTTATTGAAACAAAAAATAAGATAAAATTTGTAATTTTTTCTAAATTTCACTTAGTGACATTATATAGCTATTTTCTGTAAAAATTTTATCGCATGGCAAAAATTTTACTATAGGCAAGTTAACAAAACTTACATGACATAACACCGTTTTAAATCTCTGTTCTTGAAAATTAATACAGTAATTGGTTCAAATTTATATCTAAAACCATCCTCAAACTTCAAGGAATACGGTGGTGGAAGAATTTTGTATCGGATTAGTAGTTTCTGAGGTTATCCCAGACAACGATAGAAACAAAATTTACCTGTTTATTACAGTAGTATAGACGATATGCTTTCTCTGCAACTGATTGCAGTTCAGTTGCCTGTTTTTACTAACCTGCAACTAGTTTCACGTAGGCTTGAAATCAGTTGCAAGCAATCAGTTGCGTGATAGAGACCTTAGAAACGGACTTACGCTTAAAGCAGATCGCTTCGCACTGCCACGTGTTGATCTCAGTGCGATACCTCCGTAGTTAGTCCAAGTGTATCTCCAACTGGTATTGTATCATCACGCCTGCTAGACTCAGGGATCGTAAGCTATAATGGGAAGTAGGACCACGTGATTGGCGGTATATATTGGTAGCTCGTTCGTGTACACGAAGTACAGAAAGAGACCAAGGAAGAACTTTGAAGAAAGCTGGTGGTGATTGAGCGAATCCTAGAAACGCCATCGACTCTTATGCTGAAAGTGCGGTCCGTGAGATACGACTTTATTAAATTTACTACTTACAGAGGGATAGTGGGCCAGTTTGTAGAGCAAGCCTTCGCGACAGACCTTATGCAAGGCTTTGCTCACGTCGAACCACATAGCACCTGTGGATTGATACCTGTTGATGGTTTCTGATAAGAGGGTAACTACCCCCATTAACTGAAGTGCAGTTGAATGTCGCTGCCGAAACCCGAAGTAATCCTCGCGGATGATTAAAACCAGTGGATATGAAGCTCGGTTTGCCGGTTCTGATCTTGCGGCCAGAGGGGCTTGGACTGGCTGTTTTGGGGAAATAGACTTGCCGTTTCCGGATTCAGCGGAAGAAAGTTTGTCCTTACCAGAGCCGATGCAAGGCTGGTCCTTAGTAGGACCATCAGGGGGAAGTCTCCTTCTTCATCTTTATCATCATCGTCTTCTTCTTCTTCGTCTTTTTCCATTTCTGCTTTTTCATCTTTTTCTTATTACCGCGTAAACAACTTGCGTACATGCTCCCAATAGTACTCAAGACAGAGAGGGGATATTACAATAGCTCCTACCATAAACAAGTATTTGCATGCTCGTTTAGAAACCCTAAAAATAATGCAGACACACCTAATATTTATTACGCCTTAAGTGTCCTTGGCTGGGCTTATACAATCTCAACAGCGACCAAGTGTCACAGTTAACTAGTTGTCAGCGGGTTCTGTGAACTGTTTTGCAGCGATTATAATGCAGTATTAGTTTCCTGTTATGTTACGATACTGTAATTGAGCAGCTTAATGACTGTTACCGTCTGTTGTTATGTAAAATATTGGGATAAATATAATACGAGTCTTATTATTTTATAAGCACGTGGGTGGGAATGTCTGACGAATAATAATTTACTCCGTTGTCTATAATAATAATAATAATGTACAGTATAACGACATTTTGAAGCTCTCTAAACACATTTTATGATTTCTTTTATATTGCTTATGCTTCACATCCTTATAAAACCACACGCCACATAAAACATTTAGGAGATCTCTTTCCCATCTCAATCGGAATATTTCTTGCTGTCAGTAATGCTTTTACCTTTTCAAAAGCTCTCTCACCAGCCTAACTTAGTTACTAGCATGTTTTAAGACACGATTGGCAAGAAGACTTTAAATCGTATTACCCAATTTATTTGAGAATAGAACTTTTTTTTTAAATACAAATCATAAGACTATATTTTTGCGATTATTTGAAAAGTATACAATGTTTGTTAAAATTCTTTCAATAATCATAATTGTCAACAAAATAAGTGCCTGCTCGCCAACTTGGCTTGATAGTTATAAGATTCTAGTCGGTGTTTCTAACTCAATTTTATATCATTTCGTGTACGTAGGTGCTAAATAAACGTGGTAGTGGTAACTACTTTACATGGTTTGGTAACAGAACTTGTCGCAAAGAACTGGAAAATTTGTATAGCTTCTGAGAAATGCTGCGATAAAATTGATGAGTCTTCTTGTAGATTATTAAAGATTCTAATGACAAATTTGAGAGAACTGCGTTTCCCGTTTGAAACCCACTGTTAATGAGTTTATGTTAAAAGCAGTGTCGCCCACAAGTTTTACTAAGTTAAACCGACATTGACATTCAGCTTGAGAAATTGGGATGTAACAAGACAAACGCGTACAAATGAAAGAAACAATGGTGAAGACATTTAATATTGCCACTGTTACGCCGAAAACACTTTAAATTAATTATGAAATTAATACTTCATTAACTAATACGTAATTAGAATCATAAAATTTCGTTTCTTCTGGGTAGGCTGAAATCTATTAATACACTAAAAATAATTAAATGACAAGTTACTGTCCGTTCTCGTGAATCCATATTAAATGTGTCGGAATATAGAGATCACACTGAGTGGTGGCGGGGGCGAGAACCAACCCAAACTAATTCCTTTAATGTAATTAACTAAGTGCTTACACCAGACACATGAAAACAATGTTTTAAATGCAGATTAAGTTATAATAACTCTACTCTGAATAATTAAATTGTAGAATAATATTTATTTTTGTGTGTATATATTCAACACAACTAAACAAATAGACAAATTTAAGTTTTACAGTTTTCGTGTCGAAAAATATATGATCATTTCTAAAGGAAAAATTAATATCACATATAGATACAACTTTATCAAAGTAAAGCCACTTTGATAACATTCTTTCGTTTTCAGTTCACTTCAGAAAATGTGTCATCGCCTTTTCCATACTTATAATACTGTTAAATAATTTCACAAAATTTTAGCTTATACACGGTTTAATGTTTATGATTTCTACCATCATAAACGCATTGTTTCTACGTATCTGGTTTATTGTTTTATACATTTATTGCCGAAAAAATATTAAACTGTCAAAAACTAAAGTTAGAATGAAGTGTCAAACCGTTGTAACACAAATGAAAATAAAACAATATATTCTTTGAGAAAAGAAAAAAATATTGTTACAACGGTCTACTTGATCGTCGTAGGTACAGTGGAAAACAAAATACAAGAAATCAATTAAATCACTAATCACCAACTTTAATTATCACAATTACACAGTTTCTAATTAACTCGCACAATATTTCCAGTTAGATTGGTCTAATTTGGTCTAATAACAATGTCTATTAACATAGTTTCACACAAATATTAACACAATACTAATTCACTTCGACAACACTCAATCCGCACTAGCAAAAATCGCCACGTAACTGAACTGACAATCCGGCTGCTATGGCTTTATATAGGCCCCGCAGAGGTGCAGTACAGCTTTGCCTCCTTACTGCACGCCAGCGGCTTAATGCGTATTTCAAGTGTTCCTGGAACTCACTAGAGCCACCTACGTGAATGACGCAACCAAGCCATACTTGACGGGGGGAATGGAGAATGTTGTGGAATGTTCGGTACACTTCTCGTAAAACTGTCCCCTCCTTAAGCCTGTTTGTCCCGAACTGGCAAACCGTCTCTAAAGTAATACTTGGCCAGGCGATCTAGGTGGACGTCCTTGTGAAAGATAATTCTCCCGTCCATCGAATTCGGTCTCGTGTGATCCGAACACCAAGTGCCCAGGAATACGAATCCTCTGCGCAACCGCCAGTTTTGCTGGAATCACTCCCGTTGCGTCAGGTATTGTTGACCTAAACACCACTGGCTGATCCAAGTCTGTTTGGTTCTCGTCAACACCCTCTTGCGTAAGTTCATCTTCAGCAACTTTTCCCCCGGGCGCTTCTATTAACACACAAACAAACAAGGGGTTTTTCTTGACACGCATAGTTGGCTTTCCAGTCACTTCTTTTGCCGTTTCACGTATTTGTACTTCCTCTGCTAGTTCTTCTTCCATTTCCGCCTGGAATAGGAAAGGTTCCTTTTGACCAGACCTGTTGACTTCTTCTTCGGCCAATGCCACTTGCTTAATCGAATGGTTGGTAGACCTTGTCATTTTAGCCATGCAAAGCTTTATCTTCTCTTGGCCAACCTTCAGGACATTCTCTCGCAAGTCCACAACGAATCCGTAGGAATTCATAATGTCCGTGCCAAAAATCACTTCATCAACAATGTCTGCAACAAGCATTTTGTGGCTAAACTCGAGAAGACCCAGGCGTACACGTACGTCTATCTTCCTAACACATTGACGGGGCTTCCAGTCACAATCTGTATTGTACAATAACTAATTACAGGCCGTCAGTTGCTGAATAAGTCAAGGCGCACAATAGAACTTAATAATTTCCTCTCATTAAGCATTAAAGCCAAAAGACTGAGGCTATATGTTGCACAAGAATTGGCACTGTAAAATATTATTAGTAAGAAAATCTAATTTTAATTTCACACAGCTTAACACTTTAAAATGTAATAGATGACTTACATTTTAAAGAGGGCTATACTCCAGGCCACCTTTTGAGCAGACTAAAGCGGAAGTGAGGGAGTACGCCAGGGGAAGGTGCGGGTGAAAGGGGCAGCGCCTACGGTGTTGTCAGATGGTCGGAGAGGGGCAGGGGGGGGCACGCCTGTAAGCACGAGTTATGGCAATGCTGTCGCCAAGGCGGAGCTGCCGCACTTACAATCGGTGAGCACGTTGACAGCTGTGCTGTATTGTAGTGCTAGAGCACAACTTTGAATCGCGCGCCGGTTTATTTGGCAACCAAAGCGAGTGTGACGAGGCGACGACATCGCTTCCGCTTTAGTCTGTTCAAAAGGTGGCCCGGAGTATAGCTAACTCCTCATCTGTTTCCTCTTCCCTGTCAGCATTTCCATTGATATTGTATAAACGTCAGTCAGTATGACATTGTATAAACACCACATTTTAAACGTCTGTGGTGACATCATTATCACTGCTGATATTAACAACATCCGCATTTGATGTAATAATAATCTTGTCAATAACGTCTGACACTATCCCATCACCACTTTCCCAGTAGTAGTCCTCTACCTCTCCGACTTTCTTGCAGTACCCTACCCAGACACTTTCAATTATCGACATTACTGCTTACTTAGTTTGATAGTCAGTCTAGTAAAATTAAGACTTCTTTCACTGTTGCAATTTTGTATGTAGCATTTAACTTTTGGCCAGGAAAGTTCAATAGGATTGAGTTCGCACATATAGGGACGAAGGCGTACAACAGTTTGACCCTTTTGATAAAAATTTATCAATCTTGTACTGCTTTTCTCTGGGGCGATGGAGTTTTATAATTTAAAAAAGTTGTCCCTTTCTCATACATTCATCACAATGAATACCCTTATTTCTCAGAAATTGTATCATACCGAGTTTCGTAGAATACTTTGTCGGAATCTTTTCAGCCAAAACAGAATTATACGGTGCATTGTCCATAACTATTACTGATTCCGGTGGAATAATTGGCAACAATTTATTCTCAACCCACTTTTTAAATTTTCATAGTTCATCTGCCCATGATAGTCACCAAAAGTTTAGCACCTGGAACAAAGCTATTTTTATTTCCCAAATGTAAAATCACTAATCTGTTTCCCGCACTGTTATTTAACACACCAGAAATCTCATTTGACTGCTAACATTTATCTATTGTCAACCCATGTTTCATTAAAAAAAATATGTTTCTCCGAGCTTACCGATAACTTTACTTTGAACAAGGTACGTGTAACAAGTCATTACAATTTCTGGTTGTTCAATCAACACTATTCTTTTACGTCTATATTTCTTCCACTTGAATGCCACACTTTTAAACACTTACGTTAATGCCCATGAGAAATGGAGTCTTTCTTTCACGATAGGTAGAAGTTTTTTAATAGTGAGAACAAAGTTTTGATGTTTATAAAATTCCTCTAGAATATTTCTTACAATACACATATCGAAATTATCAAGGAATGTTTCCTTTCCTCACATGTTATACGTTTTTCCATGTCTTTCCGATTATAAAACACAACACTTCACTAATAACCACTTGAACGTACACAGTAATCTCGCCCGGTAATACTCGAACCGCACTAAAAATAGATCGCTGCTATACTGACTTGAGTGTCCCTGAGTAACTGTATTTATAGCCGCCGAAAATCTAGACGATTCCACATACTACGTATTACCTTTAAACTATGACGTAATTGCTTGCGGCCGTTACACAGTGAGAGCGGCTGTGTGAATACTCACACCGTCTATCAAATGCGTCAACAAGCACGTACGCCACACGCTTACATTCTGGATCTCTCTAGAACGTTCGATAAACACGTAGATTATTCTGTGATGTCATAACACTGCCCCCTCCTTAAGCCTGTTCGTCCCGAACTGGCAAATCGTCTCTGAAGTTGTACTTAGCCAGGCGATCTAGGTGGACGACCTTGAACTTTCGCTATCCTTCCTGTTGAATCCGATAAACAACATCGTTGATTCTTCTTTTCACAGTGTAGGGTCCTTCCCAGTTAGTCTGAAGCTTAGGTGAGCGACCACGACGGCGCTTTGGATTGAACAACCAAGCCTAATCTCCTTCTTGGAAACCCACACTATTGCTGCGAATGTGATACCGAGTTTTCATTTTATCACTAGCAATCATCAGCCGTCCTCTTACCAAGCGATTCATTTCTCGCAGTTGGTTTTCTAATTGCGAGGAATAGTTCTGCGGCTCTTGGGACTGAGTCTCAGGTGATCCGAACATTAAGTCCCCAGAAAGACGAATCTCCCGCCCAAACACCAATTTTGCTGGAGTCATGCCGGTTGTGTCGTGTACTGATAATCTATACGCCATGAAGAATAGTGGTATACGTTGGTCACAGTCTGTTTCGTTCTCGTCAACAACCTTTGAAAGATGCTGCCCAAGGGTCCTATTGAATCTCTCAATCATCCCGTCCTACTGAGGATGCAGAGGCGTTGTACTGGTCTTTCGAATTCTGAGTAGACGGCATAATTCTTTAAACACTCCTGATTCAAAATTTCTCCCTTGATCCGTATGGATTTCCATAGAGGCTCCATAACGGCAACAGAAGTTGTGAACTAACTGCTTTGCCACATTGGTAACCTCCTGATTTGGAATTGCGTAGGCTTCCACCCACTTAGTAAAGTAGTCACCTACAACCATGATGTTCCGGTTTCCATCGTCAGTAACTGGGAATGGTCCAGCAATGTCTATGGCAATTCTCTCGAAAGGCAGCCCAACGTTATACTGTCTCATTTTCCCCTGCTTCTGGTTTGTGGGCCCTTGCTTGCAGCACATATTTCACACGTCCGAACCCATTCCTCTACGTCGTGGCGAAGATGAAGCCAATAGAATCGCTTCCGTATTTTTTCAAGGGTTTTGTTGACGCCAAGATGGCCCCCACATATTCCATCACGCATTTCCTTCAAACGAGACTGCACTTTACTTCGGGGAAATATCAACTGCATGACCACGTCCATCTGCATTTTCCCAAGCCCTTTTCAGCAATCCGTTTTCTAAGATGAGAGATTCCCATTTTGCCCAGTAGCCCTTGAGCACTTCGGAACCGTGGCAGATATCTTGCCAATCCGGGCGGCGACCTTCTTCTTTTGCTGTCAAGATCGTTCCGATGTCTTCATCAGTCACCTGTTCCTGTCGACAGTCTTGTGTTGTCCAGCCGTCTGCCAGGAAATCTACCGTGATGGCTTGAACATGTGTTCTTCCTTTTTGTGGCAATCTCGGCAGTGTTCCGGGCACGGTCTCCGTGATAAGCCATCTGCATTACCATGCAGGCGCCACCGCCGATGTTGTACCTTAAAGTTGTACTCTTGCAGACGTTCGAGCCACCTTGCCAACTGTTCTTCCGGATTTTTAAATCTCAAGAGCCATGCAAGCGCGGCATGGTCGGTACGTAGCGAAAACTCTCTCCCATAGAGGTAATTATGGAAGTGCTCCAAAGCTCTGACAATTGCCAACAACTCTCTCCTTGCAACACAATAATTTCTCTCTGGTTTAGAAAGCGTATTGCTGTAATATGCTATTACTTTGTTCTTCACCGTTCTGCACTTGAGACAGAACTGCTCCCAGACCAGTATTGCTTGAGTCAATGTCTACTATGGACTTCCATTCGGAAGCTGGAAAAGCAAGAATTGGCTGCGAACATAATGCAATTTTCAAAGTCCTAAATCCTTGATCACACTCCCTCGACCACTGGAGATTTCGTTTATTTTCCGTTAACTCATGTAGTGGTTTAGCAATAGTGGCGAAGCCTTTAACAAAACGTCTGTAATATGAGCATAACCCCAGGAAACTCCGAACTTCGTCTTTACTCTTCGGCACTAGCCAGTCTCTTACGGTGTCCACTTTATTAGGATCCATGGTAACACCCGATGCCGAAACCAGATGGCCCAGATACTGTACTTCTTTCTGGAATAGAAAAACTTCTTCGGGCTCAGCTTCATTTGGGCACCGTGAAGTCTAGTTAGAACCTCCTTAAGGTTTCCCAAATGGTCTTTGAAAGTCTTCCCGATGACTATGACATCGTCTAAATAAACAAGGCACGTTTCCCATGTCAGGCCTCGGAGTACCAGGTCCATCAATCTTTCAAATGTTGCCTGTACATTACAGAGTTCAAATGGCATGACGTTAAATTGGAATAAGCCACTTGGGGTCGAGAAAACGGCCTTTTCCTTGTCTTTTTGATGAAGACCCACTTGCCAATATCCACTCTTCAGGTCCAATGTGGAAAACCACTGTGCCCCGGACAACGTGTCGAATGTATCGTCAACGCGAGGTAATGGATAGCAGTCTTTCTTTGTAACGTCATTTAACCTCCGGTAGTCTACGCAGAAACGCAACCCAGCATCCTTCTTCGCTACCAGCACTACTACAGGAGAAGACCAATCACTTGACGAAGGTTCGATTGCTCCCTCTGTCAACATGTCCTATAGTAACCGAGACATTTCCTCTTGTTTACATAATGGAGGCCTTCGAGGAAGTTGGCGTATTGGTGTTGTGTCCCCGGTATTGATGCGATGTTGCAAAAGAGAGGTTCTTCCCAGTGACTGTCCTCGAAATGCAAAACAATCTTTGAATTCGTGTAAAAACTGTCTGATTTCTTTTTCCTCACCACTTGAGAGGTCGTTAGAAGATCTGTTCAATAATTCTTGCAGTTCCTCTGGTAATTTGGAATTATCCGAAGCACTGGATTTTCGTTGCGTTATTCCGACTACCCAGGCCACAGGAGTCAATTTGCCTAGGAGCGTATTGCTTTGTAAAGTGACAGCTTGATCCAAAATATTCGCCACTCTAATAGGTACATTTCCGGTTTCGTCAGGTTTTACTAAACTTCTGGCAATTAGTATGCCCGGTGTGCTGACTACCTGGGGTTCGAATATAGAGCACTGATTGCCCCTAGTATCTACCTCGGTTCTAACCATGATGATCTTTTCGGAGTTTGGCGGAAAAGTTACGGCCAATTGGTTTATGACGTCCATCGATTTTTCTGCTGTCGTCATTGTTGATAGCATTACCTCTTCGCCTCCGATTCTCAAGACATTGTTTTTAAATTCGACTATAAATCCGTATGCGTTCATATGTCCACACCAAGAATTGCTTCATACACAATGTCTGCATCAAGTACTTGATAATTAAACTCAAGTCGACCGAGGCGTAGATGTATCTCCACTTTTCCATACACCTTTACAGGCCGTCCAGTAGCTGTTCGCAAGCTGCAAGAGCACCAGATTGGCTTGAGATCTTTCACCACGTCGGGGCGCACAATAGAAACTGTTGCGCCTGTGTCAACTGTATTCGAGGTTGGCCTTTCTTGAACGAATCCGATAACCATCAAGCTCCCGCTGTTTTTCTGAAGTGTAGAAACTGCGTATTCTCTAGGGGCTTCGTTCCTCCAGTTAGTCAGCACACGCCCCGTTGTACCGACTATTGCTCGTTTCCCTGCTGCTGAATTCTATCCCGACAATCTCGTTGTAGATGTTCAAATTTCCCACATCTATAACACTTCGGTCTTCCATCCTTTCTTATTTTATTCTGTGGCGCCGACCGTCGAGTCTCTGTTCCTTGTTCTTCTTCCTCATCGTCTGTGCTGTCGCGATCTTTTAGCGCGCGCACTTTATGACTTGTCCAACCAGATGCTGATTTGGCGGCCTCAAATTGCAAAGCATGTACCAGGGCGTCCACACTGTTCTGGTGTCTTGCCATTCATAACACTTGCTGTAGTTCGTGATCTCGGACACCGGCAGTAAATGTCTGCATCGCAAAACGCGTTCGAAAATCTTCTCGTGCTTCAGGATAGGCCAGTCTAATTAGTCTGTCGATACTTGTTTCAAACTCTTGAAGACTTTCCCCGGAATGCTGTCGCCTTGCTCTCAACTGGGTGCAGTACACATCTCTCAAATGTTTATCACCATACCGTAATTCTAGAGCTTTTATCAACTCGGCATAGGTTTTCTGACTGTCAGGTGGCACTTTCTGTAGTAGTTCTGCCGCGGGTCCTTTTAATGAGAGAATGAGTGAAACAGCCTTGTCTTTCTCTGTCCAATTATTTGCGCATGCACCAGCTTCAAATTGGCGGAGGTACGTTGCCCAGTGACTGCTTCCGTCAAAGGTTGGAGCTTTGACATGAACTGTCCCTACTTCAGGCAAAGCGACTTTCTCTGTTAACTTATTTTCTGTGTTTTTTCTGTCTTTATCACTGGTACAGTCTGTTCAAAAATTTGTTTTGGTTGAATCTTCATGCACTGTTCGACTTCACTTTTAATTTGTTCTCTCATGTTTCCCATTGAATTTTCTACTGCAGATATTTTATTTGACACAGATTCTTCTATAACAGATATTTTTGTAGACATCGATTCTTCCACAGTCAAGACAGATTTTTCTACTTCAGCTATTTTTAATGTCATTTTAGCGCGCGCACTTTATGACTTGTCCAACCAGACGCTGATTTGGCGCCCCCAAATTGCAAAGCATGTACCAGGGCGACCGCACTGTTCTATCCGCAGGTCTTTTTAATGCAAGAACGAGTGAAGCAGCCTTGTCTTTCTCTGTCCAATTATTTGTGCATGCAGCAGCTTCAAATTGGTGGAGGTGCGTTGTCCAGTGACTGCTTCCGTCAAAGGTTGGAGCTTCGACTTGACCTGTCCCTACTCTAGGTAAAGTTACTTTCTCTGTTGACTAATTTTTTGCGTCTTCTTCTGTTTTTATCATTGGAACAGTTTGTTCACAAAGTTGTTTTGGCTGCATTTTCAGGCACTGCTCAACTTTACTTTTAATTTGGTCTCTTGTGTTAGTCATTGAGTTTTCTACTGCAGATATGTTTGTTGACATAGTTTCTTCCACAGTCAAGACAGATTTTTCTACTTCAGCTATTTTATTTGACATGGATTTCCTTCTTTATTGCACTTTTCATCTCTTTTGTCACATTCTGCGATGTTCCCTTTGTCCGTATTTTATTTTTCAACTTACTGTTTCTTTGGTTGCTTTGTTAAAGGCTTTTATGTTTGTCATTCTCCCTTCATAATTTGTGTCATCACTAGTAGGAAGGGCTTGAATGTGATATTAACCTTATTCCAATAAAATTGTCTAATAATTTCGTCTTACAATCTAAAGACTTTAGTCTTAAGCTTTTTTTGTATGTTTTTTCCATCGCCCGTAGAGTAAATTTTTTTTTTTGCATTCAACAAATTAGCGTTCTTCTGCCAGATCTCCTTGTTTTCATTTCAAAGAACTAATTAGTAGAGTAAGTATTTATACACACTCACTCTCGTATTTAATTATAATACTAGTAAGTCTATGTGACTTATTATAACACTATAATAAAGAGCAGCATCTTACTTTGAAATCAAAGTGAGATTAAATTCTGTCGGTGAACATATTGCTAAAATCTTATAAACCGCAATCAGTTTATTCTTTCCGTAAAGGATACACGAAGACATTTTCATCGTATCTAAGAGCATTGTTTATACAGAATATATAAATTAATTTTAAACATACTGCCATTAAGTGTTTTGATCATACAAACGTTGTAATATCAGAGCTGGAGAAGAGATAAAAATACCAGAAGGACTAAATTTTTAAAATATCTGCTTTCCTATTCTGTTTTACTGAATTTACTATTTTCTTATTTTATGAAAGTTCATAAGCTTTCACGGCCGGCTCCAGCATAGTTGAAATTATTATTATCAGCCGGGCTGTTAGACCGTGGTGTACAGTCGTTGCTATTGACAAACTCTTTGGCACCGCCATCGGAGGTCATAATCAGTGTCTAGTTTGGCACGCTCTACGCCAATTCACACCAGAGAAGAGGCAGAGATAGAGATAGTTTGTCAATAGCAACAACTGTGACACGGCCTAGCAGCCCGGCTGATAACAACGATTTCAACTATCCTTATTTTATGTTACTGGAGACACTCATGAAAGCAATACTGAACTCTTTCTAAATACTTCATATTCCAACATATCACGATGTCTGTGTCTATGTGTTGGTCTGTCGTCGTGTGTAGCTGAATGAATCTGTAAATAGTACAGTGGTGGCTCATGGTGCTCCAACTAGAAAAAGTGATTAACGATTAAAACTTTTATAGATCAGATTGTCTCTTCTTAATATTAGTAACAAAACCTACTACTTATGCCACTTCACTTTGCTTTTCAGTCATATTGTACCGCAGTTAGATTAAACCTTCAACACCAACCAACAGTAATGACCTGTACGCATTTTGTGTACGCTTTAGATTGCCTATTTCATTTAATTAATCCGTACTGTCCGTCATTAAGTTTAGTAAGTCACCATCAATTTTTTACTTTATTACTTACTTGGAATTCGTGAAACTATTTTTGAAATGAAAATTTCAACGCAGTTCAACAAGTGTTTGTAATTAAATATTTATCCACAAATTAATTAAAATCAATAGTGGTTGTATTTACTCTGTTTTTACTGGAAAATTAACAAGCGATTTATACGCAAAAACGGACACATACTTACACTGTTCGATTTTTTTCTCTGGGTTTTTTGTCAAGTATTAGAAGTATGCATCATAAAGAAGCAGTGGCAGTTGACCGCAGTTATACTATTGTGAAGTATACCAATGATTTTGGTGACAAAGTAAATAGAGTGCTTGATTTGCATGCCGTACTATTTTTAATACCGGTAAAAATAATAATTAACCTTGCGCACGGAGAAAGGTAGAAAGCAAGCAGCTCAAGTTCAGCCAATTACCACGGAATATTTCGCTGTAAGTTTGCTCCAGTTGTCTCGTCAGAAAGAAATGAAAACAGTAAAAAGTAAATATGACACCTTTTAAAGGTAAAGTATTACTAAGTGGAAGTGAATAATTTGTTTGAAAAGCCTAAAAAACACGTGTACAGGGTAGTAAAATAAACCCAAGTAAATAGTAATTCTATTTGTACATCATATAGTTGAACAAACAATTTTAATTTTCTGAAACAATACTCGTATACTCAGTACGAAAGCAGGGACAACGTTTAGAACTCTTTACCACAATGACAAACGACTGATCTTGTTTATGTGGCTTGGATTTTCGGCTTAGAATTTTTTTATTGTCTACCTAGTTTCCGCCCGCTAATGTTTGGCAATATTAAAACTTTTAATAGGCTCTTGCACGTACAATGGCCCTTTTTGCAGGGAAGTCTCCCGTCTGTCTCAACGAATCGTTCCGTAAGTTGCCTTCTTATTTTTTTCTTCTCTAATTCTTACGTTCTTTATCCCTATATTTCTCTATTAAGTTAATTTTATACGTTTTTCTCAAATGACATATTTAACTGTGTATTACGGTTGTAGTAATTTTGTCATGTTAGAAAAACAGTAGGCCTAGCATTGATTGAGCGACTACTTCTGTGTGTATACATGTAAGAAAACGTTTCTTGTAATAACAACTTTGTTGTACTATTGCACACAGACACCTACAATACACACGCACACACACACAGTTTGTAAAACATTACTGTTTTTGCTTGATAACGTCAATCAGTAATTTACAGCAAATCGTGTTGATAAATCAAAGAGTTTAATTCAGTATAGCGTGACTTCACCTTGTATCCGTAAGCTTGTCGAGCAGCTTCTATTGATGTAGGCATACTGCATACAATCCAGTCACAGTAATATTTCCACTTTTTATCACTTCTTACAAAACCAGCTTGTTTAGATGGTTCTTGGTTTTAATATACAAACTTTTTATAAGCTCTTTGACACTAGGTACATTCATATTTTATTAGCTTTAGGGTTCCATTGTTCCAATTACGCTTTTATATTTAGCCGAAAATTTTTTAGTCATGTTAATATTCATTATTGATAAAATTGTCTTCAAATACTGTCACATTTTTTTTTTTTATTTCTAAATGTATGTGTTTTGGTGCTGTATGGAACTGTGATTAACCTTGTAATGTGCGTCCGTGATATTGTCATAACGACCGGATGGATCGTCGTTTTATACATTGAAATCAGACTTGATAACTTTTAATTACCGTTAAAAAATTAACAAACACACTTATATACAACATTTATTTAAGCTACAGATTGTACATTACACAGTAATGTAACAAACATTAAAGTAGATATTTAAATAATAGTCTATGTAATGTTTAAAGTAGATAAAACCCATATTTTGATCGCTTTGATTTGTTTTCCAGGACCTAGGTCTTCATTTTGTTTGCGTTAGTGTAGAGTGTCATTGCTGGTATAATAAAAACTATTGCATAGTAGCGAGAACATCTGTCAGAAGAATATTTACGATTTACGACATTGCAGAAAAATTAAAAACAAAAAGATAATAATTTGTTTCTTCTGAATTTTTAACACAATATAGCCTACTAACTATTAGATGCAAAGTCAATACGTCTCTGTATTACAAGCTGTACATATTTCAGACATAATTTGCATGTCTGTGGTTACAAGTCTCTTGGATAACAAGGAAGCCTTTCTGGAGGCAACGAATAATATAGAAAAATCCGGTATGCCTATGTGTTTGTATATGAAATTATATAAAAGAAATCATGGTGTACAGACGGAGAAATTATAATTATTTATTAAAGGAACGCACCATGTCTCACAATGTGCAGCAGAATTTGAAAGATGTGAATTAAAAAGGACTAAAGACTGGTATTGAGGAAATGTCATGGAAAGTCCAATGTTAAACCTTCAAGCTCTGTGATATGAAGCAGATGGGTCTTAGGACGTTAAGGTACAGCCGCTAACGTAGGATGTTACTGATGAATAATGATTGTTGTTTTACTAGAAAACAATAGATCTGTTGCATAGGTTTTGTAAAGAAAACCCTGTTCCATCTAAATCAGAGAAATTACAAATTCTTGCAAGTTGTTTGAACACTACTTTTCAAACGGCATTTTATTCAGTAAATATTCTTCACAAATATCACACTCTAATGACACTGTTTACAATACGTACAACAGTGAGAAAAATATTAATTTAATTTTAGTTAATAGAAAATTAATTCTTGAAATTAGACCACATTGGCAAAGTAGGAACCTACGACTCGGGTTCCAGCCGGCGCAGGCTATATTTGTTTATTAAATGGGTGATAATAATACTAATTATAAACTTAAGAAAGCGTATCAAGAATATAGCCTTTAAGACAGAAAGTTATGAGTTTGCAGCTTATTTATTAGGAGATAACTTTTGTTCTAAACATGTGAACTTACCTTATTCCCCTGACCTTTTACCTTCGTAATATTAAATCGTCCTCAGGATTACAGTGTATAATAACTAATACTGTATATTGAAACATATTAAAAAGACAGTATTAATTTACTTCATTGTTTATGATTTGTTAGTTGGATTTCTCCTTGTATACAATTAGCTGACAAACTTAATGCATGAAATCTTTAAGACTACACTTGCGACTTGTATGTAAAATGTTCATTTGAGAACGCAATTTTTACAATTTACCCCGCTTTAGTGCTGTGGCCAGATTGTTTTTCAAAATCTAAATTCCCAGTTTTTAATCAGTCTCATTGTGAAGCTCTGAGAAAATATTTTTGCGATTTCTTTAATTTTTTGTATGAAATGCTTTAATTTGTTTTACTTCGTCCCACTGTGAGCTGTCGTGCGATATGCTCGGGCGCTGATGTCCTCGAAATGTTGTATTTTCACAAGGCGTGCATAAGTCGTCAAAACTTTCGGTTTATTGACCACTGGGAAGTGATTTAGAGAAGAGCTGCAATATTTGGTAAATTAAGGAAAGCGAGTTACGTTAAAGTGTGTAATAACAACGAATGTAAAACACAGACACGTGATTCAATGTTACAAGAATGCAAACTAAAAACTGGCTTACAATTACATAATCACTAAAAAAATGAAGAAGTAAAGGAAGAATATTTTGTTATTTAAAAAACTAAGGAAATTATAAATATGTATGTGTATAAAAAAATTGTGTGTAGAGAATAGAAACATTAAATTCTTACCTTAAGCGTAACTAACAAAAGCACACATCAAGAGAAATCCTGACAGGAAGGTGGATGGCTTTATTCAAAATAATATCTTCCTTGCGGGAATCCATTCGGCCTATTGTATGACATAATAACGTTGTCGTAAGACAAATAAAAGTAAACAAATCTAATAATATTGTTTTGAAGGAAACTTTTTGTCATCGAGACAAGCTAAATAGAGATGCTGAGATGATGAGTAACTTAAGTATCATCCAAGGAACCGAGATAATATCATATTCAAACAATCAAAATTTACAAACCAAATGTTTTACATACTTTCAAAACAACGAATTTCAAAGCAGAGTTGCAACCTAATGTCAGTTAAAAGTAGACTGCATTTTAATTTGAAAACAATTATTTACGTAATCGAATGTAATCAAAAATAAATCACATAGAAAATTGGAGAATGCAAATGAAACGGACCCAGCAATAGAATGATTCAGCTCAGTACGTAACCCGTTTGAATGCACGTGAAGCGAAGAACTGAGAGCGCACACGGTTCGGTGTCATTATAGGGTTCAGTATCAGTCATTTCACCGTGTTCCATGTTTTGTCGTGACTATAGCCCACAACCCTAAAAACCTTTCAAATGAACACATCCTATTTTCTACTGACGAGAGTACAATGGGCTTCTAACTACTGATTGGTTCATTTCCGGCTGCAGCAAGGGGTAACATGAATTACGAAGTGCTAAACAAAAGAGCGGAGGACACAAATATTCGCTGACGTTATCATACGTTTTTAGTGTACACAATGTTCCAGTCTAAATGATTCCTCATTAAGTGAGACGTATAAATTAATTGTGTAAAATATTTAGGCGCTTACACAAATTAATTTATAAAAAATATACATATTGTTATATAGTATAACTATAAACCAAGTGGTGGATAATATTTTAATTACTTCCATATTCCTTAAGGAAATGGAAGTATGGTGATGGCAAAAAAAATCGTGTTCGAGATTATTGCAGATTCTGATTGTACTACACTCAAAACATGAAAAAAAGTCGTTTTCCGAAAAGTGTCTGTGTGTGTGTCTGTCTCTCTCTGTCTGTCTGTGTGTCTGTGTGTAATTTTTTTTCTATGGCAAACGATAACTGCCGCAAATTCAAACAGAATCAAATAACTTTTTTGCATACAGCTCTGATTTGTAGAGTACTCATGATCTATTGTTTTTGGTGAGGATCGGTTGAGGGAAAGGGGTAGTTTACCAGCAACGGTTTTTTTTATCAAGGGAAATTTTTTTTTTGGCAAACGATAACAGCCGCAAATTCAAACAGAATCAAATAATGTTTCGCATACAGCCCTGAATTGTAAAGTTCTCAATACCTATTGTTTTTGGTGAAGATACGTTAAGGGAAAGGGGTAGTTTACCAGTAACGTTTTATGTTTTAACAAGGGTATTTCCTATGGCAAACGATAACAGCCGCAAATTCAAACAGAATCAAAAGATTATTTGCATACAGCCCTAAATTGCAGAGTTCTCAAGACCTACTGTTTTTGGTGAAGATCGGTTAAGGGAAAGGGGTAGTTTACCTGCAGCATTTTTTTATCAAGGGTATTTTCTATGGCAAACGATAACAGCCGCAAATTCAAACAGAATCAAATAATTTTTTGCATACAGCCGTGATTTGTAGAGTACTCAAGATCTACTGTTTTTGGTGAAGATCGGTTGAGGGGAAGGGGTAGTTTACCAGCAACGTTTTTTATCAAGCGCATTTTCTATGGCAAACGATAACTGCCGCAAATTCAAACAGAATCAAATAATTTTTTGCATACGTCACTGAATTGTAGAGGACTCAAGGCCTTTTGATTTTGGTGAAGATCGGTTAAGCGGAAGGGGTAGTTTACCGGCAAACTTTTACTTTTTAACAAGAGTAAAGTACTTGAAAATTCATTTAAACTTTTTCAAACAATGGTAATTGTTAAAAATAAAATAATTTTGTTGACAGGCAATAAAATTATAATTTTTTCATTTTAATGTAAATCTGTACATAGTATAAAGTAAAGTCGGTCCGTTTTCTCTCTGTGTTTGAAATCGCTAATCTCAGGAAGTACTGAACGGATTTTATTCAAGTTTTCGCCAATAGATAGAGTGTCTACCGAGGAATATTTATGTGTATAATTAATAAATATATGTTGTACATTAGCTTAGCTATCACGGTTTATGTCAAGTAAGTGGTATAGTTTACATCTTATATATAAAAATGAATGTTTCTTTGTTTGTCCCGTATGCGTTCCTATACCATTCATCCGATTGGGATGAAACTTCGGTGAGTTGTTGTGCGCATGTCCGCGAAGGTTTCTTCCACATTGCCTCCTAAACCACTGGACCGATGTCAACCAAACTTGGCACAAATATTTTACGCAACGGGAAAACCAACATAGGACAGGTGTTTTTTTCGATACGATCCTCTGGGGGGGTCCTTTGCGGTCTTAAAAAACTATTAGATCTGGTTACTATGGCAACCCAATAGAATAGATTCTGTTCTAAATATATTATCGCATTAAATTGAAGACCACGCGAACGAAGTTGTGGGCAACAGCTATTTATTTTTAAGAAGCCTACTTTAATTAAACTTTATTAATTAAACTAACATTTTCATTACGTACAACGTGAAACTCCGTAGCGAAGCACGGGTATTCTGCTAGTCATGTATAAGAGAAAATATATCGTGCGTGGCAGGCAAGCATATCTCAGTTATGTACTGTTTACGTTTCCATTTTATTATTATCACTACCGTAATAAAAAGGCAGGGAACACACACACACACACAATTCGCGTTATTTCTGGCCTCATTCATGTTTATTTTCTTACATTTGCACGGTTTTTAAATGGAAAGTGCCCAACCCATACCAACATAACGCATGCAAGCCGAAAAAGTGTCCAGCGTGGATAGCGATTTGCTTCCTGTGGATCGCTGGGCAGTGTAACTGCACGTGTTTACAGAGGAACGATTCATAGACAGACTTTTTGTCTTTAGGGAATGAACCCTCTGCAAGATGCTGAGGGTCCATGAGTGACTTCGGAGCGCTCCTTCTTTTCCGCGTGTTTGTTCTGTGAAACGTACACTGTAGATTCGCAGATTTATTCTAAGCAACGCTCAATAGGAAATGTTGAAAATTTTTGTCCACGGTGAACCCTCATACACACTAAACCTGCTCTGATGTTTTAATTACGGACATCATAATATTAAAACTTTGGAAACTTGAGCACTACTTAATGGAGATCAATCATTAACTTATACAAGCCATTAATTTTATGCATATTTTTAATATATATGTGTACAACGTTATCGGCAACAAAAAAGTAGTTTTTGTCAAAATTCCTTCCTGGGATATTTGGCCGTAGTCCAATGTTTTCTACAAAACCAGACGTTTCGGCAATGCCATCGGCTTCCATCATCAGTGAAAATCGAATGCGATAACGTGAGGTGGTATACGTTAGTGACCACAGTACTGTGGTTAAGGCTGAAGCAGTAAGTAGAAAGAAGTAGTTTCTATGGTAATATTTCATTTTGAAAATGATTTTAAAAGTAAATCTTAGAATATGGAAGTCATGTATGGTTCTCCATACCGATATTTTATTTTGTATTTAATATTTATATAATATCTTTACACCAAGATGTTTCACCTTATTTGGAACATGTTTCGGGATACTTAGTGTTCCCATCCTTAGCCTTTTTAATTTTGAATCTTATGGAGTACTTGAATGTGGGTTGGTTGTTGTTATGGTTTCCTGTTCGTTTTTGGTATTTTAAATTGGTATTATTGTGTGTGATTGTGGTGTATATATTAGTATTTTGTGTATTTTCGATGTTGAGTACTTTGAAAATTGTGCCACGTTTTGTATTGATTTGTATTTTTTCAGGTATTAGTTTGTTTTGTGTTTGTAAATTTGTGAATTTTTCCAAATGTTCATTATGGTGCCTTTGTCTGGTATGTGTTTTATTAGTGCCATGTTGGTTGTGTCTGGGAATTATATTTATATTGCGACAACACAAATAACTTAACTATTGGCGAATAGGATATGGTAGTGCGTGTGTTTTAATGCAAAAGTCTACATTGGAGGATTTAAGATTATTTATTGCACACAAGACATATGAAATTGTTTATGCGATATATTTGACAAGAATAATAATAATAGTGTTTGCAAATATAGTCTTTTAAAATGTTAAATAGTGTTCATATATGAGTTGTGGTACATTACATATACGATGATTTCCACGGCAATGTTGAAAGGGGTTTTGTTTTGTAGTGGAGTCGTCAGGCGTGGCGTACGATGACAGGTGCCCCTGGTGATGATTACAGCTGGGCTGGTGTCCTGCAGTTCCTACGTCGACACTGACGATTCGCACTCGAACAATGGTTCTAGGGATACTATTACTGGAATTTCACACAGTATTTAGAATTCACAAGTATCTGAATTTTATACAGTATTTACAATTCACAAGTATCTCAGGTCACAGTGGGTATTTAACTAAAACGGTATATTAAACTTATACCTATCTGGACTCTTCAAGTGTTCACACGTAACACTAGGTCTACCACGGTCAGCAGACCTTCCTAAACGGAAATCTTCCACTAACACGGAAACTACTGATGATAATCTTATACCAATAAATAAGTTATAAAATACTTCTGGTACTGTAGAATACCTCACACAGTAAAACCCAGTTTAGGTTCACATTTATACCCGTTATGTTATAACGAACAATAACGTGTAAATATGAATTAACTAAATAGTTCTGATAGTTCACACTTGTTACTACCGACAAATGGAATTAACGAATTCTCGCAAGCGAAAAATCTTGCACGAGAAGCGCACGTTCCCTTCGTGACAGCTAGACAAGAAGAACTGCCCGTGCAGCCACAGGCTGAAGAAAATTCCGACTGCCTTCGAAGCTTCTTATTGGTGGAAGGAAGTCACATGGTTACTCTGCACACGGCACTACTGTGGTTTCATGCCGTAAAGTGCATAGAATTTGCAAGGGCATGCATAGATAGTTATCTATGAATGTCTTATCTCACACAGAAATGCGTTTTATAACGAGCTTTATATTTTAAAAGAAATCATATTTTAACATTATTTTATGCTCAGGAAATATAGGGAAACTGTAGCTAATATAGTAGTTTATGTCCAGGTCAAGATGTCCAGTTCAAGTGTCAATACGATTCGATAATTATATCACGCTCGGCAGGGAAAACGTTTATCAATCGCGCACACTGTAACGTCACAGAACGTTCCATAAAAGAAATCATTTATATAGTAAGTTAGCATAAGAGGAAAGTGAGGTGAACAGTATCGAACCCAAGTAGTCCCAAAAAATTGTGTAATTTTGTATAATAATTATTTCTATCAACTTGAAAAAACGACCAAACTATGACTAAGACAAAACCCCATATATATGATTAAAGTGAATAAGAGTGAAAAAACCATAAGACACTATAAGAGAGAGAAATAATGTCAGAATCAACCAAAAGAAGTCAATAATTATTAAGTTTTATAATTATGAATAGAGTATTAAAAACTATTTTTTGTGAATGAATGGACATGATCCATTATTATATTATGTGATGTAAATAAAATAAATGTATTAAATGACTTAAATACATTATTCAAAAGAATCTAAGTTAAAATAAAAATTGTATATTTGCAATGACAAAAAATATTAATGTGTTGGATTTGAGACCATACACCCAGTTTTCATAAAAAAATTAATTATTATCAGATTTAAATAAAAACTATATGTAATTGTCACGCAGACAATAGTGAACAATTTATCTTAAATAAAAGAAGCTGTCAAATGAATAAAAAGCAGCCAAAATAGCCAAAAACAGTGTTAACTAAAAACATGTAATAGGCATCTAATATTGTATAATTTATGAATTTAATGTTGCCAAAATGCAACCAAATTGCATTAGAAAGTTGTAATATGATATAAAGCAACTATACTAATATACCTGACTAACTTTAACATTGTAATAGTCAAGTTAGCAAAATATTTACTTATACCATGTATGGCTGGAACCAATCATCCAGTACAAAAATAATCATATCTGGCTAAATACTTACATAATGCTAACAAAAATAAGACAGAAAGGTACAATACATCAGTATACCTTAATAAGAAACAAACTCAGTTGAAAGTAAAGTCAATTCTAAAAGAATTTAGCTAATAAGGGTGAGATTTGTCACACCATAAAAAAGGACATCTCAAGACCAATCAATAATGCTATGTCATCTTGTGATAAATATAATATATGTACAGAGTAACCTGGTATCACAAAAGATAGACAAAATAATAAACTCTGTGTGTACAGTAGTGAAATAATACATAAATTAAAGAAAAAGACTAATCATTGTATTAGAAAACTGACAAGAATCTAGGCCATGAGCAGAGGCCATATAAAATTGTATTTATTTGTATTTTATTTATGTTAAAATTTGTTTATTTTGTTGTAGGAAGGTAGTAGTATTAGATGTTCAGCTTGTGGAAGGAACTTAGTAACTCCACAACAATTTTTGTTATAAAAATTGAGTTTTCAATGACAACAACTCAAGGTGAGGGTTGTATATTGTATTGTTTATTAGACTTAAGTTAATTAGAAACCAATCATATTTAGTATCGCTAGATTCAGTTAAAAACAGGGAGTCTAAATGTATTAATGGCATACAAATTGTGAGTACTAATGTAAAACTGTTTGATAAATACCAGAGTAATTTTTGAAATATCCTTTGTATGAAGAATAAGAAATTCGTTCTAAAAGCTTCTACGGAAGTGAAAATTGTTCCATGACATTCCATTTCGTTTATTCTCGAACAATCTAGAAAGAATTTTTACACAAATATACCGGAAGTCGATGTAAACAAGCAGCCTGAATTAGTATAAAAGAGAGACCAAATCCGACCGAAAAACACTTGAAACTTGAACTCCAGAACTGATGCATCACCCACAACACTGATCAACGCAGCTAAGGCGAAACCGAAGAGGCAAGAAATCGACAAGACACGGAGAAAGGCTTTTTCCCGTACATAGACATAAACGACTGACTTAACCTCAACGAGAATCTACGCCAAATGTGTCGCTGACATAGAGCAGCGATACGGCAAATTTTAATAGAAATCACGCAGCCAGAACGTCAAGCGGCCCAGGAGGGACCAAAATTTTAAATAGAGAACGGATTCTGCTGTGTTCGCATAGACTGACTAACGTGACAATAATTCCCCCTAACGTAAACAAACATATACCCAACAAGCCTTTCTTCTCGACACTGAATGGGAATCAGCGCTGCGGCGGATAATTTCTGAATTAACGCGGAGCAGCTGATGAGCTTTTGGCGGCGTTTGAACGAGATTCTACTGCCAAACGTTTTTACAAAAGTGCGGAAAAAGTAAACGATCGCAAAATTTGACTTTAAATAGATTCAGTGTACACCCGAAGAGGCGAGATTGAGAAACTACCCGAAAGGAGTGTCCAGTGCGAGAATAAATAACCATTGGAACGTGAGTTACCAAATTAAAGTCATTTGTTACCTGGTTACATTTTATCACGCAGTTGTACTTCACACGCCACACATACACCTTCAAATCACTTAGTTTTTTCTTGTAAGGCATCTAATTGATATGTCTTGTTAGTTCAAAGGAGTCATGTCCTGAGAGTAAAGATTTTTCACATATTAAACTCATGCTTTTCAACTGAGTCAAAATCTGAAATATGCTAGCCGATACTTGATTGGATATATAAAAAATTGTCAATAATAATAACTTGTAAAACTTTTTCTCTGCAATTTTATAATTTTTTTCTATGAATGTTAGTCCTTCAGACGATTTGTTTGTTTTTGAAGAATCATTAAACTTAACTGATTTTTCCAAGCTAAACTGACTTGTTTAAATTTTTTCGTAGATTTAAAAATTTTATCAATCACATTTTTTTTCTTGGAACAAACGTTTCCAAGTGGCGCCCACAAAAAGCATAGTATTAAGTTGTGTTACAGGACTACATCACTGCAGAGGACCCAGTCAACAGAGTAAGTAACAAAAGTGCGCGGAGGTAACGCCCGACATTTTACAACACAAACATTTACACAACACCCATTCTTTTCGTTATAAATTGGCAGCCCAACTAGTGAGGCTTGAAAAAGACGGAACAAGCCCGGAAACTACCAACATATTAAAATGCCGCAACCTAAGGGAAAAAAGGTGAAGAAGAATGTGGAACCCGAGTTAAGTGTGGAAGACGGAGAGGCAGTACAAATGGAGGAAACGGAATTAGAACCGCCCACACTAGAAATGGAAAGACCGGTACAAACGGCAGATGAAATGGAGGAACAAACGGGAGAAGAACCCATACAAATGGTAGAACAGACAGAGAAACCGAACCAGAAAAAATAACAGGGAGTGTTGACGTGAATATATTAATGATGATGCTCCATGAAATGAAGGAGGATATGAACGAAAATGCAAAAAAAAGTAATGAGCAAATGTTCCAAAGGATGGAAGAAAAAATGAACAAAAACACAGAATCCTTAAAGGAGGATATGAATAAAAATAGACAGGAAGACAAGGAGAAATTAGATAAAAACATAGAATCTTTAAAGAAGGATATAACCGAGAAAATAGATGACAATGGGAAAAAACTGGAGATATTCCAGGAGGAGAATAAAAAAAGTATAGAGTCCCTGAAAAAAGAAATTAGCATAAAGTACGAAACAGTAACCAAAAAGATCGATGATAATAAAATCGATAGTGACAGGAAGGTCGAAAACATGGAGAAACAATTGGAAAGGTTACAGGAGGGAAACAATACACGTTTCGAAAATCTAGAGGAACAAACAGTAGAGACCAAACAAGATCTTAGAAATCTCGAAAACATGGTAAGGCAGAACCAAGACGCCATCATGCAGGAGGTGGGAGAAGTCCAGAAGGACGTTAGCGAGAGGATGCAGAAAACATATGATATCGCTAACAGGCTGGACGAACAGATAAAAACTAACAAAAATAGTATACTGGAAATAGACCAGAGAGAGAAAAACCTGCATGAAAGATTAGAGGCGCTGAGAGACACACCAATACTAAACACTCATACGTGTCATGGTGAAAACAGGGAAGTAATCAACTTCCAGAACTATCGACGAAACCCAATGGAATTTTTGGAAAGAATGGAGGAGTTTATTGGGAGAAATAGAGAAACAAGGTGGGACAGGATAAGAGAGATGCTTGGCGAGACGTTTAAAAATACTAAGGATAACTGGTGGATAGCGGTACGACCCGAAATAACGAATTTAGCAGAGTTTAAACGTCAGTTTAAGGAAAAGTATTGGTCAGAGACCGTACAAAACAGGGTAAGAATGGACATTTTCTATGGCAAATACGACGCGTCCTATGGACAGTCCCCGACGTCTTATTTCCTGGGAAAGGTATGTTTAGCACGGAAGTTGTACCGCCGATCCCAGAAAAATGTTTGGTAAGGCAGTTAGCTGGACATTACAGCTATGGTATCAAGGATGCCCAATTATACCAACAGATTAGCAAAATAGCCGATCTGGCCAAATTATTGGAAAATTGCGAATCCAAATTGTTGGCCAAATTCTTTGCCTGTTTCCTGTTTTTTTAGGGGTATTTTGTACATTCTGTTAAATAGTGAATAGAATGCTGCCATTTTATGTTGCGGTGGGTGATCAGAATGGTTAGGTATAATGATGTTAGTGGGAGTTGGTTTTCTGTATATTGGATATTGTAGATGGTTATTGTTTCTTGCGATGATTATGTGTAAATAGTTGATTTTGTTATGTTTTTGTTTTTCTTCTGCGAATTGTATTTTTGGATGTACGTTATTGATTTGTTTTAATATGTTACCTGCATTTGTATTTTTGTTATTTGATACATATATCCCATCATCAACATATCTTATCCATATGTCATTTGGATCAAATGGATTTACAATATTTTGTATTTTGGTGTCTATATGTTGTAAGAATATTTCTACTATTATGGTAGATAATGGAGATCCCATTGCCAGACGTTATTGTGTTTTAGTATTAGTTGAAGGAGGCTATTTTTTTCTAGTTATATACTGTATATCTTCATTTTGTTTTTTAAGTTTGTTTATTATTATGACTATTTTTTATCTACTGGGATGTTGGTGTACATACTTTATTTTAAGACGATTTATTCTCTTTAAAACACACAATGTTGTTCTATATTTTGCATGTGTTTAAAAAAGTAAATAAAAAGAAACGTGTTACAAATTATTTTGTTATATTACTCTCATGTGTATGATTAAAGATGTACTTAAGTCACAATATGTAAAGATTTTACACTTATTTCCGGCCGTATAAGAATAAACCCTGTCTTCGCAAATTTACCATTCAAAATGATTTATAAAGCTGGTTGTTTACTGAAGTCGGACACCGATCATTGATGTAATAAGGTATCGATTTCATATACGTCAGAACAATTAAAATAAATACAGTAGACTCTTTACAATTCGGCCGTCGGCTACTTCGGCCGCTCGAGTAATCTGAAGTTTACTTTTAAGGTGTTTAAAAGATGCGAAAATGCGAACGAGGAAAGTTTAAAATGAGAAGGAGATGACGTTAGAACGCCTCAAAACGAGAAACATATAAATAAGCTGAAATTACATTCGAAACTATTTCCATTGTGTTTATGTAAAAAATTTATACAGGATAATTATGAACACACAAAGTTAATGTGGTTATTATACCTTCAAATTTGGAGGTTTGTCTCCAAGTTGAAAAACATTTTAGGCATTGCTAGTGAAAAGTTAAGAACAATGTTGAATCGCTTCGATTAAACGGTACAGAGAAGTAGATCTACTACAGACCACAAAACAACTAGCGTCTTGATTATTAATGGAATGGTTGTGTATCGTGTCTCAGGAAATGTGAGAGATAGTGGAGATACAATTCGTACCAGAATTGCAGACAAACCGTCAAAAAATAGAGGCCTTGGACATAAGTAGAATAGCTGTACGTTGGTTGAAGAAATCAAATTGAATTCTTATAGACTAATTGCAATGTCACCCAAAAATCTGTATGCTGAAGCTATATATTAAGGGCTTTTAGGAGACCAATGCAAATATAATATCTATACAGACGTAAAGGGATGAAGCGTCTATTTTACCAGACAGAGTGAGAAAGACGGAAGGAGAGAATGATGAAAATACTTGAAAATAAAGAGTACTGTATTAAGTCGAAGATCTACTGTATCTACTGTACTAGATTAGGCGATTTGGATTTTTCTATTTGGAAGGTTACCCGAAGGGTCTTTTAATGTTTATCGGTGGCCCAGGCTTCGCGGAGACGCTTAAATTATACGTCTCACTGGCATTCGCTTTATAAATGCCTTTTGTCTCCCCTTACGGCATCTTTACATTCACAACGTTGTGGATTCTGAGCTCACCTCGTATGTAGCCTACCCTTTTCTCAACCTTTCCAGCAAAGTACATTTCAACTTTTCGTAATTAGTTTAAGAGATAGTGGTTTTGGGGAGAGGAGAGAGTGAGAGAGAGAGAGAGAGAGAGAGACAGAGACAGACAGACAGACAGACAGAGAGTGAGAGAGAGGAGAGGAGAAAGGTGTAAAGCTACAGTAGCATAAAAAACCATGGGATTTTCATTGTAGTTGGCTACTGATAACGTACTTGAAAATAATAATGAACGAGTATACGAGTGTATTCAAATAGCCAAAGTAACCTTTTTCAGTCCGCCTTGTGACTTCTTTTTAATATGTAGATGACGCGTTTCCAAGCATATGCTTGAACATCAGTTCATAAAATATAACTCATAGGTTGTCATCGGTTAACAATACTTTGCACTGTATACGCATCAGTAGGTGCGGTCCTATTCACGTTTGGTCGACCACATTGAGTATACTTATTATCACATAGTTTAGTGAAGTATGAACAAAATGTGTAGATTTAGTGTAAAAACTCGCGAAAGTTTTTAGCACAAACTATTCTACTTTTCATGTCTGCTACGTCTACACTAATTTTTACTTTATAGAAGCCCTAGGGACTCATTCTGTACTTCACAGTGAAAACTCAGCTACTCATTCATACATTCGTTTGATGATATGTGACTGCATAGTAATTTGTTTTGATGTTTAGTGTCTCTGCAGTACATTCAACCCTGGTTGTATTTGCCCAATGTGAAAATATTCAGGTTGGAAAATTTTACTACTTTGAGTGCCACGATCAAAACAACAAAGCATGTGTGTGCCCCGCAGCGCAGCGGAACAAACGCGCGCGCGTGCCAGAATGCGTACTGGAGTCAATGCAAGCCGCGCGCGCTCTCACTGAACCCCAAACGCACAGACTGCAACGCAGGCCGTGTGTCCGCCAAACGGGTGTGTGTGAATGTGATGCCTGTGCCCTAATCGTAACAATAAAAACAGCAAGAAAAAACGTGTACCTCGAATAATTCACAATGGGTAAACATCCCACGAGATGGATTGATTTGCAGAGACACCAACGGAATACGTCTTTAGTCGTTGACAATTTGAAATAAAATAAATAAATTCATTAGTTTCATTGAATTGCTTAGAAGCAGACAATATATTGTTAACAATTACATCAATTAAAATTTAATAGGACATTTTTAAAAGTACTTAAAAGTAAAAAATTCGTGTTAAATACCGTCATTATGAAGAAAACGAGAGATAAAATTTGTTCCTTGTTTACTCGGGTGAATAAGACGAGTGATCCTACGTGAAGGTGTCAGCATAAATTATAACCTCTGAGCCCCCTCAGTACCCCTTATCAAAGTTTTGAGAAAATTTTCTTTGAAAAAAATAATCTGTTTTTTTTTTTTTGAAAAGGGGAAGGCGAGCAGTAATTTTTTTAGGACTAGGCAGATGGCCTAGATGAAGCATTAAATGCACCGAGCCCATTGTGACAGGACTTGCAAATAAAAGTCAGAATTAACATAACAACATTTATTTTTGCCTTAGATCATATAGCAACAGTATTCAATAATGTTATACATACATTTATTTTTGGACAGTAATCTTCTATAGTTCAGTTTAAACATTCATGGGTCTCTCGGTAATTGAGCATCATAAATCAAATTACAATATTGTAACAGCCAACCAAATTATTCACTCTTAAGTGACAGAACGAGAGCCCAGCAATGATTAATCATTCTGTTTGTTGCTTTCCGGGGACTCAGAATACTGAACAAGTTCAATAAATACTGCACACAACCAGCACCCCTACCAAGCCAATGGATGGTTTTGAAAAAACCCCTTTTAGGTGACTTTAAAACTTCAATAATTAGCTCTCCTTTTAAATTATAGCAACCACTCCAGGTAATGATTAATCATCACTAGGTTAAATTGGCATAATCCCTACTGACAAATAATAATAATCTCACAATGACCCAATGGTTATGCTAACAATTAGTGTAGGTAAATTCTTATAGGCATTCTCAATATTAATCACTATTATATATAAATATACTATCATCTTCATGGAATTCTCAAACAATCACAACAGCTCGAGTTTCGTCCAGGCTGCAAGCATGCACATCCCTATTGGACTGAGAACTAGAAAACGCTTAAACGAAACTAAATAAAATATGAGAAAAGAAAGGCAGCAAGGTAACACGCGAATTTACTATAGTAAATGACTGTCAGTTAAATATGGCCGACAGCGTGAGCTGCCCTGGCGTGATAATTCATGAACCCGCACAAACAGTTAATCCGACGAAATGAAAGAATTTGAATAAATAGAAAAAGGAATGAAACAATCGCTCTGTACATGCCCGCTTGACCGGCATACAATAATTATTGACTTATTAGTAAATTACAGATTAGTACCACTGAATTTTAAACGTGCACATAATGAAAAGACATGTTCAGTTTTGATCATCTACTATTTAACTGCAATTTAACTCACAAAAACGGAATGTAACTTCTCTATTCTTTTATATTTCACTGCAATAGTGTGGCAAAATGTGTGCGAGGTCGACTTTACATAATTTTAATTGTTTCACCTGGTGTAAGGCTGTTACCACGTGCTGAGGTAGATGGTTAGCTCATGCCTCAATGTGTAGCGAGTTGTTGGTTCAGAATCCGGGAGATCCATCCTGTACTGTGGGTCCCATCCCTAACGTCCGGCGACCAACGGGGATCTATGCCGTAATGCTCAGCTGATGTCGAGAGATGTAGTCATCGCCATCGGTTCTGTCTCAAGCCCCTGGCTGGTTCGGGAACCCTATAAGCACATGTATTTTGTAGAAAACATCACTAATAATAATTCATAAACAGCTAACTCGACTCTAGTGTCGCACTTACACACCACACTTCATATACAACAAGTCGCTCGCACAGAGTTTTAACAATTGAACCAATTACATTTTACTAATTAACTGTGCCACAGTAAAAGCTATAATCATTTCCTACTCAAAGAGTTAAGACTAGAACTTTATACTATCAGATGCTTTCTTCTAAAGAAATCACCACGTGGCCTCAATTACACTAAGTTAATCTCGATTGATCGGTGGTTATTTCGCCACCTGGCTTCAATTACGCTAAATCATTTGATAGATTGCCAGTTTGTGAATTTATCAGTGGCACCTTTACGCTACAATCAATAAGTATCAAATATCAAATCATACTGAAGCTGTTTTATCAATTTTAAAGCAGTTATAAAAGATTTTGCCATGTGGGTTCACCATGTTTGAACCAGAGCAGAATCACGCACACACCTTGATCCAATTCCATCAGCATTATAAATATATTTACGCACATTTTCATTTTACTTAATAACAAAGTACAATCAAAAGAAACTCACCAGAGGTCGTTAATAAAATTACTCGCCCATGGCAGAAAGTAGGACAGAAGAAATCTTTTTCGTCGCCGGCGCTCAGATGATAGCAGGTTCAGATATGGAAAGCAACTGAACTTTTCCCGCACTTGAAAGCCCACGTTCGGGGAGAACGCAGTTACGGCAATTAATCAACAGGGCGCATGATAATGCACAACTGACGGCTCGCTGCAATAGCCGACGACACGCGGCAGAACTATGTCCAGGCGAAATATATACGTAAAAATAAAATAATTAAAACTCGCCGCGATGTTATTTTACTAGTCGCGGCACACCCCCACTCCAAAAAGGCAACCTGGTTGCCTACAAAACTCAAAACTGGTGACACACCGTCTAGGACCATGGTCCTCTAGACGTTTACTTCCACCTCACCAATTTGGCATTGCCGGGAAATCTCAGACACTTATTCGCACTCAGGAGAACAGAGGCTCAGAGTGAAAACGAAACAAGAGGAAGGATGTAGTGGAGTGTGTACTCATGTGTGCCTGAATGTGTGTAAGTGTATGAGTGTGCGGAACTGCATGCTGGTCATGCCAGGGCCAGCACACAGCAACAAGAGACAGGAGGAGAAAAGAAAAAAGACGAGAATCGGGCATGCCTCTGAGTTCTGACCTCCTAAGGCCTCCTACACTCAACCACTGAGACCAGAAAGCAATTACTAACCAGGACCTATGACACTTCCATCCCCCCTCCCAGAACTGAAAACTCTCAACACAACTCCGACCATCCGCACGCGACACCCTCCGCCATGCCAACCCCACGGGACCGCCCCTACACGTCACCATCACTGGTGACCACCAACTACTCCTACCGCTGCCACTCACACACGAGTCCAAGGACCAAACAATGTATCACTAACCTTGATATGTGAGTGATCATACTATCACTGTCCACCTCATGGACCGACCAGCCATACGCAACAAAAACAAGGCATCAACAATCCTTGACATATGACGGGCCCACATCCCTACACTAGGCCGGACGGACCCGATTAGCAAGGCAGAGAAGACCGCATCGAGGGCACGCGAACATCAATCCCATATCTCTATTTAACAGTTCGACTACACACCGTAACTAGAGATGGAGTTACTTCTGTACTGAACAGTCTATACAACACTCTCTCTTAACCGAAAAGAAACACCAGGGAATTCAACCAAGAATGCGGCATGGTATATAACAATCAAAATTCCATATCAACAATACATCAGCTGACGAACAAACCAGGTTGACCGTGAAATAGGTATATCAAACATAGAACAGTTAGATGAGACAAGCACGGTTTATCAGATTAAGAGAATAATAATAAGTTCCACCATGCAGACGGCTATCACTGGTTCAGAGTCCAACTCGCTTAGATGGCATAGTTTGCAACGATACAGCTGCTTATAATTTACTAGGTCAATACCTTTTTATGAACAACCTTAGCCTTATTTTCAAAACCTTTTCTTTACCTGACCTAACTAAACTACCTTATCACTAGACAGCAACTGAGAAACCAACCTTGGACCGACCAACTCTCTATAACAGTTTCCTTTTCAATTCTGTAAGCAGAACTCTGACCCTTAAAATTTACAGACCTACGGAACACAAACAACAATCTAACACTAACATCAAAACACAGACAGGAAAGACTTGCCTCCATGCAAGTGACCTCTGGGTTCCCTAGCCTAGCACGGACTCGAGAGACTAAATATGCCGAGCTAACACCCCTAAAACCGAACAAGAAACAAACAACACTAATAATAACATAAGTATTAAGACAAAAACAACAACAACACATCATATGACACCTCAAAAGCTTCACAACTATATGCGCAACAACAAACATAAATATCAACATCACTAATTCAAAATGTCATACGATATCTATTCTTTGCCATCGTCAATAACACCGACTACAGGCCCGACCACACCGCATCCAACAAGGAAATAAATACGAGTAAGCCTAACTCGGGAACAATCCACCCATTTATCTAACTCAGTCTAACTTCACTACCCACAAGGACCTCCGGCGAACTAAAGAATCTCAACAATCAGAACATTCTAGGAAACCCGTGTGCGTGACTTGTGCTGGCACCTGGTTTACAAATAGCCCGTACAAGCACAATGAACATAATAATAACAATAATAATAAAATGCATACCATAAAATTAACATAAACATCAAACACAACATCAAACACAAACATCAATAATATTGTGCTTAATGGACACAGCATTGTACATCACCTCTAAATTAGGACCCGCATTTATCAATTCATTACCAGAGTCAAACCCAAATTTTCTGTCTACTAATTTATTAACTTTTCAAAAAACTGTCCCCCAAATTTGCAAGTTCTGTCACATAATCTAACCACGCTCTGCTACCATTTGAGCCTCCTCATGACCCCTTATCAAAGTTTTGAGAAAATTTTCTTTGAAAAAAATCTGTTTTTTTTTTTTGAAAAGGGGAAGGCGACCTGTAATTTTTTTAGGACTAGGAAGATGGCCTAGATGAAGCATAAAATGCACCGAGCCCATTGTGACAGGACTTGCAAATAAAAATCAGGATTAACATAACAACATTTATTTTTGCCTTAGATCTTATAGCAACAGTATCCAATAATGTTATATATACATTTATTTTTGGACATTAATCTTCTATAGTTCAGTTTAAACATTCATGAGGCCCTCGGTAATTGAGCATCATAAATCAAATTACAATATTATAACAGCCAACCAAATTATTCACTCTTAAGTGACAGAACGAGAGCCCAGCAATGATTAATCATTCTGTTTGTTGCTTTCCGGGGACTCAGAATACTGAACAAGTTCAATAAATACTTCACACAACCAGCACCCCTACCAAGCCAATGGATGGTTTTGAAAAAACCCCTTTTAGGTGACTTTAAAACTTCAATAATTAGCTCTCCTTTTAAATTATAGCAACCACTCCAGGTAATGATTAATCATCACTAGGTTAAATTGGCATAATCCCTACTGACAAATAATAATAATCTCACAATGACCCAACGGTTATGCTAACAATTAGTGTAGGTAAATTCTTATAGGCATTCTCAATATTAATCACTATTATTTATAATATACTATCATCTTCATGGAATTCTCAAACAATCACCTACAGCTCGAGTTTCGTCCAGGCTGCAAGCATGCACATCCCTATTGGACTGAGAACTAGAAAACTCTTAAACGAAACTAGATAAAATATGAGAAAAGAAAGGCAGCAAGGTAACACGAGAATTTATTATAGTAAATGACTGTCAGTTAAATATGGCCGACAGCGTGAGCTGCCCTGGCGTGATAATTCATGAACCCGCACAAACAGTTAATCCGACGAAATGAAAGAATTTGAATAAATAGAAAACGGAATGAAACAATCGCTCTGTACATGCCCGCTTGTCCGGCATACAATAATTATTGACTTATTAATAAATTACAGATTAGTACCACTGAATTATAAACGTGCACATAATAAACAGACATGTTCAGTTTTGATCATCTACTATTTAACTGCAATTTAACTCATAAAAAATTAAACCTGTTAGTCGTGGGACTACCGGTGGACATGGAATCATGGGCAGTAGAATTCCTCGTCGACTCCTTTGAAGCGGTGACATGGACCGGGCTGTTCTGCGCAGAGCATCGAGGGTCCAATGTTGTCGAAGCACAAGTTATTAATGTTCTCATCGTCTCTTTTCTTACTAGCTAGCCGTACGCTCGATCTGAGTCGCTTTGGGGGCACGCCGGATGACCCAGGTATCGGAGATGCGGGCCGCTTGGGCGCTGACGGGGTTTCGTCAATCTTCTAATGGTTGCCATTGTCTACGTTCTCGGCCTATTTCTTTTATTTTAGTCTCAAACGATAGGCCTTTTGACGCTCTGCATAGGATTTGCCGGTTTTCGGTTTGAAATTTTTGGTTCGAGTTTTATCGCGATTTTTCGGTCGAGGCATTTCAAATTTTTGAGTTCAAATGTTTTTATTATTTTCTCTGAGTGCTTCTGGTACTCGGAATTGGTGTTATTGGAGAGATTTAGTTTTGAGGATCACAACGCACTTTGTATTTTTGCGATCGGACTTGTAGTTCCCGAGATATTTAAGTTTTAGTGGAGCAATTTAAAAATTTTCGGCGCAAAAACACCCTCAGGCTGACAAAGCCTAGAGGCGACTGACGTCAGTTGCCAAAATTCTCAGTACTATTGGTGGAAGGGGGCCGAGTGACTCGATCACCTGACACCTGGTTTGCTGGGATTGGTTGAGCGGTTCGTGAGATAGTGGTATGCCGAATGTACATTTGAAACATAACGGTCCATTTTTGCGAAACTTGCGAGTAAGACATTACATACCTATGGATTCCATGTCAAAACGGAATGTAACTTCTATATTCTTTTATATTTCACTGCAATAGTGTGGCAAAATGTGTGCGAGGTCGACTTTACATAATTTTAATTGTTTCACCTGGTGTAAGGCTGTTACCACGTGCTGAGGTAGATGGTTAGCTCATGCCTCAATGTGTAGCGAGTTGCTGGTTCAGAATCCGGGAGATCCATCCTGTGTTTACTGTGGGTCCCATCCCTAACGTCCGGCGACCAACGGGGAGCTATGCCGTAATGCACAGCTGATGGCGAGAGATGTAGTCATCGCCATCGGTTCTGTCTCAAGCCCCTGGCTGGTTCGGGAACCCTATAAGCACATGTATTTTGTAGAAAACATCACTAATAATAATTCATAAACAGCTAACTCGACTCTAGTGTCGCACTTACACACCACACTTTATATACAACAAGTCGCTCGCACAGAGTTTTAACAATTGAACCAATTACATTTTACTAATTAACTGTGCCACAGTAAAAGCTATAATCATTTCCTACTCAAAGAGTTAAGACTAGAACTTTATACTATCAGATGCTTTCTTCTAAAGAAATCACCACGTGGCCTCAATTACACTAAGTTAATCTCGATTGATCGGTGGTTATTTCGCCACCTGGCTTCAATTACGCTAAATCATTTGATAGATTGCCAGTTTGTGAATTTATCAGTGGCACCTTTACGCTACAATCAATAAGTATCAAATATCAAATCATACTGAAGCTGTTTTATCAATTTTAAAGCAGTTATAAAAGATTTTGCCATGTGGGTTTACCATGTTTGAACCAGAGCAGAATCACGCACACACCTTGATCCAATTCCATCAGCATTATAAATATATTTACGCACATTTTCATTTTACTTAATAACAAAGTACAATCAAAAGAAACTCACCAGAGGTCGTTAATAAAATTACTCGCCCATGGCAGAAAGTAGGACAGAAGAAATCTTTTTCGTCGCCGGCGCTCAGATGATAGCAGGTTCAGATATGGAAAGCAACTGAACTTTTCCCGCACTTGAAAGCCCACGTTCGGGGAGAACGCAGTTACGGCAATTAATCAACAGGGCGCATGATAATGCACAACTGACGGCTCGCTGCAATAGCCGACGACACGCGGCAGAACTATGTCCAGGCGTAATATATACGTAAAAATAAAATAATTAAAACTCGCCGCGATGTTATTTTACTAGTCGCGGCACACCCCCACTCCAAAAAGGCAACCTGGTTGCCTACAAAACTCAAAACTGGTGACACACCGTCTAGGACCATGGTCCTCTAGACGTTTACTTCCACCTCACCAATTTGGCATTGCCGGGAAATCTCAGACACTTATTCGCACTCAGGAGAACAGAGGCTCAGAGTGAAAACGAAACAAGAGGAAGGATGTAGTGGAGTGTGTACTCATGTGTGCCTGAATGTGTGTAAGTGTATGAGTGTGCGGAACTGCATGCTGGTCATGCCAGGGCCAGCACACAGCAACAAGAGACAGGAGGAGAAAAGAAAAAAGACGAGAATCGGGCATGCCTCTGAGTTCTGACCTCCTAAGGCCTCCTACACTCAACCACTGAGACCAGAAAGCAATTACTAACCAGGACCTATGACACTTCCATCCCCCCTCCCAGAACTGAAAACTCTCAACACAACTCCGACCATCCGCACGCGACACCCTCCGCCATGCCAACCCCACGGGACCGCCCCTACACGTCACCATCACTGGTGACCACCAACTACTCCTACCGCTGCCACTCACACACGAGTCCAAGGACCAAACAATGTATCACTAACCTTGATATGTGAGTGATCATACTATCACTGTCCACCTCATGGACCGACCAGCCATACGCAACAAAAACAAGGCATCAACAATCCTTGACATATGACGGGCCCACATCCCTACACTAGGCCGGACGGACCCGATTAGCAAGGCAGAGAAGACCGCATCGAGGGCACGCGAACATCAATCCCATATCTCTATTTAACAGTTCGACTACACACCGTAAGTAGAGATGGAGTTACTGCTGTACTGAACAGTCTATACAACACTCTCTCTTAACCGAAAAGAAACACCAGGGAATTCAACCAAGAATGCGGCATGGTATATAACAATCAAAATTCCATATCAACAATACATCAGCTGACGAACAAACCAGGTTGACCGTGAAATAGGTATATTAAACATAGAACAGTTAGATGAGACAAGCACGGTTTATCAGATTAAGAGAATAATAATAAGTTCCACCATGCAGACGGCTATCACTGGTTCAGAGTCCAACTCGCTTAGATGGCATAGTTTGCAACGATACAGCTGCTTATAATTTACTAGGTCAATACCTTTTTATGAACAACCTTAGCCTTATTTTCAAAACCTTTTCTTTACCTGACCTAACTAAACTACCTTATCACTAGACAGCAACTGAGAAACCAACCTTGGACCGACCAACTCTCTATAACAGTTTCCTTTTCAATTCTGTAAGCAGAACTCTGACCCTTAAAATTTACAGACCTACGGAACACAAACAACAATCTAACACTAACATCAAAACACAGACAGGAAAGACTTGCCTCCATGCAAGTGACCTCTGGGTTCCCTAGCCTAGCACGGACTCGAGAGACTAAATATGCCGAGCTAACACCCCTAAAACCGAACAAGAAACAAACAACACTAATAATAACATAAGTATTAAGACAAAAACAACAACAACACATCATATGACACCTCAAAAGCTTCACAACTATATGCGCAACAACAAACATAAATATCAACATCACTAATTCAAAATGTCATACGATATCTATTCTTTGCCATCGTCAATAACACCGACTACAGGCCCGACCACACCGCATCCAACAAGGAAATAAATACGAGTAAGCCTAACTCGGGAACAATCCACCCATTTATCTAACTCAGTCTAACTTCACTACCCACAAGGACCTCCGGCGAACTAAAGAATCTCAACAATCAGAACATTCTAGGAAACCCGTGTGCGTGACTTGTGCTGGCACCTGGTTTACAAATAGCCCGTACAAGCACAATGAACATAATAATAACAATAATAATAAAATGCATACCATAAAATTAACATAAACATCAAACACAACATCAAACACAAACATCAATAATATTGTGCTTAATGGACACAGCATTGTACATCACCTCTAAATTAGGACCCGCATTTATCAATTCATTACCAGAGTCAAACCCAAATTTTCTGTCTACTAATTTATTAACTTTTCAAAAAACTGTCCCCCAAATTTGCAAGTTCTGTCACATAATCTAACCACGCTCTGCTACCATTTGAGCCTCCTCATGACCCCTTATCAAAGTTTTGAGAAAATTTTCTTTGAAAAAAATCTGTTTTTTTTTTTTGAAAAGGGGAAGGCGACCTGTAATTTTTTTAGGACTAGGAAGATGGCCTAGATGAAGCATAAAATGCACCGAGCCCATTGTGACAGGACTTGCAAATAAAAATCAGGATTAACATAACAACATTTATTTTTGCCTTAGATCTTATAGCAACAGTATCCAATAATGTTATATATACATTTATTTTTGGACATTAATCTTCTATAGTTCAGTTTAAACATTCATGAGGCCCTCGGTAATTGAGCATCATAAATCAAATTACAATATTATAACAGCCAACCAAATTATTCACTCTTAAGTGACAGAACGAGAGCCCAGCAATGATTAATCATTCTGTTTGTTGCTTTCCGGGGACTCAGAATACTGAACAGGTTCAATAAATACTTCACACAACCAGCACCCCTACCAAGCCAATGGATGGTTTTGAAAAAACCCCTTTTAGGTGACTTTAAAACTTCAATAATTAGCTCTCCTTTTAAATTATAGCAACCACTCCAGGTAATGATTAATCATCACTAGGTTAAATTGGCATAATCCCTACTGACAAATAATAATAATCTCACAATGACCCAACGGTTATGCTAACAATTAGTGTAGGTAAATTCTTATAGGCATTCTCAATATTAATCACTATTATTTATAATATACTATCATCTTCATGGAATTCTCAAACAATCACAACAGCTCGAGTTTCGTCCAGGCTGCAAGCATGCACATCCCTATTGGACTGAGAACTAGAAAACTCTTAAACGAAACTAGATAAAATATGAGAAAAGAAAGGCAGCAAGGTAACACGAGAATTTATTATAGTAAATGACTGTCAGTTAAATATGGCCGACAGCGTGAGCTGCCCTGGCGTGATAATTCATGAACCCGCACAAACAGTTAATCCGACGAAATGAAAGAATTTGAATAAATAGAAAACGGAATGAAACAATCGCTCTGTACATGCCCGCTTGTCCGGCATACAATAATTATTGACTTATTAATAAATTACAGATTAGTACCACTGAATTATAAACGTGCACATAATAAACAGACATGTTCAGTTTTGATCATCTACTATTTAACTGCAATTTAACTCATAAAAAATTAAACCTGTTAGTCGTGGGACTACCGGTGGACATGGAATCATGGGCAGTAGAATTCCTCGTCGACTCCTTTGAAGCGGTGACATGGACCGGGCTGTTCTGCGCAGAGCATCGAGGGTCCAATGTTGTCGAAGCACAAGTTATTAATGTTCTCATCGTCTCTTTTCTTACTAGCTAGCCGTACGCTCGATCTGAGTCGCTTTGGGGGCACGCCGGATGACCCAGGTATCGGAGATGCGGGCCGCTTGGGCGCTGACGGGGTTTCGTCAATCTTCTAATGGTTGCCATTGTCTACGTTCTCGGCCTATTTCTTTTATTTTAGTCTCAAACGATAGGCTTTTTGACGCTCTGCATATGATTTGCCGGTTTTCGGTTTGAAATTTTTGGTTCGAGTTTTATCGCGATTTTTCGGTCGAGGCATTTCAAATTTTTGAGTTCAAATGTTTTTATTATTTTCTCTGAGTGCTTCTGGTACTCGGAATTGGTGTTATTGGAGAGATTTAGTTTTGAGGATCACAACGCACTTTGTATTTTTGCGATCGGACTTGTAGTTCCCGAGATATTTAAGTTTTAGTGGAGCAATTTAAAAATTTTCGGCGCAAAAACACCCTCAGGCTGACAAAGCCTAGAGGCGACTGACGTCAGTTGCCAAAATTCTCAGTACTATTGGTGGAAGGGGGCCGAGTGACTCGATCACCTGACACCTGGTTTGCTGGGATTGGTTGAGCGGTTCGTGAGATAGTGGTATGCCGAATGTACATTTGAAACATAACGGTCCATTTTTGCGAAACTTGCGAGTAAGATATTACATACCTATGGATTACATGTCAAAACGGAATGTAACTTCTATATTCTTTTATATTTCACTGCAATAGTGTGGCAAAATGTGTGCGAGGTCGACTTTACATAATTTTAATTGTTTCACCTGGTGTAAGGCTGTTACCACGTGCTGAGGTAGATGGTTAGCTCATGCCTCAATGTGTAGCGAGTTGCTGGTTCAGAATCCGGGAGATCCATCCTGTGTTTACTGTGGGTCCCATCCCTAACGTCCGGCGACCAACGGGGAGCTATGCCGTAATGCACAGCTGATGGCGAGAGATGTAGTCATCGCCATCGGTTCTGTCTCAAGCCCCTGGCTGGTTCGGGAACCCTATAAGCACATGTATTTTGTAGAAAACATCACTAATAATAATTCATAAACAGCTAACTCGACTCTAGTGTCGCACTTACACACCACACTTCATATACAACAAGTCGCTCGCACAGAGTTTTAACAATTGAACCAATTACATTTTACTAATTAACTGTGCCACAGTAAAAGCTATAATCATTTCCTACTCAAAGAGTTAAGACTAGAACTTTATACTATCAGATGCTTTCTTCTAAAGAAATCACCACGTGGCCTCAATTACACTAAGTTAATCTCGATTGATCGGTGGTTATTTCGCCACCTGGCTTCAATTACGCTAAATCATTTGATAGATTGCCAGTTTGTGAATTTATCAGTGGCACCTTTACGCTACAATCAATAAGTATCAAATATCAAATCATACTGAAGCTGTTTTATCAATTTTAAAGCAGTTATAAAAGATTTTGCCATGTGGGTTCACCATGTTTGAACCAGAGCAGAATCACGCACACACCTTGATCCAATTCCATCAGCATTATAAATATATTTACGCACATTTTCATTTTACTTAATAACAAAGTACAATCAAAAGAAACTCACCAGAGGTCGTTAATAAAATTACTCGCCCATGGCAGAAAGTAGGACAGAAGAAATCTTTTTCGTCGCCGGCGCTCAGATGATAGCAGGTTCAGATATGGAAAGCAACTGAACTTTTCCCGCACTTGAAAGCCCACGTTCGGGGAGAACGCAGTTACGGCAATTAATCAACAGGGCGCATGATAATGCACAACTGACGGCTCGCTGCAATAGCCGACGACACGCGGCAGAACTATGTCCAGGCGAAATATATACGTAAAAATAAAATAATTAAAACTCGCCGCGATGTTATTTTACTAGTCGCGGCACACCCCCACTCCAAAAAGGCAACCTGGTTGCCTACAAAACTCAAAACTGGTGACACACCGTCTAGGACCATGGTCCTCTAGACGTTTACTTCCACCTCACCAATTTGGCATTGCCGGGAAATCTCAGACACTTATTCGCACTCAGGAGAACAGAGGCTCAGAGTGAAAACGAAACAAGAGGAAGGATGTAGTGGAGTGTATACTCATGTGTGCCTGAATGTGTGTAAGTGTATGAGTGTGCGGAACTGCATGCTGGTCATGCCAGGGCCAGCACACAGCAACAAGAGACAGGAGGAGAAAAGAAAAAAGACGAGAATCGGGCATGCCTCTGAGTTCTGACCTCCTAAGGCCTCCTACACTCAACCACTGAGACCAGAAAGCAATTACTAACCAGGACCTATGACACTTCCATCCCCCCTCCCAGAACTGAAAACTCTCAACACAACTCCGACCATCCGCACGCGACACCCTCCGCCATGCCAACCCCACGGGACCGCCCCTACACGTCACCATCACTGGTGACCACCAACTACTCCTACCGCTGCCACTCACACACGAGTCCAAGGACCAAACAATGTATCACTAACCTTGATATGTGAGTGATCATACTATCACTGTCCACCTCATGGACCGACCAGCCATACGCAACAAAAACAAGGCATCAACAATCCTTGACATATGACGGGCCCACATCCCTACACTAGGCCGGACGGACCCGATTAGCAAGGCAGAGAAGACCGCATCGAGGGCACGCGAACATCAATCCCATATCTCTATTTAACAGTTCGACTACACACCGTAACTAGAGATGGAGTTACTTCTGTACTGAACAGTCTATACAACACTCTCTCTTAACCGAAAAGAAACACCAGGGAATTCAACCAAGAATGCGGCATGGTATATAACAATCAAAATTCCATATCAACAATACATCAGCTGACGAACAAACCAGGTTGACCGTGAAATAGGTATATCAAACATAGAACAGTTAGATGAGACAAGCACGGTTTATCAGATTAAGAGAATAATAATAAGTTCCACCATGCAGACGGCTATCACTGGTTCAGAGTCCAACTCGCTTAGATGGCATAGTTTGCAACGATACAGCTGCTTATAATTTACTAGGTCAATACCTTTTTATGAACAACCTTAGCCTTATTTTCAAAACCTTTTCTTTACCTGACCTAACTAAACTACCTTATCACTAGACAGCAACTGAGAAACCAACCTTGGACCGACCAACTCTCTATAACAGTTTCCTTTTCATTTCTGTAAGCAGAACTCTGACCCTTAAAATTTACAGACCTACGGAACACAAACAACAATCTAACACTAACATCAAAACACAGACAGGAAAGACTTGCATCCATGCAAGTGACCTCTGGGTTCCCTAGCCTAGCACGGACTCGAGAGACTAAATATGCCGAGCTAACACCCCTAAAACCGAACAAGAAACAAACAACACTAATAATAACATAAGTATTAAGACAAAAACAACAACAACACATCATATGACACCTCAAAAGCTTCACAACTATATGCGCAACAACAAACATAAATATCAACATCACTAATTCAAAATGTCATACGATATCTATTCTTTGCCATCGTCAATAACACCGACTACAGGCCCGACCACACCGCATCCAACAAGGAAATAAATACGAGTAAGCCTAACTCGGGAACAATCCACCCATTTATCTAACTCAGTCTAACTTCACTACCCACAAGGACCTCCGGCGAACTAAAGAATCTCAACAATCAGAACATTCTAGGAAACCCGTGTGCGTGACTTGTGCTGGCACCTGGTTTACAAATAGCCCGTACAAGCACAATGAACATAATAATAACAATAATAATAAAATGCATACCATAAAATTAACATAAACATCAAACACAACATCAAACACAAACATCAATAATATTGTGCTTAATGGACACAGCATTGTACATCACCTCTAAATTAGGACCCGCATTTATCAATTCATTACCAGAGTCAAACCCAAATTTTCTGTCTACTAATTTATTAACTTTTCAAAAAACTGTCCCCCAAATTTGCAAGTTCTGTCACATAATCTAACCACGCTCTGCTACCATTTGAGCCTCCTCATGACCCCTTATCAAAGTTTTGAGAAAATTTTCTTTGAAAAAAATCTGTTTTTTTTTTTTGAAAAGGGGAAGGCGACCTGTAATTTTTTTAGGACTAGGAAGATGGCCTAGATGAAGCATAAAATGCACCGAGCCCATTGTGACAGGACTTGCAAATAAAAATCAGGATTAACATAACAACATTTATTTTTGCCTTAGATCTTATAGCAACAGTATCCAATAATGTTATATATACATTTATTTTTGGACATTAATCTTCTATAGTTCAGTTTAAACATTCATGAGGCCCTCGGTAATTGAGCATCATAAATCAAATTACAATATTATAACAGCCAACCAAATTATTCACTCTTAAGTGACAGAACGAGAGCCCAGCAATGATTAATCATTCTGTTTGTTGCTTTCCGGGGACTCAGAATACTGAACAAGTTCAATAAATACTTCACACAACCAGCACCCCTACCAAGCCAATGGATGGTTTTGAAAAAACCCCTTTTAGGTGACTTTAAAACTTCAATAATTAGCTCTCCTTTTAAATTATAGCAACCACTCCAGGTAATGATTAATCATCACTAGGTTAAATTGGCATAATCCCTACTGACAAATAATAATAATCTCACAATGACCCAACGGTTATGCTAACAATTAGTGTAGGTAAATTCTTATAGGCATTCTCAATATTAATCACTATTATTTATAATATACTATCATCTTCATGGAATTCTCAAACAATCACAACAGCTCGAGTTTCGTCCAGGCTGCAAGCATGCACATCCCTATTGGACTGAGAACTAGAAAACTCTTAAACGAAACTAGATAAAATATGAGAAAAGAAAGGCAGCAAGGTAACACGAGAATTTATTATAGTAAATGACTGTCAGTTAAATATGGCCGACAGCGTGAGCTGCCCTGGCGTGATAATTCATGAACCCGCACAAACAGTTAATCCGACGAAATGAAAGAATTTGAATAAATAGAAAACGGAATGAAACAATCGCTCTGTACATGCCCGCTTGTCCGGCATACAATAATTATTGACTTATTAATAAATTACAGATTAGTACCACTGAATTATAAACGTGCACATAATAAACAGACATGTTCAGTTTTGATCATCTACTATTTAACTGCAATTTAACTCACAAAAAATTAAACCTGTTAGTCGTGGGACTACCGGTGGACATGGAATCATGGGCAGTAGAATTCCTCGTCGACTCCTTTGAAGCGGTGACATGGACCGGGCTGTTCTGCGCAGAGCATCGAGGGTCCAATGTTGTCGAAGCACAAGTTATTAATGTTCTCATCGTCTCTTTTCTTACTAGCTAGCCGTACGCTCGATCTGAGTCGCTTTGGGGGCACGCCGGATGACCCAGGTATCGGAGATGCGGGCCGCTTGGGCGCTGACGGGGTTTCGTCAATCTTCTAATGGTTGCCATTGTCTACGTTCTCGGCCTATTTCTTTTATTTTAGTCTCAAACGATAGGCCTTTTGACGCTCTGCATAGGATTTGCCGGTTTTCGGTTTGAAATTTTTGGTTCGAGTTTTATCGCGATTTTTCGGTCGAGGCATTTCAAATTTTTGAGTTCAAATGTTTTTATTATTTTCTCTGAGTGCTTCTGGTACTCGGAATTGGTGTTATTGGAGAGATTTAGTTTTGAGGATCACAACGCACTTTGTATTTTTGCGATCGGACTTGTAGTTCCCGAGATATTTAAGTTTTAGTGGAGCAATTTAAAAATTTTCGGCGCAAAAACACCCTCAGGCTGACAAAGCCTAGAGGCGACTGACGTCAGTTGCCAAAATTCTCAGTACTATTGGTGGAAGGGGGCCGAGTGACTCGATCATCTGACACCTGGTTTGCTGGGATTGGTTGAGCGGTTCGTGAGATAGTGGTATGCCGAATGTACATTTGAAACATAACGGTCCATTTTTGCGAAACTTGCGAGTAAGACATTACATACCTATGGATTCCATGTCAAAACGGAATGTAACTTCTATATTCTTTTATATTTCACTGCAATAGTGTGGCAAAATGTGTGCGAGGTCGACTTTACATAATTTTAATTGTTTCACCTGGTGTAAGGCTGTTACCACGTGCTGAGGTAGATGGTTAGCTCATGCCTCAATGTGTAGCGAGTTGCTGGTTCAGAATCCGGGAGATCCATCCTGTGTTTACTGTGGGTCCCATCCCTAACGTCCGGCGACCAACGGGGAGCTATGCCGTAATGCACAGCTGATGGCGAGAGATGTAGTCATCGCCATCGGTTCTGTCTCAAGCCCCTGGCTGGTTCGGGAACCCTATAAGCACATGTATTTTGTAGAAAACGTCACTAATAATAATTCATAAACAGCTAACTCGACCCTAGTGTCGCACTTACACACCACACTTCATATACAACAAGTCGCTCGCACAGAGTTTTAACAATTGAACCAATTACATTTTACTAATTAACTGTCCCACAGTAAAAGCTATAATCATTTCTTACTCAAAGAGTTAAGACTAGAACTTAATAATGTCAGATGCTTTCCTCTAAAGAATTCACCACGTGGCCTCAATTACACTAAGTTAATCTCGATTGATCGGTGGTTATTTTAATATTCGACTAACACTAATACTTCACAATTTGGGAATAACAAATCTAATTAGTTTACAAATATATATATTTTTTAATTAGCTTAAGGGAGTCATAAAATAATTCGCCACTTGGCTTCAATTACGCTAAGTCATTCGCTAGATTGCCAGTTTGTGAATATATCAGTGGCACCTTTACGCTAAAATCAATAAGTATCAAATATCAAATCATACTGAAGCTGTTTATCAATTTTAAAGCAGTTATAAATGATTTTGTCACGTGGCTTCACCATGTTTGCACCAGAGCAGAATCACGCACTCACCTTGATCCAATTCCATCAGAATTATAAATATATTTACGCACATTTTCATTTTACTTAATAACAAAGTACAATCAAAAGAAACTCACCATGGCAGAAAGTAGAAGGACAGAAGAAATCTTTTTCGTCGCCGGCGCTCAGATGATAGCAGGTTGAGATATGGAAAGCAATTGAACTTTTCTCTCACGTGAAAGCCCAAGTTCGGGGAGAACGCAGTTACGGCAATTAATCAACAGAGCGCATGATAATGCACAACTGACGGCTCGCTGCAATAGCCGACGACACGCGGCAGAACTATGTCGAGGCGAAATATATACGTAAAAATAAAATAATTAAAACTTGCCGCGATGTTATTTTACTTGTCGCGGCACACCTCGTGAGGACAACGTAAACATGCCGTTCTGTTAGTACTGTGTCCACATCACACATGACTGTTACATATTTTTCACTCGTCTAACCTTTTCGAGTACAGTTACATCTGGCATTTAAGCGTTTTTTTAGCTATTAATCTTTATGATTATTAGCATTTAAAATAACAGTATTTTTTTAATGTTTTATGTCAACAGGTGGTCAGTAATGATACAGTGTTAAGGGAGAAGAGCCTTTAAACGAGTGCTGACTGTTTAAATTACAGTAAAATATTTCAATAGTACATAGTGATTCTCCTGATCATTAATAAAATTTTAGATGTTATTAGAAATTTTATATAGGCCAACAAAGTTTATAACTAAACCCTTAAATTCGTAGTGACCGTCAATCAATGAATTTTTCAGTGAAGGGTTTGTGAGGATCGGTCAAAAATATAACATAAATTTTAAATTTTTGGATCTTAAACATTACATCTAAGATGTAAACATCTTCATGTAAACATTACATTATATCTTAAGATGTACACATACTACCTCAACTCCTTCACATATACAACGATACATACATACGCAAGCACACGCGTGTAAGCACACACGCACACATACTCACATACACAAACACGTTCAGGCAAATAATAATTGTTCTGTTGTGTCACACATTTGTATTCATACACAGGTCTTGATGATGACAATAAACACTGTCGAAACGTCGACACAAATAAGTTAAAATTTGCGTTATATTTTTGACCTATCCTCACAAACCCTTCACACCGAAAAAAGGGTATAACGTTGCACACGGTCATTTGGAAGCTACACTCTTCTCAAGAATTCCCTAATCATCAACTTAGCTGATCGTAGCATCTTCCTTGGAATGATCTATTATGTATTTGTTAACTTAATTATCCAACCATTTCGTCTACATTCGTCTCGTAGACTTTATTTGTTACAAAAAGTAGGAGAAAATTACACCCTGTCGCAGAACTTGCGAAATCGCATAACTTTACATAAATGTTGCATAGCAAGTTACTTACTCTTGTGGCTTTTACAAATTCGTGAATGCTCTTATTGAACGAATCGAAGAAATTCATGTTTTGCAAAATGTAAACAAATAACTTGTAACAAGTTTACTTAAAAAGAAACCTAAGCAACTTGACTTAAGTTTACAGGTAACTAGTTACTTAATATAACGTAAGCTCTTGCTTAGGGAAGGAAACTTGTAAACTTGTAGGAAAGGAATTTAAGTTTTCAAGGCGGGCATACACAGAAGATATAGGCTACACACACCCGATACGACACACACAAAACACGTTGAGAAAATGGGATCTAACAAGAAAAGGTTGAGTTCAATTAGAAAAGAAGTAATGACAAAATGTTTTACATCTTGCAGTGTAATTTACACCAGACATTTAAATTAATTATGGAATTAATATTTTATCAATTGAAACGTACTTCCGACATTAAAATTACATTTCCTCTGTTGTAGACTACAGATAACTAAACGCAACGAAAACTATTAGATTAGGTTAATGAAAGTCTTCTTGGATTCATATCTGTATTAAATGTTTCGGAATTAATACGATACACAAAACGTTGATAGCGATTGGGGGGGGGGAGAAGATAAACGAGAACGTACCCCGACTAATTCCTCTAATGTAATTAAATAAGCCCTTACACCAGACACATGAAAAACAATGCTTTGAATACAGATTAAATGAGAATAACTATGGTCTCAATAGATACAGAGTAGAATAACGCTTACTTAAAAGTTTACTTTAAACGCAATTATTGTCTTACCAAAAAATTTAAGTTAATCAGTACTATGACGATAAGGAATATGTTGTATTCTGAGTAACACCACTCTGCAACATATTATTTGATGTTTTCATATTTTTATGTGTTCCTGACTCGGATATTAATACTAATTTCAGACTTACAATCCATTTTCACACATTACACGATGTTTTTTACAAATCGGTAAAGATTATTTTTTACTTTTGCAGCTATTTTATCTATTGAATTAGTAAGGGTATTTTGGTTTTTGTTGTTAGCAGTTGGTATCTCTGCTAAAACGTTCACCACATGCCCTCCAAACATCAGTTGATGAGACAGCTTGATTTACTCTCTTTAAGGTTTACGAACACGTAAACTCTTACGATTGTACTGTTGGATTAGTATTGTTTTTTGTGCAATTGTCAACAAAATAAGTTAACGTAGGTGCGAAATAATACATATTCGGTTACTTTTCTGTTATTTATGTTATTGTAAAACATAGACAATAATTTACAGTGTTTCTTAAATAAGCCTTTTCTACATACCTTGGCATTCAGATCGGGGACCACGACAAAATTTGGACCTTTTATAAAATCTGTCAAACCTGTGTAAAAGGACTGAGATTATGGAGTTATGAAAAGAAAAAATCATGTGGATGATTGTTATTTTCTTCTGACTAATGTTGAACCCTGTAATGCTAAAAGGAAGAAGACTATTCTTTATCAAATTATGCATTCAGCTATTAGTCCTGTAGCACACACTGTTAATGCCTACTATACCTTAAAGTATAGAAGAAATAATCGTGTATAGCAGTTCTGATTATGTAAATGGTACTTAATCAGTTGAATATTGTCGAAGTGACAATTCCGCCTCCTAAGATGTTCAATCGACATGAAGTTAATGGAACCTAACTCAAGACTCAAAGTTTCAAAGAAGCAGCTAAGCTAATTCAGAACTCAAAGCTACCGTGGATGACTCAAAGAATTTTCGCGGTATTCAGTATAGGCCTAATCCAACGAACTGGCTGCTTTTTATAGTTTCTTCATAAGAAAGCCTCAAAGGAGTCCTAATGCAAAACAGTAACTTGTATACAAATAGCCAAATAGCTTATTACGTTCATCTTAAGGAATCTTACGAAGAGAAATAAGCTCTTCTTAAAACGTAAACTATGAAAGACAATGTTGGAAATATAAGTTTTTTAGGAGATATAAGTCATAAAATGCTATCTAAACAATAAACCAGCTACACAAAAATACGTTGGTTCCTCTATGAGTTTGGTAGTTGAGCTAAATACCAGCATGGTTTGAAAGAAAACAGTTGGTGCACAGAACAAAAAAAATATTGTCAATAAAAACTTACTAACCAGAGATAGTGTTTTACTTTCTCCTCTACATATTAAATTGGGTATAATTAAACAGTTTACATAAGCTGTCCAAAATAATGAGTTTGCTTTTATTAACTGACTGCAAAGATTGTAAAAATATAAACTGGTGGATGAAAGATGGTGCCGATAACGATGAAAGATGGTATTTTTGGTGACCCTCAGGTACGAAAATTAATTAAAGACAGCGGTTTTGTAAACAATGACTGTTACAGAGAAAAATGCTGTCTTTCATTTAAAGAAATTGTTGCAATATTCTTAGAGAACCATGAACACCCAAATTAAATAACAATAGTTAAGATATGGTAGCCAAAAAGAAGAAATTAAGCCGTTTCACTAAGACATAACATAAAAGATACCAAAGAAAGAAGAACATAAATATGATGAAAAACTATCGCTTCATGTTGAAACGTGATTGTAAAACGACAGAAAGTGCTCGAAAATCAGAAAGAGAAGTTTCAATCCGATTGCAAACAAAATATAATTAAGAGCTCAATAAATATTTTTTCAGGCAAAATGTACATCACAACTAGTTTAGTACATGTAAATGAATGTAATATTTTCAACATTAAATCGTAAAAAACATGAAATATTCTGACAACCAAGAAATATCTCTGTAATATGAAGGGAAACTGTAATCAGAATCACATATTATTCAGAAATGTTTCTAATGCAGACTGGTGTAATCAGTAACGTGCCACAGAAACTTAATTACAACATTATCAAAGGGCATTAGAAAGTGCAATACACTTTCCGGAACTCCCAGCTCAGCTTTAGAAAATCCTTCACCGCTTCTTCTTTAGAAGTGACAATATGTGCATCTTGTATGTGCTATTAAATTATTTCAGCATTTTCAATCAACAAACACACTGTGCCCACCCGTTATTTTATCACTCTCTCTCTCTCTCTCTCTCTCTCTCTCTCTCTCTCTCTCTCTCTCTCTCTCTCTCTCTCTCTCTCTCTCTCTCTCTCTCTCTCTCTCTCTCTCTCTCTTCACCTCTTTCAGTGTATCTATATTTCTTCCCTATTTTACTTTTCCTATTTTTTTGTGTTACAGTAAGTAATATTACCGGCATAATATTACTGTCACCAAACTGTGCTGTTACCATAAGCTTAGAATTCTTGGAAGATCACGCTTCTGTAGCAGTCGTAGGTTCTTATGCTGTAAAATAGCATACCGCCAACTTCCACTAAATATTTAATTTGTTACTGTATCCTGATTCAGCTGTACGGGATCAACAACTCGACTAATGACATTTTGCATATAATGCGGTTTGCTGTTGTCGCTTTACCATGCCGTGTTCACATGTTATTTACTTATCGTAAACAAAGTGTAGCGATATGCTTCAGGTAAATACTTAGTTTCCTAAAGTTAGGTGCTAGCTTTTTATCAGAAACTACTACGGTTCGAACGTCTCTGGAAAAATATTACGTGAAAAGAATTTTAAATTAGTTTATTCTCCTGAAAATATAAAGTTCTCCAAATAAAACATTTAACAATATGAAATGTTTTTGAAAATATGATTATGATTTATGTAGGCCAAGTATGATAATTCAAATATATATGTATAAAATACAAAATACTTAAAACATTCTTGAATATTTCTGTACGTATGTGTACAAATTACGCAAAAATACGAACGTAAAAGTCATCTAGTTACTAAACAGGAAAGGAAAATAATTTGCTACGTGTTATTAAGACTTACTCAAGCAGTTTGAGTATAATCAGTAATAATACTGATGTAGTATTGAATTTTGTATTATAAACGTTGCGTGTCTCACATTTAGCAATACAAAGGAAGTCAAAGTGATTATTACTGTATATGTTTGCTGAACGGGGAGTCTGTTTAATTGAAATCTTACGTAAGTCGGCCCCAACACTACTTCTCGAATCCCTTAGTGAATAATCATCTTTCTATGTGATTCAAGTAATTAACGGTTCCCTCACTTCCACCGTCTGTCATGAGTTCAGTCTCCGTCTGTCTGTCTATCTACCTGTATCTACCATGTGTGTGTGTGTGTGTGTGTGTGTGTGTGTTTTCGAGCCCCCTTCTCTCTCACTCCTTCAGAGAAAACTCATGATGTAACACGAGTGTCATTGCTTTATACAAGTCTTAATAACAATTTTTACCGTTGCTATTCCACAATTTGTTTAATAGAAGTGATTAATAATTTATTTCTCTCTGCTAAAGATTTTTATACTATCTTTGCAACAGATGACTCCGTAAACATGACAGCTTTATGTATAATTTATATATTATAGTGACACGCTTTTCTGATGTTCTTTATTTTTCATTCACTGCCTTCTTGTGCTTTCTTATTAGGACGCTAAGAATGATATAACTTAATCCAAAAATGTTCTTTATAGTTCAGATCTTTCATTATTAAAAACTACAGATGAAATAATCGCCAAGCTGTTGACATTACAGACTAATAGTAAGCTAATTTTATTATTATTATTATTATAATTGGCATACATTTACACAAATTAAATTAACTTTTTCAGTGTCGAATACTGTGTTGCACAGAAATTACGGCGACCTAGTTTTGTGTGTGTGTGGACGCGCGCGTAAGTATTTTTATGGTTTTGCACATTTGTTTGTGTATGACTTGCTTATGTTTTACATTCAACATAAGCATAACCTGTTTTTAAAATTAGGAGCATATAGAATAAAATAATTTACAATTGAAGGTGTGTTTCATAAATGGAAAGTTTTTGCTTTAGAGTGATAAAATGTCTTGAATATTTAAGTTGGGACGACTGTACTTAAACTGGGAGAGTCATACTCCTAAGAGACTTTTCACGTAAATGTATTTTGTGTAATTATAACTATTTCTATTTTTACAGAGTCGTCAAAGTTCAGTTTGAAGGCTGTGCTATCACACAATGGGAATGAAAAAGCTTCAGTTCCAGTAGCACATTCCGTAATCTTAAAATAATAATATAAAATTATACAATACATTTTTAAAGTTGTAAAGTACAGAAAACACGTATGTCAAATGTGCGGTGTTTAGAAATTCATAGCTTTGTTATTCGGTCTTCAAGGTGGATTAATTAAATACTTCTGTCCCCTTATATGTAGAAGTCATTATGAAACTAAAGATTAGATACAAAAAATGAATTCATTCCGAAAAAAACAATATTAAGTGCAAGCCTTTGAATAATCTCATAAAATAATTTTTCAACCGTCATATAATTATATTAATCTAGGTCTAACAAAAAAGTTTGTCAAAGTAATGGTCAGAGAAAGAAAGGAGCTTAATTATCTAAGGAATATTTTCCCAAACGTTAGCAAAACTAAATTAAAAGGAGGATTTATTGTCAAGACTCAGACCAGTAAACTGTTCAATAATTAAAATTTTAAGCAGACTTCTGCTGAAAAACCCTTAGCTAGAAAATCAAAATGAAGAAAACCACCATCATTTACAAGGTAACAAAGTTCTGAGATATATAATGCGAATGCAAGCCAAATTTCTACATTCACACAAAGATTTTTTTTAAGAAACGTAGGTGACATACGTGATTAAGAAGATGAGAGATTGTATCAAAACTTTCTAACTATGGAAAGACGCTACCAGCGGCAGTGTGATCCGGCCGTGATGGAGGGAGGATTGCCGTTAGTTTTATAGAAGAAATAAATTACATCCCACAACAGAAGGAAACAGGACACCTTTTTTCCAAATATTTGTATCGTATTTCTCAGCAACACAAGATTTTAAAGTTTTAATAATTATTTATTTTTTGTCGTCGCTATTTTTATTATTACATTAACCAACTTAGGTGAATATACTTAACATTAAAACTAGAAATACATAATAGTCAGATTAGTAGTCAGCTAAACTTGGTTCTGTAAATGTAAATTAGAAAAAAGAATTAAAAAGTTCCTGTAATAAAAAGAAACTTATGTGTTAAGAAATTTTTAAGATCGTATCTGAAACCAGCAAAATTAGATCCAATATTAGCAAAGAACACAAAAAATTATTTGTTAATGTTATTTGTTAATTATAAAATTAGTGTAATGCAATCCTGTAGGTAATAAAAATATAAAAAATAATACAAATAATCATAACTACCAAAAAATTGTTTAATGCCATATTTTAATCTTTGCTTTTTTCCAGATGTTACTGTTTGACGCTATGGTTTTCTATTATACTGCATCTACAGGGAGGCGTTCTGGATTTGTCTGTGACAGTTTTTCTGCGTATTGACTTGTAGTTAGGATGTTACTACCGTCAAAATAAGCACTTGTTTGCTACTGCTTTCCAAAAGTCTTTTCTTCTTTGTGTATTCCTCTCATTTGTACAGTTTAAGATTTCGTTCAATCACAATGTGAGAACCCTTTGTAGTTTTCCTGGCCGGGCCGCAACAGTCACTTATAGTATAGAACTACTTGACTACTAGTTACAGGAGTAACAACAAAACGCCTGAGTAATAATCGGAGGTGTTAAGCGAAATACAGGTCCTGAGATGCTGAATAAGCTAAATAGTGTACAAGAAGCTGTGAACTTTCCGTATTCAGACAACACAATCTTAACCAAAGACAGTAATTTAAAGAAGACTGAATGTTTAATTAATCCAGAAATCAAAAACGAATCTGGATATGGAGTTGTAAAATAAATTCACTTAAACAACTGGTAACATTTTAATTTATAAAGACATATTTAGACAATTTAAAGATAATAAAAGAAAAAAGACTGAAAAGAGTAGAATAAAAAAAAAAACAGCGGAGTGACTAAAAGTTCACCTCAGTACGTAACCCGTTTGAATGCACGTGAAACGAAGCAGCAGACAATGCACGAGGTTCAGTATCACTATATAGGTTATTTCACCCTGCTTCTACCCTTCGCAGTGACTAAAAGCAACAACAACCCTTTCAAATGAACGTATTCTATTGTCTACAGACGAGAGTACAATTTGTTTCTAAACAATTTTTGTTTTCGTTTCCCGGTGTAACAAGCGGGAAAATGTTCCTACACAAAATGTTTACAGGAAATACACGTTGTGTGTAACATGACCGAATATTGCCGTAATTACGTCTCGTAGATTTTGAAAAGAGAAAGTATGGGTAACTAGGAGCAATAGTACCTTATCAGGGAAATTAAATGCATCTGCAATTCCTAGGCCGTGTTCTATGGAAGTGGCGTGTCTAACATCATATCAGCTCATACAGAATGAAACATTTCTTTGCTTCCCCTTGTTGCAGTTATACGGCTCCCTTCACCGAATGCAACAACCGGTTAATAGCGATTTGAGTAAAATAAAATAGTCGCGCTATGGAATCTTACTCGTACTTTGGTCGACATTGCCTGACGTCACGCCCCTCCCCGTCCCATTAATAGTAAATTTTTCGCTAGACAAGTCGGTTCAGTCGACCACCTGACAGGATAGTGAACAGAGGTGGCCGCCGCCGATCCGGCGCTTTCGGTTCGGAAGACAAGATAACCAAGGTATTTATAATTATTTCAGTCAGTATGGATCAGTACTAGTAACAAATTATATTTGTTTGTCACATTTGTAAAAAGAATCATATGTATTTTATGTAAAAGATTGTAATTTGTAACAGACCACGATGTAACATGTTCGTAACTGTAAGCCTCTTAACTGAAACCAATTCCAGCCAGTCAGTTTACAGAAAAATAAAGCTATGTAATTTTTAATGTAAATTTTAATGTTGTTATAGAATTTGAGCGTAATTTTGTAATTATAATAACTGTAATTTTGTAAATGGTGATCAGGTATTATGTAATTGAATGTGCGAGTACAGTAGCTGTTAACCAGTACTAAAAGTTCTGGAATTTGCAGTGTAAACTTGGTTCCACGAACGGGGCCAGGAACTCCAGAGATTTAGTCTAGCACCTGGATTCTTCACTTCATTTACGGCGACACGTGTTGCAGACAGCGCAGAAACGTGAACCCATAACTGACGTACGCATGTCGGAGCAGCGACAAACTCGACGCTACTAAACAATTCGTTCAGTTCCAAGTAACAATATACTTCTTTAATTACATCCAGCGATAGTTCCAAGTTCCAGACAAGTATTAAAAAAGGAAACATGAAGTAAATTGGTCGCTTAGAGCGACATGAACTTACACATTTTACAGAGACTCTATAGTATAAGGAAGTGTCAGAAATTCGTTAACAGATCATAGCATGCCTGCTGCGCACAATTAAAACTGTAAACTGGTATTGATTCATGTGGCTGATTTAGTCTAATTAATTTGAATCAGCGTTTAATTTACTCCGTAAATCGACACTTAGTAACCGATTTATTCTGGACCTAACTTATTTAGTATTCATGTTATACAGTTTTCAACTTATTCCATGCTTAACTAATTCAGTATTTAATTAATCAGTTACTAATCTTTATTTGCTGGTTGACTGATAATTACGCAAAATTTAGAGGCTAATTCTGTTTCAAAGTGAATAAACTCATTTTAGCTCTGCTCACTAGCTGATAGTACCTTTTTATGCACCGGTCTCCTTTATATTTAAGTTAATTATTATGGGCGTTTCAGATGTACCTCATATCCATAATGAGTTATAGGTGGTAGCAAATATTATGATTATTATGGTGTATTGTGTTATATTATTGTGGTATATTTTGTGTCACGTTTTTTGGGGCCCTGCAGCATATAAACGTTGCTCACCCTCATGTTCCAATATTTTTTTTATAAACGATGTTATCTAAAACTGGAAAGAGATACAAAACCAGTATTTTCTAGATGAAAATAGAATATTGGGCTCACATTATACGCGGATAATATAACGATGATCGAAAAGACTTAAGGTGAATTGAAACTGTTTATTCAAACTCCATCAAACAAAGGTTGTAACCCAAAAACTAATATGTCGCAGCAAATCGTGATACAATGTTGTACACACAAAATCTAACGTATATTAAGTAAATTGTTTTCAATATTTCCTTCGATTATACAGAAGAGGTAAGTCAATAAATCTGAGTGTTTAACAACCATCTAACAATCAGCTGATTTTTGCCTACCAGAAATTAACGAGTAAGAAGAGAACATTTAATAGGGCATTGACAGTACAGACTCTTATGTATGGCAACTAAGGTGAAAAGAAAAATTTAAAAACGAAGTATCCAACCGCAAGAAAAGCAGATTCTAAGGATTTCATTATAAAGTACATGAATCGTAGGTAAGAAGTACAAATATTTGTCGGTAGGGTAAGATTATCACACGGGGGAGCCTGTAACCCCTATAGGGCCCGTCCACAGGTGGCGGATAGAGGAATACCCTAACCGATCTGGTTCTTGCTAGATCGACGGGTAGGAGGGAAATAAAATACCTCCCGCGGACTAACATCCGGGCAGGTAGAGCTCCTCAGCCGCAGATAAGACAACCTACCTAAAAGAAGGACACTCTGAAATCAAAACCTAGCCCTCCAGGATGGGGGTTGAGTCGTTAGGCCAGCCACCTACACTTGTAAAAGCCAAAAGATGCTAACAAACCCAACAAAAACAAGCATCGGATAGTGGACAGGGATTTTGTTAGACGAACACAGCAACGGAAATGGACTTTGGGTTTGGCTATATGGAATATTCGAGGAATCAGAAATAAACAGCAAGAAATACTACAAGAATGCCTGAGACGGAAAATAGATATTAACGTCGTCTCAGAAACGAAGAAAAAAGGAAATGGGAATGAAAATCTAAAAGAATACATACACTTCTTTTAGAATGTAAAGAAAGATCAAAGAGCCCATGCAGGGGTATCCATATTTATTCATAAAAAATACCGGAATCGCGTAAAATCATGGGAGCCCATTAATGAAAAGTTTTTAAAAATGGCAATTCAGCAAAGATGGGGAATTATTACAATCATTGGCATATATGCTTTAACTGAGGACGCCACAGTTCAAACCAAAGACAAATTTGAAGAAGCTCTGAGAGAAATCATAGAGGACATCCCAAACAGTCACGAAATAATCCTTGCAGGAGATCTTAATGCAAGAGTCAGCAAACAAAGAAACAGTAAAACAGTTGGCACACACGGAGAAGAGACAGTTAATAACAATGGTGAGAGATTAATCGATTTATGTGAACAATATGAATTGAAAATAATGAATAGCTTCTGTGCTTACAAAGACATACACAAGTATACGTGGTACCAGAACACTAGAGGTCTAAGATCTATAATAGATTATGTAATATTGAGACAAATTTCTGGTTTGAGAGTGCGGAATGTGAGAGTACACGGGAGGTGAATGTGGGTCAGATCACAGATTGGTCGTTGCTAAACTGTATATTCCCTTCATAGGAGCTCATGTAGAAAGAGCAGAAACTGTTGGCCCGAAAATTGAAGACGCAAAATGTAATTTGAAGACCTTTCAGCACGATAGTACAAGAATGCTGTATTCATGGAGATTAGAACAAAAGTTAGTGACAGCAACCCATATCCACTTTAGAAGAATACGAGCATCTAAAGAAATGTGTCAGAGAAGCGGCTGAGGAAGCCCTAGGAAGACAAGATCCGAAATGAAATAATTGAACCTTTCTGGTGGAATAGTGAAATAGAAGAGAAAATCAAAAATAAAAAGGAAACATATTTGAAACTACTACAAACTAAAGATGAAGAGACTAAAGAAGAATATAAAAGAATGAATAGAGAAGTTAAAGAACAAGTAGTGAAGATGAAATATAGTGCTTGGGAGAAAAGATGTGAATGCACAGATAAAGGAGGTACACAAAGCTCACAAGCTTGGAAGACAATTAAACCCATTAAAACTACAAACAGGACACAGATATTTTTGAACAACATACCTGAAACAAAATAGATACAACACTTTAGGTAGCTATTGGTTGAAACAAGGAATAAATTCATTGTTAACGACCATGAAATAAAAGTATCTGGAAAAATTACACTAAGTATTGAAGAAATTCAAGAGGTAATAAAAGGTACAAAATTGAGGAAATTCCCAGTTCCGGGATGAATAAACCCTGAATTATCAGATATGGGCCCCCCAAGCTGTTTGAAATTCTTAGAAAACTATTCGAAAGATGCCTAAATGGAGAAGAAGTGCCAGTGGAGTGGCGAACATCGTATATCTCACCAGTCCATAAGAAGGTTCAAAGTTGGACAATAGAAATTACAGAGGAATTGCTGTGATCCCGACCATCGGGAGAATATATTCAAGGATTTTGAAAAACTTAATTGAAGAAGACATCAAGACCAAGCAGACCGAAGGACAATCAGGTCTTAGAGCGGGCCGATCCTCGGTAGACAAGATCTTTACAATCAAAATAGCAGTTGAAAAGCAGCAGCATGATAGAGAAACGCATTTAGCTTTAATAGATTTAGAAAAGCAATACGATAGCGTCCCAGTCTCACAGTTATGGAAGGAGATGGAACATTTGAACAAAAATGCAAATTTGACTGCAGCCACCAGAAGATACTATCAACAAAATATCACCAGGGTCAAATTGCGAAACAAACTCACTCTAATATTCGAAACTACAAAAGGCGTAAGACAAGGATGCTGCTTGTCCCCTACCCTCTTAAAAATATACTTAAACAGATCTCTAGTAAGATGGACAAAGAAGTGTAAAAGCATGTGGCTGAGAGTCGGAGATGACAATCTGTTCACTCTATATTTTGCCGATGACCAGATTGTGGTAGCGGAGGATGACGAAGACCTCGAGTATATGGTCAGAAAGTTAAAAGAAGAATATGACGCAGCTGGTTTGACGATCAACATGGCAAAATGTCAGTACCTGATTGTGGGCAACGAATAAGTTAAGGACTTAAAATTGGATGTGGACAGGATAAGAGGTGTTGAAAAAATTAAATACTTGGGCGTTATTTTCAACAAACAGGGAAGCAGCAAAGATGAAGTTCATGAACGTGTTAACAAGGGGCGAACCGTTATAAGAACGCTGAATTCTCTTCTATAGGAAAGAAGTATAACAATAAATACAAAGAAACATATATATTATAGCATGGTGCAAAGTGTAATCCTTTATGGAGTAGAAGTTTGCAACATTTCAAACGCAAATAAGAAAGAACTGATGGCACCGGAAATTGACTTCTTCAGGAGGAGTTGTAGAAGATCAAAATTAGACAGGCTTAGAAATGAGACTATTGGAGCCGAGATGAATATTGACAGGACAATAATAGATGAAATAGAAAGAAGACAATTAACTTGGTTTGGGCATGTGAAGAGAATGGAAGATGAGAGATGGCCCCGGAAAATACTAGAATGGATACCACCGATGAGGAGGAAAAGATAACGTCCACGGAGGAGTTGGCGAGATGACGTAGCGGAAGCAACGGTTGCGAGAAATTTAGAACTTACATGCTACGATAGGTTACAATGGAAATTGCGGACGGAGAAACGGCGACAGCTGTAAAGATCCGTTATATATAGCAACAAAACACAGGATGGTGATCTATAATAAGAATATCAGAGCATGGATGACGGACATTAGCATGTTTTAGATTGATTTATGCAATTTTTGTCGATTAGCTATAAGTTTTGTACTTAGTGATGGATAAGGACTTGTGTTATACTAAATCCTTTGTAAATGTTTGCTCTATACTTTATAGAGCATGTACTTTGTTTGTGAATATGTGCGCGCGTTCGCGTGTGGTGAACCTTTGTGTTATATCTTCCGCGTTTGTTATCCGATCAGCATGAGACTTGGACAGTGAATTATTTATAAAAATAGCTACATTCTCTATGTACTCTGTTGTTCTCAGCTATTTTTTAAATGTGGTTCTTTAGTAATTGAATACTCAACTTTTACTCTTATCAATTGAAGAGTAATACAAATTCTAGATAAAATCTAAGCAGGCACTCGCAGATTTATACAAAGATTCGCCTGCAACGCGTCTATCTTTTGTCCAATCTACCACGTAGACAGTCGATTGACCAATCAGAAGCCCCTAAATTCAGTCAGATCCGTCGGTTGTCAGGTGTACTTCGGGGCAGTTCATCGGAAGCCGTTGCCTAGTGAACGTGTGCTCTCCGTCAAGAGTTTTTCTTGTCCGAACTGGTTTAATCTAGAGCAACTCTAAGTCTTGGGACACTTTTCTAGTTTGTCGATTAAAACCAAGCGGGTAAACTACCAGTTATAAAATAGTCAAGTGCTTTTACGTGTTAGTGGAAGATTTTACCTTAGGGACATTTATCTACCGTGATAAATCCTTATTAACGTGGAACACTTCAAGAATACCCGGATGGTGTAGCAATATACACTGCTTTTATATAATATCATTCATTATCACCCTGAGTAACAATAATTAATAATAACCAATTGCGAGAGAGTAAACAAACGATTCGGAAAGTGACAATTCGTGTGTAAAATCTGCACCAGTGTTATCAGCTGTTCGGCAAACCCCAGCGGAGAGAGAGAGAGAGTGTGATAGAGGAGACCGGCGAACATAGTAGAGCGGAGCGTAACAGCGACGGAGCGAGTGACGTCACGCCGAGTGTAAAGGAATTCAATGTTTCATGTAAAACCTACCAAAACTAAAGTACATAACCTCTTTGAAAACAAATAAAATACTCTAAATGACATTTTGTTTAATTTAAATATATCATATAAACAATTATTTACTTGTGTTATAAATAAATAATTTTTCAACACCTCCAATATAGGCTTGTGCATAATTTAAACACACATAATTATCCTATGCGAAAATATTTATTTGTATCGTCGCATAAACATATTTGGCGCTGTCAACGTGTGGCACGATTTTATTATAATTTATTAACATTATATATTTAATTGTGTAACGACTAGATTCATTTGGACTATTTTGTGTGTGTTCTATTTGTAAGCAGGGAGTGTATATAATTTATTGAATATTCTCTGTATGCAGATATTTGAACAGTATTATTAGTTAGTTTATTTGGAGGTTTGACTTATTGTATTAGGTTAACAATTGTAAACATCTTATTACGATACTAGACTGTGACGTTATACAATATTTAAACTGAACATTATTACTATAATAATAAGAGTTAATAATAGTGCCGTTTACGTTAAAAATAAGGACTACAATATTTGTTTGAATATATAAAATAACTATAAATATAGCTGAATCACTTGAATTACAATATATGTTAACTGCATTATTAGACAATGTGCAGAAAATTTTAGAAAAATAAGCTAATAAAGAGGGAGTAATAAAACAAAACAGATCACTACCACGACGAGAATAAGAAAATTTTTACCGCTGTCCATGAACAAGCTAAACAAAATAAACAACTTTTAGAATCGACAGAAAAGTGTATCGGAGAGAAATTCGAGTTAATCCGTACTAACGTTGAGCTAGCACTAGAAAATAATAATTCACGTCTTAGTGACTGTGAAGCTAAGATCAATGTCATGGAAGAAAGAATGGTAAATCATACATCGACGATGAATGAACTGGTAGCAGAGCAGGAACAGCGGATACAGGAGTTAAAACAATAGCTGACCCGACTACAGAGTACTTCGACACCAGCAAACCAAACCACACATATTTATAAAACTTTTGATGAACCCAAATCGCAATTAAAATTCATTGGTAGAGACACTGAAAATCCCCTCCACTTCCTCAAAAGCTGCGAGGGAGATATGGACGCTGTAAATGACAACCTAAGCGAAATGGACAAAATAAACTGGTTGGTGAGAAGGTTAAAAGGTACCGCGGCTGAATGGTTCACCGTCATCCAGGACAAGGTATGTATGTAAGAAGATCTAGTGCAGCATTTTAGGGTTAGGTACTGGAATAGCGAGGTACAGAGAAAGATCCGTGTACAGCTGGAATTTGGAAAATATTCAAGTATGAAAGGTTCAAAAGAAAAATATTTAAACTAGCTGATATCTCCAGTCAAATATCTGGAACCGGAGGTGACAGAAGCAGAAATGGTAAACAAGTTAGCTCATCATTTCTTGACGCGGAATTCAAATCAAAGTTATTACACAAGGGGTTAAATCCTTAGAAGTACTACTCTTGTTATTGACTAAATGGGATAATGTGGATAACACAAATAATAATAATAATAATAATAATCAATCACGTAAACAATTTCAGCCACAACAACAACAACAACAACAACAACAACAACAACAACAACAACAACAACAACAACAACAACAACAACAACAACAACAACAACAACAACAACAACAACAACAACAACAACAACAACAACAACAACAACAACAACAACAACAACAACAACAGCCGCAGCAGCAGCAGCAGCAGCAGCAGCAACAACAACAACAACAACGACGACGACGACGACGACGACGACAACGACAACGACAACGACGACGACGACGACAACAACAGTTTAAAAATAAACCAAGATTTCAAAGATTCAATCAAAGCAAAGTATCGGCAATTACCGAGACCAATGCAAATAAAGAGTAGCAAAAAAACGTGTAAGTTTGCACGGCATAGGTCCGTGCGATAAAATTAATAATATAAATAAAAATACAATTAAATCATACAATAACAAACGGCAGTATCAGAAATCATATGTTAGCAATAATAGTGATAGTAATGTATACATTGCTTCTGGCTTATACCCTGTTGCTGTTAGGAATGAATTAATATATAATAATTGTGTGGATGAATGTGTGGAAAATTCTAGAGTTGAGGACAATAATGACATTGTTGTGACAGCGAGAATCAATGGTTGTGTTGGTAATGTTTTGCTCGATAGTTGTGCGCAAGTGTCATTAACTAATGAAAAATGTATTAACGAACATAAGCACCAATTTAAGAAAACACCTATCTTACCTGTAAATAATACTATGGTTACTACGGCGACCGGAGATACACAAATTATTTGTAAACGAGCACTTATATCAATAACTACACAAGGCATAGAAATTGAAGTGACAGTCCTTATAGTTAAAAATCTAGTATATGATGTTATATTAGGTACTGACAAATTAAGAAAAATACACGCCACAATCGATTTCAGTAACAAAAAACTTACATGCACAATTTGAAATAAATTATACACAGTTAAATTGGGATATGTTGACAGCGACTTGAAGCAGGCCGAGCAGTGTAATAACATACAAAAGTCAGTTTTTAATCTCGTAGCTAAGATAACGAGTAGCGGCCAGTTCACCGGCAATAAACTTACAGCTCATCAAGAGAAACGTTTAAATAATATCTTAAACAAATATGAATCGGTTTTTATAAACGAACATATCATTACTAACATATATGAGCATAGGATAAATGTAGTTGATGAAAATAAGTTTGTCCGAAAAACCTATCAAGTTGAGGAAGAAATTAATAAAATGTTAACTAATAATATTATTGAACGTGCCGATAGTAACTTCCTTAATGCTATGGTAGTGGTAAAAAAAAAATAACGATATACGTATTTGTTTAGATATGCGCAACCTAAACAGCATAACGCTAAAGTGCTACGATTGTGCACCCAACGCCGAGAACCTATTTATAAAATGTCAAGGGGTCAGGTACATGTCGAGGCTGGACCTCAAAAGCGGGTTTTGGCAGATTCCATTAGCCGAAGATTGCCGCAAATTTACGGCATTCCTTTATAAGAACAAACGCTACCAATTTAAGGCAGTTCCATTCGGGTTAGTGACCAGCCTTGCTGCCATGGTTAAATGTCTAGAATTGGCACTAGGACCGGAAGTAGAAGAATTCGTAAGCGTGTTTGTAAACGACATACTTGTAATTTCTAAATCTTTCGATGAGCATTTAAATAACCTTGATATTGTCTTCCGAGAGTTAAGAGTTGCCAATCTTGTGCTTAACTTGGACAAGTGTGAGTTTGGAAAATCCCAAATAAAATTCTTGGGGCATACTATTTCGTCGGATGGGGTCAATACCGATCCTGAGAAAATCCAGGCTATCACGGATTTTCCTAACACCAACAGAGCAAAAGATATCAGGGCGTTCCTCGGATTGACCGGGTATTATCGTCGTTTCACACCTGAATATTCAAAGACAATAGAACCACTTCTGGAACTACTAAGGAAAAATACCAAATGGCGATGGGAAGAGGCAGCATTCAACGCTACCAAGGACTTGTATAGTAAGAACCTGCATATATTCCATCCTGAAAAATAAGGGACTTATGTACTTTATTGTGACGCGTCTGACTACGCGATCGGCGGAATGTTATATCAGCGGAATAACCAAGGTGAACACAATGTAATTGCATACATAAATCGATCATTAAAAGGTGCTGAGAGGAACTATTTCACGTCGGAGAAGGAAATTCTCGCGACAGTATATTATATCAGCAAATTCAGATATTACCTTGTGGGACAACACTTCGAGATTTTATCAGACAATTAGGCGTTGTCTTTCGTGCTAAAATGTAAACTCGCAAATGCGCGCATATCCAAGAATATGATTTTAGTATAAATTATTATAAAGAAAGTGAAAACAAAGTGGCAGATACTTTAAGTAGATTTCCTCCGATAATTGAAGAACAATACTCCTCAACAAGGAATGAAGTGCAGATATTGACAATTAAGTATGTATTACCAGACACATTAAAACTAGATTAAAAAATATAAATATCGAGCAACAGCGGGATGCCAAATTAAAGAAAATCAGCGACGATATAAGAGTACAGGACAACCCAAAGTATAAAATAGACAATGATGTGTTATACAAGATCATAGACGGGCAGTGGAAGATAATGGTACCGGATGAACTAGTCGAGGATTTAACTTGGGCGTACCATGAGAGTCTGGCGCACGCGGGTGCATATAAATGCTATTTAACAATGCTAGAAGTCTTTGTGTGGTTAAATGTGGCTAGAAAAGTTAAATCTATTTTGCGTACCTGCCTCATATGCCAAACTGCAAAGTACCCGAATCAACACACGTATGTAGATATGGGCAATATTATTACTAAAAACAAAAATGAGTTATTATGTATTGATTTTTAGGTCCACTACCGCGTGCATCATGGGGTATGAGGAACCTGGTGGTGTGCACGGATGCGTTCTCTAAACATGTAAGTCTATATGCAATAGGACGACCCACCACGGCGGCCGTATTAAATGTCGTCTTAAATAAATACATCCCTAAATATGATCACGTTAAGAAAATTTTATCTGACCAGGGTAAACAGTTCACCAATAGGACGTGGCAATCTGAATTGGAAAAGCACAATATCCAGACTGTGTTAACAGTGATCCGAAGACCGCAGGGCAACCTCGCTGAAGGGGTCAACAGAGAGTTAGGTCGACTGTTCCGTACTTATTGTAATACCAACCAAAGTAGATGGCCGGATTATCTCGAGTGTTTCGAGCAGTCAATCGACGGGAATTACAATGGCACGACAGGATTTACGCCTAACAAGTTGCAAACTGGAGAAATTCCCAAGCGCGTCGGGGATCCCAAGTGCATCAGGAGGATTGTAACGCAAAATTTGCATATTCCGAGCGAGGTGAAACGTATAAAAGCCACGAGACGCATTAAGAAATGTGCATATTGATTGACTGAAAGATTTAATGCAGACCACAAGCTGGTAACATTTAAAGTTGGCGAGAGGGTACTCCTGAGGGCTTTAAATGTCGGTCACAGTGAGGATAACACCGCAGCCAAATTCTTTAAGTTGTACAATGGCCCATATATTTTTTCCGACCAATTTGGTAAAAACACCTATATTGTAACCAACCCTAGTACTAACCGTGTGATAGGGAAATTCCACGCATCATACCTAAAAAAGTATTGTCAGAGATAATTGTTCCTAATATGCCAGGGTATAAGTGGTATGAATGTTTATAGAAAATTATGTGAAATATGAGTAAATTAAGAATATTAGATGAGATGTCAGAATAAATGATTTGAATGAACGGAGAATACTTTCAGTTATGAAAATGACGTCAGAAGTGTTGATACGCTTATCTGTGTTTGAAATTATAGGTCAGATCCAACCACTTGTATTTGTTTGTATTATTACTGTCAAAGTGACATAGGCGGAATGTTTTGTTTGAAAGAAGTTTATTTATTTATTTTGATTTGGATTTATTATATTATTACTATGATTATTATTGGAAGAATGATATTTTATTTATGTAGGATATGAAAAAATTTGAATTTTTATGTAAACAATTTTTTTTATACGTGGTGGGGTTAATCCTGCAACAAAACACAGGATGATGATCTATAATAAGAATATCAGAACATGGATGACGGACATCAGCATGTTTTAGACTGATATATGCAATTTTTGTCAATTAGCTATACATTTTGTACTTGGTGATGGATAAGGACGTGTGTTATACCAAATTCTTTGTACATTTTTGCTCTATAATATCATGTACTTTGTTTGTGAATATGTCGCACGCCACAGTAAGGAAAGTTATTCTGGAACAATTGCGCAACCAACAAAACCACAGCAGCTGGCTTTGTTAGTCAGTTTACGTTGAGCGATTTTCTTAGTTAGTTGAGCAGTTTCCTTTCCTTGGGCGAGTCACTGTTGAAGCTTAGTGAAAAGTGTTTACTGTGCTCTAATTAGTGTCGAACTCTATTACTTGATATTATTATTGCGTGTTGACAAATTTAACATGAATTATTGTACGAGTATAATCTTGTTGATTACAAACTGTTATTTATGATTAATTAAAACTGGTGATTAGTGACTTCATTGGTGTCCGTATTTGTTTCCACTGTATCATACGAGAATCAGTGGGACCCTCGTAACAGTATATCATGTTGGCTGGTAAATTCGTATGAATAATTTTTTTTCCTACTGCGGAAGGGTGGAAAATACTTTACGTATGCATCCAAAAGCGATATTAACTTGTACACACAAAGGGTATACACAAAAAACTAACCTTTTAACTATGATTCATTTTTAATTTACACTATACAACTACATGTGTCGCACCATTAGTAAACTGATATCTTAGTAATTAATGCCTACGCACATACGTATTAACTACTAGAAAACATTTTACTTCTAGAAACTAATCACGGACAACACTTTTCCCTAGAACTTGACGACGTAGAAGTCACATAATTGTACATTATAATCGAAACATATAAAACAATTTTATAAAAACAACACTATACATGATAGTACAAAAAAACAAAATAAATAATTATCTAACACTTAATGAATTAATAATAAATTTTTATATTGATGTGTGTGTGTCTGTTTGTCTTTCTTCTGTCTTAAAAGTTTTGCATAGTTTAATACGTCATTGGTGATAATAAGCCGTACACTGAAACGCTGCGAATTGTAACCAATGTGCAAGATTAACCTCAATGAATGTCTGTATCTTCTGCTCTCTTGTTTAGCACTTGGTGATTCATGTAATCGCTTGCTACACCGAGAAACGAAAATAAATCATTGTTTAGGAACAGTTTGTCCTTTGTACTCTCGTTCGTAGAAAATAGAATGCGTTCATTTGAAAGGGTTGTTGTGACCTGTAGTCACGACAAAGAGTAGAAACAGGGTGAAATGATCCCTATAGTTATATTCAACCGCGTGCACTGTCTGCTGGTTGTTTCAAACGGGTTACGTACTGAGCTGAATCATTCGGTCACTCCCCCGTTTCGTTTTCATCCTACTGTTTCCAGTCTATTCTGTTTTAATTTTTTTGTCTTTAGATTGCCTAAATAGACCTTTAAAAATTGAAATATAATTGTTGGATTGACTTTACGTTACAACTCCATGCCCCGATTCCTTGTGGTTTTTTGGAGTAAGTTAAATATTCAGTCTCCGTTGAATCACTGACTTTGGTTCAGATTATGATGTTTCAATACGGAAGTTTCTCAGTTCTTTATATCCTATTTATCTTATTCAGCTTCTCGGGGTCTATATTTAACTTATCACGTCCTAACTTATTTGATTACTGCGCCCAAGTATGTTGTTACTGCTGTGATTAATGATTATATACTTACAGTCAAGTAATTCTGTATCACGAGAAAGTGTGGTGGCCAGGAAAATGGGAAAGGTTTGTCCCATTATGACTAAAAAAAAAATTTAATTGTACAAATGAGAAAAATACACAACAATGAAAAGAGCTTTGTAACCATGATTCCAGACAAAGTAGGTACTTAGTTATACACTATTAACATCCTATGTGTACTTCGTTATATTACTCCGAAGAAAGAGTATCGCAGACATAGCTAGAACGTCTGCCTGAAGAGACAAGATAACATTACATCATAGCGTTCAACGGTAAGATATGGAAAGATAAAGAAGCAAAGATTAATATCTGGATTAAAGAATTTTTTGGTTAAATTATTTTGATTCCTTTTAATATTTTAGAATTAACGACAGGTGTATATCAAACTAATAAAGCACTATTTTCATACCCTCAAGTAATTTAAGATACTCCACCATACCACTGACTGCCATATCCCTTTATATTCCTCACAACCCCCTCACACACACACACACACACACACACACACACACACACACACACACACACACACACACACACACACACACACACACACACACACACACACACACACAAGCAAACAGAATCTCTATCCTGTCTGCCTCTCTCGTTCTTTTCCTCTCATTGTCTTTTCCTTTTAATTAAGGTAGAGCCTTCGTATCTATCTTGGTACTATTTCTGCACTGATCTCCTACAGTAGTTTGATATCAATCTTTAGAATTCAAATTTTTTGTGGCGTTGTAACCAATTCATAACATTGGTTACTTAATCCTATGTATTAATATCCTACAACTATTTTACTTATTCTGTTGGCATCCATTAGCTGTTTTCTCGCCGTTGTCTGTGACGCTGGTATGAGTAATATATATTCTGAGGCATGAGATCTCATTATACCACTTATAAGAAATACCTCAGTTGTTTCGTAATCTGCAGAGATCTACTTCTCTGTTCCATGGTATTACTTACCAGCTTTGGAATGTATTCGGTTCGTTCAAAATAATGAGAGATTCGAGATTTTTGTTAATTTTATCATAAGACCATTTGGAACATTTTTCAGTAGTCTGGCAACATTCTTCCAAAGTTCTTTAACCACATTGACTTTGCATGTTATACTTATCGCATAGTCAAGAATTACACATTGTTTACGTAAATATATAAGTAAATGTAACGTATGTACCTATACAAAATAGTCTCAAGTGGTATAGACTCTAGAGACAGTTTTACAAGCAAACAAACGTTGAAGTTATAAGATTAAATAATTACTGTTAATTACCATACGTCTCGTAGATTTTGAAAACGCTTTTGAGTACTTCAACAGAGAGAAATTAGGCTAATACATACAGCAGAAGAGCGAGGAGAGAGATTTTGTGTGTGTGTGTGTGTGTGTGTGAGAGAGAGAGAGAGAGAGATTGCGAGAGTGGGTTTAGAGGAATAGAGACTGGTACGGCAGTCAACGTTCGGGGCATAGGCATAACTTGGAGCCTAACTTTGGGGGGCAGGATAAAGCTTCATAAATTCAAGTGTGTAGTGAGACCATCTATATAATAAAATTAATAAAATATATTATATACAAAATTAGAAAGTTTAGTAATAATACTTATTTAGTAAACGAGGACAATTTCATTTTTCAATGATCAACAAACCTTTCTTCATAAGTTGAACTTCCAGTTATGTTTACCTAGAAAAAATATACTGTAGCCTATAAACATAAACGATTTTAGTTCTTCCAATTCTTATACCTAGTTTTAGTAAACGCATCGTCTTCCTTAGGCACACTGTCACAAAATGCTCGGCAGTAGTAACAGTAAGCCGAATCAGTCACAACACAAAGAAATTTTCAAATTGCCAGTCAGGCAATTTTCAAAGAAATTGAGCAGTGTTACTCCTTTGCGTTTCTTATCTTCCATTTCTTACAACGTGGAACACAAAAAACCAAAACAATCACAACAATAACGAGTTAAAAAAGAGACAAGCGATGTGTACTTTAACGGATTACGTACACGACCGAGTAACCGACCGCGCTTGTATCAGTAATCATTAACAAATAACAGTTCCAAACGACCGTCTTTTTAGATTCGTGAACAAAGCCATCGACGTCTTGCACAGTAATCCAGCTTTGTTCATACTGCCGTGTCTGTTACCCATACCATACCGCTCTCTTTTACACTAGCCTGTAGTGTTAGCGAAATTCTGCTGAACTGAAAACAGCGACAATCTCGAATCAAACAGTAAACAATCCGATCATAGAAATGATGACATAGAAGAATATGTATGACAAAGAGAGGAAATTAAAGAGAGCAAATTCTTAGAAGTACAGCTGCGCTTATTACTTCATTACGGTGTTCCAAAACAAGTAGTTGTGTAAAAGGCATGCATTGTATTCCAGTTAATTAGGTATGTAGCGTTTGTTTTTTTCGAACAGAAATATTATTTTGACGTATGTCATTCAAATCTGTCAAACATTCCCCTTACAAGTTTCTTCGAAGAAATAAGAATAATACATTTATGGCAACTAGTCGTCTGATAACAGTACAGACGTTGATAAATAGTGCTTACTGTACTCGTAAGCATAGCAACTTTTTCCTGTTTGACTATTTGTTAGTTTTTATAACAAGTGGAAACAAAATTTTATAATCCTCGGAACATTGGGGGGGCCTTTCCCCCTCACAAGTTACGCCTATGGTGCAGGGTATCCTAAACTTACTTGATGGTATGGAAATAGTACTTTTTTCAGGTAAAACGGAAATGGAAGCAAAGACTCCGGTTGTAAAATAAACAGACAACTTGTTATCTTATTGAATGCGTCGGTATTGTTGCACGTTTAATCCACCGTATGTTGTATAACACCAAAAAATAACACAGTATGCTTGAGTACAGTATACTTTATTGTTTGATTCAAACACTTTGTGCTACAGTCTATTTCTTGATGTATATAATATATTTAAAATTTATATTTACTTTACCTCAAGATGTTATTTTCCCTTATTTGGAACGTGTTTCGAGATCCTTAGTGTTTCCATCATCAGCCTTTCAATTTTGAATCTTGTGGAGTACCTGTGTGCTGGTTGGCTGTTGTTATGGTTTCCCATTGGTTTTTGGTTTTATAAATTGTTATTATTGTGTGTGATTGTGGTGTGTATGTTAGTATTTTGTGTATTTTCGATGTTGAGTGCTTTGAAAATTGTATCATGTTTTGTATTGATTTGTATTTGTTCAGGTACTAGTTTGTTTTGTGTGAGTATAATTGTGAATTTTCCCAATTGTTCGTTATAGTGCCTTTGTGTGGTATGTGTTATATTAGTGTGATATTAGTTATGTCTGGGAACTCATGTCAAGTGTTTACTGCATGTGTGGTCAAATTAGAATTATATATTTCTGGTTTCTTGTATGCGTTTAGATGTTCAAAATAACGTTTTTTCAGTTTTTGGTTTGTTTCTTCTATGCAACATTTATTACAATCTTGGCATTCAATATTGTATATACCATTGGTTGTTCTATTATCTTCTTGTGTGGGTTATTTAGTTTTGTAAATTATTTTATTAGTTTTGTATGCTATTTTAATGTCTGTGTTTTTAAATAGTTTTGTTTGTTTTGTAATTTTATTATTTATATATGTGAATGGGGCGCATTTTTTATTGTTGTTATTATTTATGTGTTGTTCATTTTTATTGATTCTTAATTCTTCAGTTTTTATTTTATATTTGATTTTATTTTCTATTTAGTTTACGGTGTTTTATTGTATCAATTCTCATAGGCAATTTGGTATACTATATTTATTTCTTTGTCTGTTTCCTGTTTGTTTAGGGGTATTTTGTATATTCTGTTAAATAGTGAATAGAATGCTGCTATTTTATGTTGTGGTGGGTGGTCAGAATGGTTATTAGGTATAATGATGTTAGGGGACGTTGGTTTTCTGTATATTGCATATTGTAGATGGTTATTGTTTCTTGTGATGGTTACGTTTAATAGTTGATTTTATTGTGTTTTTCACTTTCTTCTGTGAATTGTGTTTTTGGATGTATGTTATTGATTTGTTTTAATATGTTATCTGCATTTATATTTTTTTATTTTATAGATTGTAACGTCACAGAACGTTCCATAAAAGGAAATCATTTATATAGTAAGTTAGCATAAGAGGAAAGTGAGGTGAACAGTATCGAACCCAAGTAGTCCCAAAAAATTGTGTAATTTTGTATAATAATTATTTCTATCAACTTGAAAAAACGACCAAACTATGACTAAGACAAACCCCCATATATATTATTAAAGTGAATAAGAGTGAAAAAACCATAAGACACTATAAGAGAGAGAAATAATGTCAGAATTAACCAAAATAAAGTCAATAATTATTAAGTTTTATAACTATGAATAGAGTAATAAAAACTATTTTTTGTGAATAAATGGACATGATCCATTATTATATTATGTGATGTAAATAAAATAAATGTATTAAATGATTTAAATACATTATTAGAAAGAATTTAAGTTAAAATAAAAATTGTATATTTGCAATGACAAAAAATATTACACGTTTACACGATACACGTTTCGAAAATCTAGAGGAACAAACAGTAGAGACCAAACAAGATGTTAGAAATCTCGAAAACATGGTAAGGCAGAACCAAGACGCCATCATGCAGGAGGTGGGAGAAGTCCAGCACATCGCTAACAGGCTGGACGAACAGATAAAAACTAACAAAAATAGTATAATGGAAATAGACCAGAGAGAGAAAAACCTGCAGGAAAGATTAGAGGCGCTGAGAGACACACCAATACTAAACACTCATACGTGTCATGGTGAAAACAGGGAAGTAATCAACTTCCAGGACTATCGACGAAACCCAATGGAATTTTTGGATAGAATGGAATAGGTTATTGGGAGAAGTAGAGAAACAAGGTGGGACAGGATAAGAGAGATGCTTGACGAGACGTTTAAAAATACTAAGGATAACTGGTGGATAGCGGTACGACCCGAAATCACAAATTTAGCAGAGTTTAAACGCCAGTTTAAGGAAAAGTATTGGTCAGAGACCGCACAAAACAGGGTAAGAATGGACATTTTCTATGGCAAATACGACGCGTCCTATGGACAGTCCCCGACGTCTTATTTCCTGGGAAAGGTATGTTTAGCACGGAAGTTGATACCGCCGATCCCAGAAGAATGTTTGGTAAGGCAGTTAGCTGGACATTACAGCTATGGTATCAAGGATGCCCAATTATACCAACAGATTAGCAAAATAGCCGATCTGGCCAAATTATTGGAAAATTGCGAATCCACAGGAAGGTTCCAGGATTACCAACCCCCCAATCGTAAGGTAGAGTACAACAATAATAATAACGGACCAAACCGGAATGGAGGTGGGAACGGTAATAATCTAAACACCAATAATCAGAATAATAATATCCCACCAAATGGCCGAAATGATCACACTCAGGGCCCAATTAACCGCAACTATCCGGGACCAAACAGAGGTAATTACACCGGGAATAACTACGGTAGGAACTTCCACCAGGGAAACGGTTACCGCGGGAATAATTATAGAGGAAATAGTTATGGTCAACGTAATGGTTATCGCAACGGGGGAAACCAAGGAGGAGGCGATAGGAGAAACCAAAATGAATATAGGCCCCAGGTAAATTATACAATGGCCAATAACCGACGGTCATATCCACCTAATGTACCCAATTACATGTTTTACCCACAACAGGCGCCAGGTAGCCAGGGTAACACGGCGAATAGCCAACCTATTAACGGTAATCCCGAGGTCAGGCAGGAAACACAGACGGGTCAGCAACCCAATGTTCCGGGAGACCGGGCCAATGAGACAGTGGCTCATTTAAACTAAACGCGGCAGTGAAAAAGGAAAACCGCCCTTCACTGAACCAATATTATGGGGTGACAAACGACGAACATAGACAGGACAAAGACGGGACTATATTAAGAATAAATAATTACCTTAAGGATATTAGAGAGGAGTTATTAGAAGAAGGTGATAGTATCATTAAAAATAGTAACCAAGGGAATAATAGTATCGTGCAGATTAAAGCATATATCAATGGCATAGAAGCGATACTACTCATTGACACGGGGTCAAAACGAAAAACCCCGAGTATTTTATGTAAACCATGTATTGGCAGAAACTGGCCGAGAACCAGATAATGATCCCCAAAATGAAAGTGAGAGAGAGGAGGAATTCCGCTATGCAGAAAAATTATGGCCCAAACATGTGATGAGATGGTAATTCCATGGATTAATCACCCAGAATAAATGTCATAGACCAGGCATTTGAAGGAGTAGAGGTGATAAACATTGAAGGTCGAATATTGAAAAGAGAAGGAATTAAAAAGGAATGGGAATGATAAAAAATGACATAATATAAGGGACACACAACCAAAAGGGGTTGAAATAATCAAGGTAATTAACCCAAACTGACAAATATAAACCCAAATATTATCAAACATGAAAACAATACCTACGAGGTAACTGACACAATTAGGACGGATGGATGGATGGATGCACGGGCGTCTTGCGCCCTAATTTGTTTGCGTTGTCCAGGCCTAAGCCTGATGAACGCCAGGTGCCAACAGTTCAGCGCGGTCGTTTGCTCTGCTCGAGGATGTTATGATGCAGTCCGCGGGTCCATGATAAATTAACATGGCCACCACGGTGGCAAGCTAGTGCTTTAGCTTCAGCCAATTGTCCGGCCAAGGCGCGACACCATGGTCCCCTCAGGCTAGCCTTTGGGAACGTGGTGACACACTGGCGAGGACAAGAAGCTCGAGCGCCCTAGGGCGTCGGCCGAAATGGTGGGTAATGTCACCGAGACAGCCAGCTTTCGCAAGGAAGGCACTTGCACAACCTCGCGGGAGCTCATGTCTCAGGTCATTACCTTACCAAATCAACAAAGCAGGTGCTGGCGGGGAACTTAATCGTGATCAAGGCTTCAGCCAATCGCAACGCCTGGTCGCGTCTCATTGGTCGCCGGGACATAGCCCACGGAAACTCAGAAACGCGCCGGCGAATACAAGAGGCTCGTCCGCCCGAAGGCAGCGGCCGAGTCGGCGGAACTTGTCACCGGGGCAGTCGGCTTTCGCAAGGAGGCATTTGCACAACCTCGCGAGATCCCATGTCCCGGATCGGGGCCCTGCCGAATCGGCAAAGCCGATGCTGGCAATAAATCTATCCATTCAATCAGCCGCAGCATGATTGACTACAGTTTCGGCAGGCGCAGGTGGTGATTGATGGTGATCGGTTCAGATTTCCAGAAGGTTGGGGGGATTCGTTTCTGGGGGGTTCATGTGATGAACTTAGGGGGGGTCGTCTAGCAGCGCCCTAGGGCGCCTGACGCGGCGAGGAGGCGGAGCATTCTCCATGCTGTTAAGCCTTCGGAGGTGCGGGTAAGAGGACTCGCCTGCCTTGGCGAACAAATTCGTTGCCAGGGACCAGACGAAGACCTCTAAGGTGGGAACACGGAGACCCCGATGTATGGCGGTATTTCGCACATACCACGGGGACCCCGTGAGGGAGCGTAGGGTCCAGTTCTGAAATGTAGTCAGCCTATGCCTGTTGGTGGCCGACAGGAGAGGCCACCAGGCGGGTGCCGCATAAGTGAGTACTGTTCGGAGGAACAGTAGATACAATGTAAGTTTGGTACGGACAGCCAGGCAGCTGTTCCGCGAAAGCATAGGAGATAGTTTGGCTCTGACGCCACGAGCCAAGTTGAGGGTTGAGGTCACGTGGGCGTTGAAGTTTAAGTGCCGATCAAGCCGAACACCTAGGTACTTCACCGTCTCGGTCCAGTTGATGGGTCTCCCCTCTAAGGAGAGGGATTGGCATCGGGAAATGGACTTATGGGTAAAGCAGATCGCCTCGGATTTCTCCGTATTGATCGCTACCCGCCATTTCCTTAGCCAGTCCGGAAGCATATCCAACTGGCGTTGTAACATTACGCTCGTCCGCCAAGGCGAAAGCGAGCTAAAATGAAACATCGCGTCGTCGGCAAATAGAGATAGCGTGACCCCGGGATAAACAGGCAGATCGTTCGTGTACAGTACATACAGAACGGGGCCGAGGACAGATCCTTGTGGGACGCCGGCGGAGACAGGGCGAACCCGAGAGAACGCCCCATCTACGCTGATCCTGAAGGTGCGATCCGTCAGATAGGATCGGAGCAAGTGGACGATAGATGTCGGGATTGGCGAATGCGCCAGTTTGTAGAGCAGGCCTTCGTGCCAGACTTTATCGAAGGCTTTGCTCACATCCAACAGGACAGCGCCTGTTGCCTGATGATTGTTGGCAGCGTCGGCTAGATAGGTGACAACCCGTACTAGCTGAAGAGTAGTCGAGTGCCTCGGCCTAAACCCAAACTGCTCCTCGCGGATGAAACCATCCACCAGGGGCCGAATACGGGCCAGGAGAAGACGCTCGAATACCTTCGAGATTACTGGCAATAGTGATATTGGGCGGTAGCTTCCAGGTAGCGTGGGCGGCTTTTTAGATTTCTGGATCATGATGACGTTGGCAGTTTTCCACAGGCGAGGGAAGTAACTCAGCCGGAGACAGGAGTTGAACAGCTCAAGAAGAACGTCAACTGCCGAAGGCGGGAGATTCTGCAACGCAGCGGCGCCGATGCGATCGGGGCCAGGGGCCTTTCTCTTCTTCAGTCGGCTTAGGACAGACGGAAGGTCATCCTCGTCGACCGAAATAGGAGGATCAATGGGGGGAGCAGAAAAGTATCCAGATAGGAAATCCCTGACGACGGCCACATGAGCCGGGTCAGAGATGCCTCTATGGACGGTGAACTGGTCCTCAATACAGTCGGCGAAGACCTCCGCCTTGCCTTCTGCAGAGTATACAGTGCCGTCCGGGGTATTCAAGGGATGGCGAGTCCTCTTTTCGCCTTTTAGTCTACCAGCGGCTCTCCATACGGAGGCGTGGTCGACTTCCAAGGACTCCAAATAGGAGTCCCAACGATTCGCGTTTACGTCAAGCAGAAGCTGCGAGACGTGTTCCGACTGGGCTCGAAAGCGCCGTCTAGCGGCAGGGTCACGGGTATGGTGCCATCTGCGGCGGAGCTGGCGCCGTAATCGGATGGCTTGGAGAACTTCCGCAGGATTAGGTCGGAGCGTTTATTACTCACCGGAACAGTATAGGTGTTTTTATCCATTGCAGACTGGACAAGGTCCTGGAGCTGATGTACCCGGAGATCCACGTCGTCACAAGAGACGAGTGGGTCCGGAGGGACAGATGGCAACTGCCTGGCCAGATCATCGTGGTAGGATCGCCAATTGACTCTCCTAACAGGATGATCGGGAAGTCGGGGTGAGACCGACGGCAGCAAGACAGTTACAAGTAGGGGGTCGTGATCGGACGATAGGTCCGACACCGCGCTGACTTGTAGATGAAAGGGGATGGCCTTGGCAATTACGATATCAAGGACATCCGGCGGATAACCCGCAGTGGGAAAGTGTGTCGGTTCGGACGGGCCGATGATGAGGACGCTGGGATCATCTTCGACAGCCCTACGGAGAGAATTGCCGTAGGGGTTTGACGTTCTGCTGTTCCAAGAGGGATGCTTGGCATTAAGGTCTCCGGCTACGATGGTTGGGAGATCGCTGTCCAGGAGGGCGTCCCACTCCTCATGCGGTGGAGCTCGATGGCCGGGCGGGTGGTACGCAGAAACAAAGCGCACCTCCAGGCCGGCTACATCCAGCGCCACAGCACATGCTTCACAATTAGGAACAAGGTAAAAGGTACGTATAACCAGACTCCATTAAAAAAAGTACCATGATTAAAAAATCGCAAGTCGAATACTCAATCAGTGACCAAGTACCATGACCAAAAACCAAAGTCAAATACAGCATCATAGAGAAGGTACCTTGACTAAACATGTTAACGTGAATTTTTTAACTTAGCCATAATTAGAAAGGAGGTAGAGATTATTAAATAAATATAAATATTATTGTAGAGAGATAAATACTATAAGAGAGAGAAATAATGTCAGAATCAACCAAAATAAAGTCAATAATTATTAAGTTTTATAACTATGAATAGAGTATTAATAAATATTACGAGAAGGACACCTTACACCAAAGGCATAAAAATATATATATAAAATATAGATTTATTTCCAATAGCCATGTCAACGTATATTTACCAGCTTACCCGTACTTAGAGAAGGAGAGAGATTATTATTAATAAATATTACGAGATGGACACTTAGTAAAGGAGAAAAGAAGGAGAAATACTGTCATATATTTGATACTAAATGGAAATGATAAATGAAAAAAAAAAGGGAAAACAGTGTGTTACATAAGGAGGTAATGATGAATATGAATATAGCTATTAACATTGAATGATTTTAAACGATAATTTTAACCTGCGGAGAACGATATATTAATATAATTGTGAATTAATCAGAAGAGTTTAAGCAAGGGAATTTATGTGTAGGAGCCTATGATCTTTGAATATTGTATTTTTTTTTTTATTATTATTATTATTTGTTGCAAAGGTGCAATTATTATTTTCTGAACAGGGATGTGTTGCCTCTGATTTCAGTAGTTATAGACAGGAAGGGACAGAGAATGAATGCCATAGCGAGCCACTCTGACTCCCAACCCTCTATGTAAGTTAGGGAATTGATAGGGAATTATATCAAAGATTAATTATAAAACATCAAGATAAAAAGGAAAGGAATAGGTGATACGACAAAGAACGAACTAGGAATATTGAGTTGGATTAATATATTAAAGGAGTAGTACAGGAATTTAATTATAAGATAAAAGAATGTGATATAAAGAAGCTAATAAAGGGTTAATATAGAGATGATAATTTCATCAAAACCAAAGATATGTTTTTCCAAAATTATCAACTTTAACGGAGAGGCATATGTAACGTCACAGAACGTTCCATAAAAGGAAATCATTTATATAGTAAGTTAGCATAAGAGGAAAGTGAGGTGAACAGTATCGAACCCAAGTAGTCCCAAAAAATTGTGTAATTTTGTATAATAATTATTTCTATCAACTTGAAAAAACGACCAAACTATGACTAAGACAAAACCCCATATATATTATTAAAGTGAATAAGAGTGAAAAAACCATAAGACACTATAAGAGAGAGAAATAATGTCAGAATCAACCAAAATAAAGTCAATAATTATTAAGTTTTATAACTATGAATAGAGTATTAAAAACTATTTTTTGTGAATAAATGGACATGATCCATTATTATATTATGTGATGTAAATAAAATAAATGTATTAAATGGTTTAAATACATTATTAGAAAGAATTTAAGTTAAAATAAAAATTGTATATTTGCAATGACAAAAAATATTAATGTGTTGGATTTGAGACCATACACCAAGATTTCATGAAAAAATTAATTATTATCAGATTTAAATAAAAACTATACGTAATTGTCAAGCAGACAATAGTGAACAATTTATCTTAAATAAAGGAAGCTGTCAAATGAATAAAAAGCAGTCAAAATAGCCAAAAACAGTGTTAACTAAAAACATGTAATAGGCATCTAATATTGTATAATTTATGAATTTAATGTTGCCAAAATGCAACCAATTTGCATTATAAAGCTGTAATATGATATAAAGCAACTATACTAATATACCTGACCAACTTTAACATTGTAATAGTCAAGTTAGCAAAATATTTACTTATACCATGTATGGCTGGAACCAATTATCCAGTACAAAAATAATCATATCTGGCTAAATACTTACATAATACTAACAAAAATAAGATAGAAAGGTACAATATGTCAGTATACCTTAATAAGAAACAAACTCAGTAGAAAGTAAAGTCAATTCTAAAAGAATTTAACTAATTAGAGTGAGATTTGTCACGCCATAAAAAAGGACATATCAAGACCAATCAATGATGCTATGTCATCTTGTGATAAATATAATATATGTACAGAGTAACCAGGTATCACAAAAGATAGACAAAATAATAAACTCTGTGTGTACAGTAGTGAAATAATACATATATTAAAGAAAAAGACTAATCATTGTATTAGAAAACTGACAAAAATCTAGGCCATGAGCAGAGGCCATATAAAATTGTATTTATTTGTGTTTTATTTATGTTAAAATTTGTTTATTTTGTTGTAGGAAAGTAGTAGTAGTAGATGTTCAGCTTGTAGAAGGAACTTAGTAACTCCACAACAATTTTTGTTATAAAAAATGAGTTTTCAATGACAACAACTCAAGGTGAGGGTTGTATATTGTATTGTTTATTAGACTTAAGTTAATTAGAAAACAATCATATTTAGTATCGCTAGATTCAGTTAAAAACAGGGAATCTAAATGTATTAATGGCATTCAAATTGTGAGTACTAATGTAAAACTGTTTGATAAATACCAGAGTAATTTTTGAAATATCCTTTGTATGAAGAATAAGAAATTCGTTCTAAAAGCTTCTACGGAAGTGAAAATTGTTCTATGACATTCCATTTCGTTTATTCTCGAACATTCTAGAAAGAATTTTTACACAAATATACCGGAAGTCGATGAAAACAGTCATCCTGAATTAGTATAAAAGCGAGACTAAATTCGACCCAAAAACACTTGAAACTTGAACTCCAGAACTGATGCATCTCACACAACACTGATCAACGCAGCTAAGGCGAAACCGAAGAGGCGAGAAATCGACAAGAGACGGCAGGAAGGCTTTTCCCGTACATAGACATAACCGACTGACTTAACCTCAACGAGAATCTTCGCCAAAAGTATCGCTGAAATAGAGCAGCGATACGGCAAATTTTAATAGAAATCACGCAGCCAGAACGTCAAGCAACCCAGGAGGGACCAAAGATTTAAATAGAGAACGAATTCTGCTGTGTTCGCATTGACTGACTAACTTGACAAATAATTCCCCCTAACGTAAACATACAATACACAAAGCCTTCCTCAACACTGCATGGGAATCAGCGCTGCGGTGGCCGATTTCTGAATCAACGCTAAACAGATGATTCGTAGCGGCGACGTTTGAACGATATTCTACTGACAAACGTTTTTACAAAAGTGCGGAAAAAGTAACGATCGCAAAATTTGACTTTAAATAGATTCAGTGTACACCCGAAGAGGCGAGATTGAGAAACTACCCGCAAGGAGTGTCCAGTGCGAGAATAAATAACCATTGGAACGTGAGTTACCAAAATTAAAGTCATTTGTTACCTGGTTACATTTTATCACGCAGTTGTACTTCACACGCCACACATACACCTTCAAATCACTTAGTTTTTTTTCTTGTAAGGCATCTAATTGATATGTCTTGGTAGTTCAAAGGAGTCACGTCCTGAGAGTAAAGATGTTTCACGTATTAAACTCATGCTTTTCAACTGAGTCAAAATCTGAAATATACTAGCCGATACTTGATTGGATATATATAAAAAAATTGTCAATAATAATAACTTGTAAAATTTTTTCTCTGCAATTTTATAATTTTTTTCTATGAATGTTAGTCCTTCAGACGATTTGTTTGTTTTTGAAGAATCATTAAACTTAACTGATTTTTCCAAGCTAAACTGACTTGTTTAAATTTTTCGTAGATTTAAAAATTTTATCAATCACATTTTTTTTTTTTTCTTGGAACAAACGTTTCCAAGTGGCGCCCACAAAAAGCATAGTGTTAAGTTGTGTTACAGGACTACATCACTGCAGAGGATCCAGTCAACAGAGTAAGTAACAAAAGTGCGCGGAGGTAACGCCCGACATTTGACAACACAAACATTTAAAACAACACCCATTCATTCTTTTTGTTATAAATTGGCTTCCATCGCGGGGCTTGAAGAAGGACGTACTCACTCCTATCCATTTTTTCCGTTATAAGATATAGCCCGTCATCTACGTATCTTATCCATAGGCCTATGCCATTTGGATCAAATGAATTTATAATATTTTGGTATGTATGTGTTGTAAGAATATTTCTAATATTATGCTAGATAATAGAGATTCCATTGCAAACCTTTTTGTTGTTGATAAATTTTGATATTTAATTTAAAGTAAATTTGTTTTAGTATGGAGGCTATTTTTTATTTCAGTTATATATTGTGTGTATTCATTTTGTTTTTAAGTTTGTTTATTATTATGTCTATTGTTTCATCTTTTAGGAAGTTGGTGTACATATTTGTGATATCATGTGATGTGAAAAATGAATTTTCATCTAAATTTATTACCTTTAATTTGTCTATTAATTCGTATGTATTTTTATGTTATGATAGTTATTTGTTAGGTGGTTACTTTTTAGTTTTTATTTTATTATTTTTGCTATTTTGTATGTAGGTGCTTTTTTGAAGCTTGTTTGATAAAGCAAAATTGTTTCTCTCCCTTTCTGATTTATTTTTTCTACGACGTTAGGTTGTGGATGTTCACTTGATGTTTGAAGACGTAGAACATCCATACACTTGGAAAAGTGATCGAGTTTTTAATGAAAAAGGCATAATGTAATTGGAGGAACGATTTGCTTAGTAGTACAGTAAAGCTTCATTCATACGTTTTTCAGGGGACTTCGAAGAAAAAACGTATAAGTGTGAAAAACGTATAAGTGAAATAGAACACAAATAGCATAATTAAATGATACCGTACTAAATAGAAATAACGTATAATTTACAATTTGGAATAGTACAGTAGGTATTTATACAACTTGACATATATATAGAGGAAAACACACACACAGATATAATTAATCATTTCCCAAAAAAGTGCGTTATCTTCCCTTGTTTTTTCTTTTCCGCGGCTATAGACTAAACTGGGCCCTCAAATCTTGACAACTGCGTTATAATTTCGTCGGATACATTACGGCGGGTTACAAAGCGTTTTATTGTCTCCAGGGCATTAACTACCTCACTAAAACACACGGAGGTCTGCGTTACTTCTTTACCATCTTTTCTTCGTCCATCTCTTGCTGAATGGCATCAGCAATCTCCGATATGGTCATGGCTTCCGCGGTAAAAACATTTTCGTCAATGTTGACATAGTCGTCAAACGACGCATGCCCTTCCAGTTTGCCCCATTGCACATCATCAACGGGAACATCACAGCCTATCTTCATTACTACAAGTTTCGCTATTCCCGAATCCGGCTTTGTGAAAGCAGTTGCGGACAGTGAGTTGCGATACTCTGTGTCATGCAGCTGCGATGTAATGCATTGCCTGTTAGAAGAGAGCAAACCGTTACAAATTTGTGTAAAAGTAGAATTTTAATAGACATGTACTTTAATTTCTTTAGACAGTCCTACGCCTATAAGTAATTTTACATGAGGTTTTTCGCATTGGCTATATATCGAGGTACACACATAAATCAATTGTAAGATGCCAGAAAATCACGGTAGAAAATACAGGCAGAAAAGAATAGCGGGATAAAAAAGAATCTTATACGCCTCCCCTAGTGTAAAACCTTTTAATCTTTCTGAACAAACTGATACTTTTTTAATTCCAATCTATTCATTATTTATGAAACAATAGGTTTTTGAAATACCGGCAAAACATCGCGTAGAATCGTATGCTACAGTATTGCTTTCACTAGTTGCAAGTTTTAAAAATCACGAAGAAATCATACCTGTAAAATGTGAATTTTCATTTCATCCTTCTTTCCAGAGTTTACACTGTGGATGGCAGCTGTACCAGCATCTTGCGATAATACAGTTTAAAATTACGGATTATCCCCAGGGCCAGCGGTTACAGTTCGCTTGTGCAATTTGGGGGAAAAATTCAACTCTCACGTTCTTTAGGTACGATGTATCAGGAGGGTGTGGCGTGCATCTGTCCACAATCAGAAGAATTTTTCGACCTTTTGCGCTCATTTTTGCATCGACGCCTCGCAGCCAGTCTTCAAACACTTTGTATTGATCCACGACTTATTGTTGTTAGCGTATTTCGTAGGGAGCGTTGTAACATTTTTAAAACACCACGGTCTTGCAAATTTCCCGACAGTTAAGGGTACCAGTTTTTCACTTCCGTCACTGTTTGCATACAAAAACACTGTTACACGTTGTTTACTCCGCTTCCCACCATGACAACTGTTCCCTTTCAATGTCATTGTGCGGTCTGGAAGTAAATTAAAAACTGCCTGTTTCATCGTCATTGAACACGTCTTTGGCATCAAACTGAGATGTTAGTTCCCTCAAACGGGTTTCTTTCCACTCACGCACTGTATTAACGTCTACACTCTTACTCTCACCGCACACGCTTTTGCTGCCGATGCCATGCCGTACCTTAAATTTATGTACGCACCCGGTCGACGCATGAAAATCTTCAACAAGCATTGAACAAATACCGTACGTTTCTAAGAATCAAAGCTTGCTCAAAGGGTACTCGTCAACTGCAAAGTCAGCCGACTGGCACTAATTGACGATTTCCTAGAAATGTACAGTCTGTTCAAAATATTTGCATTCGGACATTCACATGATATGCATTTTGTGATATACGCAACATAAATAAGGAAAAAATATTTCAACGAATAAATGAAGTTTCGTATCTCCAGGGACTTAAAAATTTGATCGTATAAGTGTAAAAAACGAATAAACGAAAAACGTATAACCGAAATAAAATAACACGAAAAGTATAGGAGTTTTTCCTGGACCTAAGAGGAAAACCAAGTAAGAGTGTGAAAAATGTATAAGTGAGAAACGTATAAAAGAAGTTACTTTATATATTATAATATTTAATTTTCTGTAAGTAACTCGACGTTTCTTGCAGTAATTATATAAATTTGTGATGTTATTTAATTTGTTTCTTCTGCAAATAGTATAATTCGTATATTCTTTTTAACAATAATAATGATTGTTATTAATTTACTTAGAAGCCTCTGATGTTACTGATATTTTTCATTGAAACGTGCATCAGGTGTTAAAAAGAATATACGAATTATACTACTTGCAGAAGAAACAAATTGAATAACATTAAAAATGTATTATAATATAATATATTATATATACATATACATATATTGTAACAAGACATATGAGCCCAATATTTCAGTAACCCAAAATATTAACACATGTCAATATTTCAGTCAAAGAGACACAACAAGTGATTAATCCAAAATGCCAAGAATAAAACTACATGAGGAACTCATCAAAAAGGATAAAGTAACAAAAATAAGAGTTAATAAAACTAATGGTAACTAACAAGTGAAATAACATTATAAGGAAAGAAGATGCAACGAACAATGATTGTACCACAGGAACCAACAACCCAATAGTTTTCGGTCAGTAAGGAACCAATGAAGACAAGGAAGAAACATACTACGTGAAAGACACCTAACAACCATGCATAAAATATAGATTCCAAGAGCCAGTCAACTATAGATCAACATCTTACCCGTATATGCAATAACTGAACAACTTACAGATTGAAGAGATGGACCAGAACTGACTAACTGAGATGACCAATATGCAACTAATAATATTATAAATGTATAGGACAAGATATGTTATAAAAAGAATGAAAGTAACAATACTGTTAATTGAAAAGAAGCTGTAAATAAAAGTATAATAACATGTTATGCACAGCACCCATGTAATATAAAGGAGTATCAAAATTGTCTCATAATAATAACAAATATTAGTCAAATAATCAAACAATCATGTAAGATAAGAGAAGGAAAAAACTAAGGAGTTACCAGTTATCATTAATAAAACCAGACTTGAGAAAATAAGGTTAAAAAAATGTAAATTTTTATCAACCTAACACACACATTTTTGGTACAAATAATGAAACCACATAACCTAAGATACAGGTACTGTTCACCTGAATTCATATTTATCAGTAGGGAAAACCTACCTAAACTGAAATGTTTTGTACCTTAAACCAAGTATAAATAATAAGCGTTCTACACATACCAATATAAGATACCAAAAATGAATTTTAAATAAGAATTTAAGTAAATAAAGTGAACCAAAACCAACCAAAATGGGATTCACTATGTAAAACCTGAACAAAACCACATTGTAATGCCAAATAGAAACAAAAGGCTAATGTCTATACCACAAGTAAGGTATAATACCACTATTGTAATAGTATAAGAGTATTATAAGCAAGGACATAATGTATTATAAGAGTAATTAAGAACACCTGTCATGTGACACCAGGTGTAATTACTGTTGTCCAATGCTATACACTTAGGGACAGACTAGTGTATTAAAAACACAAGACCAATTATAAAGATACTACTATGGTTAAACTATTCTAACTAAATGATTGTAGAAAAGACAAAAGAATACCAAATAAGAGTGAAAATAAGTGTACACCTCATAGTGGAAAATAGAGGTCACTTTAATAACAGAAATGACAAAGAATAACCATATATTCCAACTAACAGAGACTCACAGTAGTTGAAACCACTTATTGTTTACAACTGGGGTCATACAGAAGGTACACAAATACTTTCTATTATTAATAATATGTAAATACAAGAATAGGGACATAGGCTAAGGTAATGTTAATTTAAGTAATATATTTTGTCATTAGATTTAAGTTACCAGTATATAAGGTGTGTAAGAGAACTTGGAAGGAAGCCCACAAGTGGGTATGAGTGCCATTAAATAGTTTTAATCTAAAAATAAATATAAATAATAGTGAATAGTAAATTGTGATAATCTCAAACATTAACTCCCTTAATAATGGACCGAAGCACACCATGATTGGACTCAAAATAAAGAGCCGAGTGTTACCAATACAGTGATATGCTTAGATTTCAAATGTAAGGTATAATAAAAAAGTTATTACAATTATAATATATTTGGGTCAAATCGAGCAAATATTTATAATCTCGACACCAGCCACCCCACGCCAAAAACAACAATTAAAATAATTCGCGGAAGGGGTATGTGCATCAAATTAAAGATCGTCAACCAATCAGATCCAAGAAATTAACAAAATTTTCAACGATCACAAGACGGAACGGCAGAATGAGATGCGTGTTCCCGACACTTTGTAATCAACTTCGGAGGAAGACAAACGGCTACTATTCAGCGCAAAGAAACAGCTGTTCATATGATTTGTGCGCGTCACCGTTGTAAACAGAGCAACCTAACCTCAATTTGTGATGACATAAATACTTTAGTATCGAAGGTGTTAAGTGTAACAGTGCGTAACAAGGATTGCTCAGTGTATAATCCAGAGCAATTCCGGGATTTAAATTATAAATAAAAAGGGAGTACAGTGATTTTTACATTATTAAGTAAGAATTTGAGAAACGATATAATCGAAACATATTCAAATAATGTTCGTAAATAAAGAACCTAGGTTAAGGTGTATTCACAATATTATTTAATCAACAGTAGTAATGACAATCCTCAGATTATTTTGAATATTCAATTTTAAGAATTTTTCAAACATTCAATCAATTATTATGTATGAAGACTTAGTGTGACATAACCACACAGTTGTCATTTATTAAATATAAATCAAACCAACCAGCATTCATCAATGACTGAGAATTGTCAACTGGATGAACAATTAACGAAAGTTAATAGAAAATTTCAATGTTATTTATGTCTTGTAATTTAGGAAGAGTCTACTACTATAACTATTTAAATTTTTATGTTTACTATGAATAAGAACCAAGGTTGTCAAGCTACATAATTACTTACAACCATGGAATTACCTTTTTGTAGAATCAAACAATGAATCAGATGTTTCATTCAATAACACTGTTTCAACATATTATATTATTGTTCACTTTTTAAATGTTTTATCAAGAATTATTTTAACGTTAACCAACGTTCTTTAAACCATTTATTGTCGATTGAGTTTAATAATTTGTTAACCTGAAATGTCCAGGGCAGGCATGGTTATTATTTTGAATGTTAATTATTAAGTGATGATTGAATTGTAATCATCCTCAAACTGCCTAATAACGGTAGAGTAAGAGTTCTATTCAATAATTTGGTATTCTGTCAGCTAAAAGAACCCACACAGACACACATGAATTAAATTATTTTAACCAAAAAGCATTTATACACACTGATATTGTACATCAGTTTTACCACCCTGAGACAAATTTTATAAAAGCATTTTGAATTGAAATAATAAATGATACTTCAGATAATTTAAAAAGAGCATATTAAACTGAATAAAAATATTATTTCACACAAGAAATGGAGTCAGTTAGTTTATTTCAACAGACTTTAAAAAATTGAAAACAGGTGATCGACTTTTATTGTATGGCTCGCCAAGCAGCGGCGAATTTAAATACGGTAAGTCAATCTACAGATTAGATTGTTACATCGACCCTGCAAGATCGACAAGACTCACCACAAGTAAGTGATTGTTCATGCACAAATATTTATGCTTTCAGTGAGGAATCTACATCACCATTTCATCTAGTCGACGGAAGAACAACCGTATAAAATAAATTAACCGAAGTTGAATACTACTTCGCTAACTAATCTCCAGTGCATTAATCGGATTTATTTACGTTGGATTCAATGCTAGATTGAATTGAAATAAATAAATCAATAATAATAAAATACTAAACTAAAAGTTATTGCAATTTTAAACAAAAATAAACGGGCAGTTAGCACCCCAAAAATACGGTTTTAATACAATATATATATATATATATATATATTTTTTTTTTTTTTGCAACAGTACACAGGATATGAAATTCATTTAAGTGAAATACTAATGCTATATTACATTTTCTGATGGTCATAGACATGTTTTAAATTGATTTTGTTCTTCCTTTGTAAAGTAGTCATACGTTTTGAACCAAGCTATGTTTTGAAAAGTACGTTTTGTCAAAATGTTCACAATTTTATTCTCTTTTATGTCATGTGAAGTATTTGTGTGTAAGTGCGAGGGTGCGCGTGTGATTTATATTTAATTTAAAAATTTCGAGGAAAATTAACGATTCGTTCTGAAACTTGGACAGAGTATTCTCATGGTTATAAAATATATTTTCCATATACCGTAATAAATCTTGTTATCACTGATTTAGTAGTATCGTTTCATAGATGATTGATTATGTGTGCCTTTCTTCTTCAATGTATGGGAATCTATAATCTCATAAGTACTGTTACCGTTAACTCTGCTTACAGTATTCGGTCCAGTGTACAATAACAACAATTTCTTTGCAATGCCTTCCATTGCCTGTGTTCCATTTTTAGGAATAATTTTGATTTGTTCATGTCAATGATAGCGCAATACTTTTTCAACATGTCACACCCGATTAGCATTTTAAATGGTAAGCCACTGGCTACTAAGAAATTCATTGCAATTGTTTCATTATTGCTGGTCAGTTCTAGACTTACTTGTTTTCGGACTGTTCTATTCTGGCGTCCCGTCGCCCCAATTAGCACAATGTTGTTGATCGGTAGAGTAAGTATGTTCTTCTTTCCTTCTTCAATTATCTTGTTTAATTCTACAACGTCGATCAATGACACGTTAGCTCCAGTGTCGATCATAATTGTTGTTTGTACACTGTTGATTCCTGCTGTTATGTATATAATTTCATTGTTGTTTTTATCCAGATTCCCTTCTTCTTCTTTTTCCAACAACTCTTCTCTTAAATTTTTCAGGTAGTTATTACGAATTATTATAATATGATTTTTATTATTTTCAACGTGACTGTTGACGCTGTTAAACCCAATAGTGTGGTTCAGTGAGGGCCCCGATGGCGTTTTCACTGCCGTGTGGAGTTTAAAGACGGCTCGGATCCTTCATCTCCTCCGCCGTTGTGGTTTGCTTGAACATTTTCGTTATTTGTCGATCTGTGTTCAGGCCGTTGGTGATCCTCCTCGTAGCTCACTCGTCGGTAGTCCTCCTGACTTCGACTCCTGCCTCCGTTAGTTCTATTATTCCTTCTATTTTCATCGTGGTTAACTTGGTTCCAGTCGTTATCCCGACTAAAGCTTCGACGCCCGTGATAGTATGATCTACCGTTGCCACTGTTATCCGCCCATACGTATGTGATGGACCCTTCGATAATTTTGATTTTGGTCATTCGGGTTGCGGTTATTATTATTACTATTGTTAAAATTCCGGTTGTTGTTGTACTGGTTCTGTTGATTTGTGTTATATGGCCGGTTATACTGGTTATTCGGGATGTTTTGCCTGATGCCATAGTTATTCCCATTGTTCCTTGGACCGTTATTGTAGTGTGACCGTTGGTATGCCCCATGGTTATTATTGTGGTTGTTATTATTATTTGGCCTGTTGTTATAGTTTGCCTGGTTGTACATTCCGTTTATTATTACGATTGTTACTATTATTATTATTATTATTATTATTATTATTTCTGTTATCGTAATCCGGAATGTCCCTGCTCTTGTATCGGTCGTTCCTCTAACGGCTTCTTCTCAAGTACTCCTCGCGTTCACGCTCTTCCAACAATGTTGTCATTGCCTGTATTGTTTTTATTTGTCCACCCGAACGCACTGTCGATATCCCGCTGTCGTAGTGGTATGCCAATCTGGCGACGAATATTTCTTTTGGGATATTTGGCTCAAGGTGTTTAGCCACACACACTTTTCCAAGGAAGTATGTGGTAGGCGTGTTACCCCTGTTAGGATCATACCTTCCATAGCTGATGCTTCCCCTTACCATGTTCTGCGTGGCATGTAACCAGTATCTCTTTTTCAATGCCTTCTTAAACTCTTCATAGCTTCGCAAATCGTGAATGGTGGCTACCCACCAGTTATCATTGGTTTCTTTAAAATGCTCGTCGAGGTAGCTCCGGATTGGTGGCCATCTGTTCTCTCCGGTTCTTGTCGATTGTTCGCTGGCTCGTTGCAAAAATTCCATCGGGTTTCCTCTAAAAGACTTGAAATTGATAGTCTCCCGATTTTCCATGGGTTGGGGTATATGCTACTGTAGTTGGTCGGTTATCAACTGATCGTTGAAGGTTTTCGATCCTTTCATGGTTGCGATGTCCCTGTACCTGGACTTCGTTGACGACTGCACTTATATTTCGGCACTGATTTCCGAAGTCTGTTTGTAGTTGTTCCACTTGAGTTCGGTTTTCGTCTCCTACCTGGTCTATATTGACCTCTAGTTCGGCCCTATTCAGTGTAACAACTGCATCGATTCCTTTCAGCCTTCTTTTTGTCTCAGCTAGCTCCTGTCTTCTTTCACCGTCGTTTTTGTCTATCTTTTGATTAATGGTTTTACTGGTTTCCTCGATTTTCTTGTTGACTGTTTGTCCTAGTTTTTCATTCTGTCTGTTGACAGTGTCCCTCACTTCCTTGTTAGTATATTCAATCCGCTCATTGATTTGTCTGAAGTTGTTCTCATTGATTTGCGTCAACTCCTCTTTCAATTGCCTATTATTTTCTTCGATTTTCTCACTGATATTCTCTTTCATCTGTTTATTGCTCTCCTCAATCCTGTCAAACCTTGTGTTTATTTGTTTCAGACTCTCATTGGTTTATAATCACTTTACTGAAATAAAATAGAACTGATATGATTAACAAATTAAATTTTTTATTTGTTATCTCTTTGCAACATTGATCAAATTGCCTTTCTATTAGTCGAACATTTACAGTTGGATAAGTTCATCCGCCGTGACAAATAGTCCGCAAAAAAAAAAAAAAAATATCGGTATGGAGAACCATACATGACATCCATGTTCTAAGATTTATATTTAAAATCATATTCGAAATGAAATATTTCCATAGAAACTACGTCTTTCTACTTATTGCTTCAGCATTAACCACAGTACTGTGGTCACTAACGTATACCACCTTATGTTTTCGCACTCGATTTTTACTGATGATGGCAGTCGATGGCACTGCGGAAAAGTCTGGTTTTGCAGAAAACATTGGACTACGGCTAAACAGCCCGGGAAGCAATTTTAACAAAAAACTACTTCTTTGTTGCCGATAACGTAGTACTCATATAAAAAATTCTCCCCTCCACCTTCAACTATAATTTTTAATAATAGAAAATTACCCCCACCCCGTTCACCTAACCTCTTCATTTATAGATATTTCATCTACGTTTCTACAGTGGATTATTATGAGCTTCTTATCAGGATACTTTATTCATAAAAATTAAGTACTTCACTCTTGTTAAATCATAAAATGTTTCAGGTAAACTACCCCTTTCTCTTAACCGATCTTCTCCAAAATTAATAGACCGTCAGTCCTCTACAATTCAGGGATGCATGCAAAAAAATATTTGATTCTGTTTGAATGTGCGGCAGTTATCGTTCGTCATGGAAACATTTCTCTTGTTACAACATAAAATGTTGCAGGTAAACTACCCCTTTCCCTCAACCGTTCTTCACCAAAATAAACAGACCTTGAGTTCTCTGCAACTCAGGAAAGTGTGCAAAAAATTATTTGATTCTCTCTTAATTTTCGGCAGTTATCGTTCGTCATAAAAAAATTACCCTTTTTACAACATAAAACGTTGCTGATAAACTACCCCTTTCCCTTAACCGATCTTCAACAAAATCAACAGACCTTGAAGTCTCTTTAGTTCAAAAAGGTATGCAAAAACGTAGTTGATTCTGTTTGAATTTCCGGCAGTTATCGTTCATCATATAAAAAATTACCCTTGTTAAAACATAAAATGTTGCCGGTAAACTACCCCTTTCCCTTAACCAATCTTCACCAACACCAATAGGCATTGAGAACTCTACAATACAGGGCTGTATGCAAAACATCATTTGATTCTGTTTGAATTTGCGGCTGTTATCTTTTGCCATAAAAAATACCCTTGTTAAAACATAAAACGTTCCTGGTAAACTACCCTTTTCCCTTAACCGATCTTCACCAAAAACAAAAGAACTTGAGAACTCTACAATTTAGGCCTGTATGCAAATAATCATTTGATTCTGTTTGAATTTGCGGCTGTTATCGTTTGCCATAGAAAATACCATTGTTAAAACATAAAACGTTGCTGGTGAACTACCCCTTTCCCTTAATCGATCTTCAACAAAATCAACAGACCTTGCGATCTGTATAATTCAAAAAGGTATGCAGAAGAGTAGTTGATTCTGTTTTAATATACGGCAGTTATCGTTCGTCATAAAAAATTACCCTTGTTAAAACATAAAATGTTGCAGGTAAACTACCCTATTCCCTTAACCGATCTTCACCAAAAACAATAAGGCTTGAGAACCCTACAATTCTGGGTTTTTAAGCAAAAAGTAGTTGATTCTGTTTGAATTTACGGCTGTTATCGTTCGCCGTAGAAAAAAATGACCCTTGATTTAAAAAAAACCGTTGCCGGTAAACTACGTTTTTCCCTTAACCGATCTTCCCTAAAAACAACAGGTCTTGAGTACTCTACAAATCAGGAGAGTATGCAAAAAATTATTTGATTCTGTTTGAATCTGCGGCTGTTATCGTTTGCCATAGAAAAAAATCTACAGACAGACACACAGACAGACAGACAGACAGACAGACACACATACAGACACTTTTCGAAAATTGACTTTTTTTCATGTTTTGAGTGTAGTACAATCAGAATCTGCAATAATCTCGAACACGATTTTTTTTGCCATCACCATACTTCCATTTCCTTAAGGAACATGGAAGTAAAAATTCACAATATATATTTTATATTTCTCAGGTAATGGGTCCTTGCAGCTGTGGGGAAATATAGGAAATATGCTTTCACTTAAAAATACAATGCATTACAAACATGTATCTACCTCTTATCAACTAACAAAGTGTATGTAATAATGTTTGTCAAAATTATTCACTTTCAGAAGTTGCCATAGTTCTTAGAGCCAATGCCGAAAATGAAAAATGGCCGACTCCCTGATTCGTATTTCGGAAAAATATATTTTTTTAAATCTAATTAGACTGTTTTAAATAAAGTTTTAGTTATAATAGTTTGTATATAGCCTCCTTTATCTGGAACAGCTATGTTTTTTGGTGGAAATTGTGTTGAAAGAAACAGTAAAAATAAATTAACAAGCATTTTTTACATATTTCTTAAATGTTTAGTTTCATCTTCCACGTTATTTATGAATCTTAGTATTTTATTCCAATCGTACTAGTACGTAGATTTTCCTTTTATGTAACCTAGTAGGTACAAAATTTAGCGCGAAAATACAGTTTGTACGGTGAACATGAACAACAAATTTGATCGTCATCAATTGCCCATTTTGTGGATCTTAATATTCACAGCGAAGAAATTTGGTTCATACAGATTAAAGATACAAAGGATCACGTTTTCACTTTTACAAGATTGTATTTATAATACATTTGAAGGTCTTCAATGCGGTTGAAGCAAAAATGGCCACCTAACAGACGATCCTTTACCCCAGTAATAATGATCGATGTTTTGGTAATGTGTTTTACATTTTAGAAACAAGAACAATTCTTGATTTAACACTAGTTCTACAAACAAGTAAAAGAATTGTACTTTTTAGAGAGTACCGATTGCATAATGTTGATATTGGTTACAGAGGGTTCGCCCAGAGACGATGCTAACAAGAAAAAGAAGAAGCAAGAAGGCGGTGAAATCCCGGTAGTTGAGGAAAACGCTTGCAGTAAGTTAACAACATGATTTATTTCCATATCTTACTTATGTTATTGCGTAATTAACAACTTACTGAAAGATTATTCGTAGCTGTAAAGTGTTTTACGAAAGTGTGTCAGAAAATAACTGGTCCACAAAGAAACCACAGAGAAACATTCAATATGTAACCTCATGAAGAACATAAACAAAGAAACAGTCAAAACAACCAAACCAACAGGGAATGTCCTCGACTGTCTGTCACTCTTGGCAAACGCATAAGCAAAGTTTTCTCACTTTTCTCTTGCTTGGTTAAGTGTACGTACACAATGTCTCAGATGATGAGAAGATAAATGTAGGGGTAAAGTTTGACAAAGTACGAAGAAGAAAGTTTAGTGCCGAATATATAAAACTGATTCTAAATATAAATGCTAGCAGGGTAAAATACATAACAGACATAACTGGTAGACGTAAAATTTAAAGATAGAAAATTAATGATAAAATAAAGAATATTAATGAAGGCCTAATAATTATTAATGATAAAATAATTATTAACTGTTTGGTGTGATTAATAAGTGTAAGCTATAAGAATGTCTCAAACATACCTAAGAAAAGAAAAATAATTCAAAGTGTACTCTGAAAGTTTTATACGTGATTCTAACAAGCAAATGAAAGAAACTTAAAACTATGATAATGATGACGTCTGTACAAGTGTAGAAAGTAACACTCGGGAAAAGAGAATAAGCAAGAAAGAACGTAGAAATTGAATAAACGCAAGAAAAACGATCACAAAATTGTATTAAAAAAAAAACCTAATATTTTAACGACTGAAGCGCGTAATATAGTTGCTTGTTCTTTGGGCGGTTTGTTCCTACCTTAGCAACAAGATTTAAGCAGGTCGTGTGTTAAATTTTGTTCATGTGGCTCGGCTTGAATTCACAAACAATTCGGTTGTTCCTTATTTCTTAACTTTTATACTTATTTTAGTTGCTTCATTTTTCATACAATAACTATATATCAAATGGTATTCTTCTTCTATCGTCTTCTTCTATGGCGTCACATTTCGGATTCGAACTTTAGCCTTCATAATCATGCTTTCCATTTTTCCCTGTTCTTGGCGATTGATGTCCATCGTGTTATTTTAAGTGAAGTATCAGCATCCCTTGCCACTGCGTCACTCCAGCGATGCTTTGGTTTTCCGACAGGCCTTCTACCCTCAATTTGACAAAATATTACCTTCCCAGGTATTCGGTTGCCATCCATCCTAATGACGTGTCCTGCCCATTGCAATCTATGCAGTCGAATGACGGTGGCCAGCTCAATTATTTTTATATAGCTTGTACAGTTTCTCATTGTGACGCATTCTCCATATCCCATTGACTTCGATTGGTCCAGACATTCTCCTCAAAATTCTTCGTTTAAAGGTATTGACTATATTAGCGGCTTGTTTGTTGCGAGTCCAAATCTCGCTGCAATATGTTATCACCGGTCTAATCATAACTTTATATAATGTGACCTTGGACTGACGGTGGATATTAATTGTCTTGTATATAGTTGTGAACGAAGCATATGCGGCCTGTATCCATTTGCTTATTTCATGTATTTCTTCCTTATCTTCTGCAATCCAACGTCCCAAATATTTAAACCGATTAACTATTTACACGTTAGTGGTTCGATATGAAACTGTTCAGGTTTCCTGGTTTTCCTTCGAGTGGTAATCATAACTTTTATTTTATCTCTATTCATCTGTAATCCTAACTCTTCTGCTTCACATTTGAGTTCCTGGAAGGTTCTTTTGCTCTTCCTTGGGGTCTTACCATTATATTAATATCGTCTGCATACCTGCGATTAGGACCATTTTATAAGAACATTATGTTGCATTCCTATCAATTGACAATTTTCTAATCACATATTCGAGTGCTAGGTTAAACAGGGTTGGTGCCAGAACATAGCCCTGTTCCAACCCTTTCGTGACATTAAAAGTTTCAGTCGTACCCGTTAGCAGATTGACTTTGGCTGTCGTTTGTATCATTGTCAAACTTGTCAATTGTACTATTTTAAAGAGTATTTGAAAGTACTGTATAATGGAGAGTAGTCAGTGTTGGTAAATACTGTTCTTCATAACAATTTTGTTGTGAATACAGATTCAAACTAACCAGTTGTAGGGTATTGAAGGAAAGAACACTGAAGGCCTTGCCCTCACACGTGACTCGTGAATTTAGTTACTTTTGATTAAGTGTATAGAAATCCCCCCCCCCCGCAATAGAACGCAACGTAATATTGTACATGTGTTTTCGGTTTGGCATTGTATGACAAAATATCGTCATTCAATACAAGGAACTTTTTCTCCTTCTTTAGTACTAGAGCTCAACGTGAGCTCAGGCTTCCATCACCATTCGTCTCCAACGTCTCCTATCCGTTGCCATCTCAGCATAACACCTCGTATACACTGTCCTGTTATCTACCAGCACACCATCCTACCATCGTATCCTAGGTCAACTTCTTTTACCACTTATACACCTTTCTTGCTCTCTATTCATCATCTTTCTTAAACGGGACATAGACACGGAACGATCATCCTTTCAAACCTTCTGAATATAGGAACCTTCAAACCTTCATTACCTCACCAAGTATGTGAGATATGTCATATGTCCTCACCAGGTATGTGAGATATGTCACCAAGTATCCTATATCACATAATTCTGAGTATACTCATTATAATATGTGTTCAACGTTGTAATACAAGACATTTTTACGCGGTCCGTACCGGAAAGGCTTTTAAAATTATAGTTATTAAATGTTTAGTAAATTGCTACGTTTATGAATAGAAAACATTAATTTGATTGATGAGTAAATATGCACAGCGATCTTCCTGCAAGATCGCGTTTGATGCTTAATACTAATAACTCCTAGAACACTTACGCATTTCTAACAGAAATTTTTGAAATTAATGTTTCCATTATCCAAGCCACAATTGATTTAATTATTACATTGGCTTTTTCAGTTCCGTCTTGTGACTTCTAGTAGCTATGTGACATTACTAGGTCGTCAATCATAAAACTTTATTATCAGATTCGAACACAACTAATAAAAACAGAATTTCTTACACGTGTACACAATAACAATCAATTTCAATGTTTTACGACCTCTTATGAAAGATGTATGTGTCTGATAATGGAACGATTTTCCGAAACGTCGCCTCACATAGTTATTAGAAGTCATATGACGGAACTGAAACTAGATAATATAATAATTAGAACGTTTCGGTTACTTTTCTAAAGAGTTGTTTATGTGTTGGTACAACGTTTTGAGTTTGTTTACAAATACGCATGAAATGTTAATACACTTTTCAATACAAACCGCAAAATTGTACCACCAACCTAAAACTGAGAAAAAGAAATGTGACATTTTAAACAAAAAATGTAAGAACAGAGAATGAAGTGCTTAGGCATATATATTATAACGTACTTCTGTACCTCTTTTAAAAGCCCCAAGTTGTTGGCGTCAAGTTATAAAGAAGCCGATAGCGTCCTTCTATATTTTGTTTGATCAGTAATTATGATTATGTAATGTGACTCACCTCGGCGTTGATCTTCAGTCTATCGTTAACGATGACTATCGCGTACGCAGTAATAACCAGTACCGAATGTGTATCGTTCTTCTCCTTACCTGTCCTTATATTAATGTACCTTAATTCCCGATAGGCGCCATATTGTTTTACTAAAAACAATTAAAAGTTTCTTCCTGCGTCGTCTTCTTTTTCTTCGATAATAATTTAAACTTACCCAAACGGACTGGCGCGAATTCAAATCTCGAGTGGAGTCTGAAGTGTTGCCAACCTATAATTCTGGTAAAAAAGTTTCTTCACTGCTAAAGTACACAATTATTAATACATACTGTATATCAAATAAAACAAGGAACGATTATTAGTGATCAGTACTAATTTATTAGTGTCCAGATTCGCTGATTATTTATAAGTTAAGTACAAAATATTTGTTATTATAAAAAAGTTTGATCCGGCTATTAAATTTTACTCGCTCATCGGGTGGTTAGGCGTGTCTTCAAGCGTTAATGATACAATGTTTTATTAAGAACGATGAATAAGTTCTTTGGATTACAACAAAATAAAGCAAGATGTTTATGAAAGTACACAACCTTACATCAATGTTAATTAAATAGTATACAGGTTTACTTACAACACGGTTCTTAGTGTCTAAAAAGTGTGTCGACTTTTAGGCGTCTCATAGAGGTTAAGTTACAGTTTCAATAGGCTGATGCAGTTTTAAATAATTTTTCAATAATGGTTTGTGAAGTTGTTCAGTTTTTTTTTTTTTTTAGATATAGTTTCAACTAGTCTTTGAAAGATTTTATTATACCAAGTTCAGAGTGAGAGTTATTGTGTTTTGGGAAAGTTAATTAATTTTATTCGCAATTATATAGAATTCATTGATACTTAACAAAATTTTGTTGTTTCTTCTGATTAGCCCCAGGTAATTCTTCAAAATATTGTTGATTATAGTATTTAGTTCTTCATAATTCGGGTTTTCTTTTTTTCTATTTTATTTAGTCAATGTTTTTTTTTTAATTTCAATTATTGAATTTTGATTTATGCTTTCATCATGTGTTCAATGGATCCAGATTCAATTTCTATTATTCATATTTGTTCGTTTTGAGTACATTTTCCTCTTATTACTTTTTAATTAGAGCGGATTCAGTTTGGCATCTGCATAACTTGAGCGTTAATAATGGACTGTCTAAAAATTCTAACGGTTTTCTTAATTCCAAGCATAATTACCAGCTTCTGATTGGTTAAGAATTTTGTTTACATTGTTATGAAAGCTTGGGGTTTTGGCCCCGAATTGACCTAACATTTTATAATGGTAATTCATTGGTGTTATTACCAATGTGTGAGATATTAACATCAATGTCTTTATTTTCTTTCAAAGATTAATTTGATATCCCATAATGCTGGGCTTGGTCCTGTATCAACGTTTTGACCAATTTGCTAATGTTATTTTATTACATATTTCACTTATGTTTTATGTTTACTCTATTTCTGACATACTCTTATGGTTAGATAAATGAAATTAACAAATCACTTTGTCTTATTTCTCAAATACAATGGTTAATTGCTTATAAATTGCTTTTTCTGAAATTTGACAGCTAGGCATTTTATAGGCCTAAGCTATAAATGTCTGGAATTTCTTAATTTACACAATTTAACCATTACCAATGTCTGGAATTTCTTAATTTACCCAATTTAATCATTACCTATTACTTTCATAGGTTCTGCTTGCCATTACTTAGTTATAGTGTCTATTTTGAATGACTTTGGGCCATTTTACAATAAATAAATTTTATTATAATTTAAAAAAATCATTCCTTGACCTTTGCTAGTTCATTTGTCTAACATCCTTTTTCCTATCTTATTACAATTGTAAGTACTATTGTGATTATTAAACTTATACAACTGCTTGTCTGTATTTTCTAATGTTTCTTACACAAACGTTTTACCACTTAATCTTTCTATGGTAATATATAACATTAAAATGGTTTATGGTCTTCTCATGATCCAGCCCCATTCATTCTTTTAAAACACAAATTTTTTAGATAAACTATAAACAACTTTGGTGCATGGTGTATTGACTCCATTTACAATATTGTGATCACCATCCTTGTTACTATTTTGTAACATAGGATGTTTTACTATTATTTAAATCATAAGTAATTTGTTTCTTAGTAATTAACAACATAAAATTGGTTGACATATTAACTTCGTTGTCTACCATTTGTATGAACATTTAACATTATTTCTTAATTGAACAGAAAAATTCCTTCAATTAAATCTAACAATATGGTTTTTAAATTGATCTTATTTTCTACTAAAACTTATCTTTAATAATCGTCTAACATAATTCTTATACCATAGGTTCTACACACTACTAATGTTTCTTATTGTTTATCTATCAACATTTTAGTATTGTTTATTGTTTATTACCACTGGTCTTTTCTTTTATTACTACTATTAATTGTTTATACTAACACATCCCTATCCTATCTATCACATTCACTGATTACACTGGTTAAGTGTTTATTAAACTACAGTCACATTTGTAAAACACTCTGTTTAAATTCACAGTAGTGATTCATCTTCAAATTCTTTAAGTTTTACAATCACTGTTGCTATCATATATTAGTTTGGTTCACTGGTTATCATTAACACTCACTACCTACCTCTCACTCTTGGTTTCAATTAGTTTTGAGAAATCTAATTTTAAAGTCAGTTTTTAAAACTCATGTGTTTGTTTTTATATTAATAATGTTATTTTAACACATAACATTCTAAATCACAAGTCACACAACATTGTGCAAAGTTAGTTTTTTGGGCTATTAACATTAGTCCCTATAATTCCTTCATCAAGTCTTTACAATTCGATTCTATCCTACCCTTTCCTGGTAGTATTTTTATCATCATAATATAATAACAATGGGTTTACATGTTTATTACTGATGGTGTACTTTCTTTTACATAACTTGGGTAATACATGCTACAAAATGAAATATTAGTTAGGTTTATTATTAGTTTACTTTTTATTTTATAGCCTTTATCTGGCCAATCACTGGGGTTGGGTCACACTCATTTGTCTCTCAGTCTAGTCTATTCACTCATTTATTATCTTTGTCTACTATTTTTCTTTTTATTCTCTCATTACCTTTGTACAGTTATTGATCATTATGCTTCAAATTAGTTTAATTTTCTTACAGCTATATTATATTTGTGGATCCCTTATAGAGTCTGAGTTCTGCAACGTTATAATATACATGATATATATTATGTAACAGCAAAAAAACATAAAATAAAATTTTGAAACAAAATGTGAGGAAACTCAAATGAGGAAAGCTAAGAAGAATGACAAAATAGTGAAAGCTGAGATAAAAGCCATCAAGTGGAAACAAATTTAGGAGGTGAGAATGACACGAAAAGAAAATATAAATTACAATAAGAATACGTTTGGGTGTAATATAGTAGTGCGGTTTTGATTGAAAATCAGTAAAAATGTTGAACGATTTTGTGTTTCTATTAAAAACTTCCTCTTCTATGAAATGAATTGTACACTATTTTCTTAGAAATTATGGTGTAAAGTCTTAGAATTAAATAAACAAAAAGTTTTTATTTAGATTTCTGTTTTTATATTGAATAACTGCTGTCTGCTACGTAACCACAAACCAGTCGAAATTTTTTTACTCCAATAAAACATTACATTTTGTGAACACAAAATTCTTTGGTGTTTGTAAAATTGCAGACTCAAATAATATGACGACCACAAAGATGTCTATGACTGTCATCACGTTGGCATAGAGAGTCTGCTTGTATTGTAATAGTGACTTATTATATCCATTTATAATTAACATAATTCTTTATAATTAATTTTTTCGCGTATAAACAGCGTATTGCTACAGTTAACTGAGCAACGTGATGACTCTCTCTGCCTACGTGATGACAGTCATAGAGTTCTTTGTTGTCGTCATATTATTTTGGTCTGGAATTTTACAAACACCAAAGAATTTTGTGTTCACAAAACGTACCGTTTTATTGGAGTAAAAAATTTCGACTGGTTTGTGGTTACGTAGCAGACAGCAAATATTCAATATAAAAACAGAAACCTAAAAAAACTTTTTGATTATTTAATTCTAAGGCTTTACACCATAATCTCTAAAACAATAGTGTACAATTCATTTCATAGAAGAGAAAATTGTTAATAGAAACACAAAATCAATAAAGCTTTCTATTGATTTTCTATCAAAACCGCGCTACTATATTACACCCAAATATATTCTTATTGTAATTTATATTATTTTCGTGTCATTCTCACCTCCTAAATTTGTTTTCCACTTGATGGCTTTTATCGCAGCTTTCACTATTTCGTCATTCTTCTTAGCTTTCCTATTTTTTCTTGTCATTCTCACCTCCTAAATTTGTTTCCACTTGATTGCCTTTATCGCAGCTTTCACTATTTTGTCATTTTTCTTAGCTTTCCTCATTTGAGTTTCCTCATATTTTGTTTCAAAATTTTATTTTGTTTTTTTGCTGTTACATAATATATATCATGTATATGCTGCAACATGACAGATATAAGCATAATATTGAATGGCAATTGATCATTAGAATAATAAAGTTATAATATTTAAATTTGGAAGAAAGCGTTAAGTTTAATATAAAAAGATTAATTCATAGCAACTGTGGAAAGAAATCATTATTATAAAGAAAATACAAATTCAAATAAAAGGAGTTACTAGTGATGAGTCATCCAAGACCAGTCTCATAACCAAAGGTTTTCAAGGTATAACCCAGGAAGGTAAAAAAGTAAATAACAAAGCAGTACTGAATATGACCAAACCCACAACGAGGAAGAATAAATAGAAGAGAAACCCTAAAATAAGCCAAAATCAAACAATACAGGTGGTGTATTTCTGAAATAAAGAAGAAGATGGAGAAGATCCCAAGAAACCTGATGGCATCAAGAAGAAGATGGAGAAGATACCAGTCCCAGAAGGCAGGAGAAAAGAAGACTGAAGAAAGAAGAAGAGGGCAGCATCCTGAAGAAGATGTCATGCTCTTATAAAAGACACCCAAATCCCTATATCCCCAAAATAAATATCTAAAAATAAAAGTATAACGAAATAAAAACCACATGTATATAAATTTAAGAGAGAGGAGTGTATAAAGTAAAAGTTTCCTGTGAACTAAGATGAAACAATAATATAGTACCCATGGAACAAATCTCCATTGAAAAAACGCTAACCAATTTATTATGTTGATAAGACTATACGACCATTTAGCATTAACATAATATATAAGTGCAAAGTGAACCAGTGATAGTTTTGGGTATTATAAAAAATGAACCTTGTGTTTCATTCTTGGCAATCACAAACATTGGATGCAATGAAATATGCATTTTTCAATGACTTAAAATGTGTACTGTGACAATATGTTGTTCATAAGACATGAATCTGTTTAAAATAACATTTTGTTTTACATGAAAAAAGAAAAACAGAGTTCATAATACCTTTTGAACAATTAATACTATTTATTTGTTAATGACAGGGTACAATTCCCCAAAGACAATGTAAAAGACGGTGTAAAACTGTAGAATCCTACTTATAATAATAGTTAGAAATAAGAATATAAATATAAGGTTTTTATGTATATAGTATAGGAATGTTTAAAAATGTTTTAGATATAAGGCCATTTGTTTGGGTCTGAAACAACTAACATCAGAACTATAAAAATAGTTACCACTTGTAAATAGTAGAGGGTAATTAAGATGTTAGTTAGTAAAAAACCTTTTTCGTAAACCATGTTTCCATGTTGGACATGGGGATTTTGTTGCAAAATGTCTGACTTGAAGACAACCATTTATTTAAAAAAAATATTCTTAATTTTGTTTAACTATTATTTGTATTGTAACTAATACTAATTGTTTTTTGTGTAATGTGAAAACATGTTTAATTTATAATACTATATGTAAAAGTCAGAGAGGGTATCACACATCATATATTGTTTGTAAAATATTTTGTAAGAAAAATTGTTAAAAAATCATAGGCCAAAAGAATGGAAACCAAACTTCATCAAAACAGAGAAATTGCTCAATTAAATGCAAATAAACAAAAGGGGTTTAGACAAAATAAACTTGAGATCATGCCATATAATTGCACATACCATTTAGAGAGATTTTAATAAATTATATTCAGAATTATGAATAAAAATGAAAATGACTAAACTCAGAAATTTAGACATGGGAGTCATATATTTCAGAATAATGTTTCAGAATACAACTAATTCAATTAATTACCAGAAAATAAGGGAATAGGAACCTTTTAATACAATATAGGATTATTAATATTAAATATAACTGATAAAATGGCTGAATTTATATAATGACAGGAAGTAAATTTTAATGTTTTGACCTTTCAGAGTATACCTAACTGAAAGTGAAATTACTATTTTTTGGACAGAAAACACTATAAAATGGCATTATTTAATCTGAAAATAACCAGAATGAACTGAAAGATTAATTTAAATCAAATCTAGTGAATAAAATTGACAAATAACCAAAGTTTAGGCATTCATATAGTGAAAATGTAAAAGTGTACACAGGATGTGAAAAATATTTGAACAATGTTAAGAATAATATTATATGGGCTAAGAGTTTAATTGAAACTGAAGGAAACAGTTAGTTGATTATTGGTATTTGAACGGATAATATAAACGAGAGTTTTGTGACGATCTAACCTATTTTTACAACGTTAAAGATCAGTGGCGAACAGTACGTTACTGTAAAGTCGAGAGTGAATTATAAAATCCTTCCAGAACATATACATTGTGACAAAAACGATCAAGAAACACTATTTAACACTAAACAATACATTTCTACTCTGAAAAACACCACAAAACACCAGAAAACTGTATAACACATTAACCAAATTAGTGTCGGAATTGGGAAAAGTGTTTTGACTTATAATTACACAGACATACTAAATACAACCCAGAATCACTACACCAGTCACTACACAACATTTAACAAGATATTTGGAGACACGAGAACAGGAATATTGCCAGAAAATACATTATTTGGAACACTGCAGGAACGAGCAACATTTTGATCAACTTGACGGCGGCCATTTGCTTTGACGATCCCAGTGCCTTCTTCTTTGTTCAGCACAGCTGTTGGGTGAAAACAATTATTATATTTACAAATTATTATTCAATGTCTGTGTTTATTAATAACTATTAATTTGATTGTAACGTTATACTTTTTAAATATTAGCCCGATTTCTCTGACTTTGGTAATAACTGGCTGTTTAAAGAACCCTATTTAATTTTTATATCATATACTTGTAATTTTTTTTTTCGATATCCTGAGAATCGATACTAATCGATAAGAGTCAATATTGCTATTACTTAATAAAAAACATTAATACTTTTCAATACTTAATAGTTCTTTATTTCTTCAATAATACTAATTACCAATAATATAATTCTAATTGATAATCTACAAGGACTTTACCACCCGTAAGTGAAGATAAACTAAAAAATAAAAAGGTAAACAAGTATCGATTGTTTTACAGACAGTCTTATGAGTGGTGATAGATTATTTAAATTATACTAAAATTTTAATAAAAATTTTCAGAAGAGCATTACACTGTTTAAAACTTCACAGCCCTATATTAATTAATTGATCCTAATTAATTAATTAATAAAATTAAAATTTTTTTATTTAATTATTTTTTTATAAACATAATTTTTTTTAAATTTCCTTCAAAACAATAAATTTTGTTTTGAAACTTTCGGCGAAGCTGTAGATATATATTCCTTCATCAACTTTACGCTAGTCGACCGGTCTTGCTACCATTGGGACTCGACCAGCTGGGAAACTTAAGGAAGTGTTTCAGGCCAGTAAGACGTCGAGAGCCACACCAATTACACACCAATTAAACATATTACATTGAACTTGATTACATCGGAGTCACATACTCCATAATAGCTTTTATCATCAACACACATCTATATTTATTTAATTTGATTTATTACAAATTGGCTAATCCAAACAGTGGGGCTTGATTACATCGGAGTCACATACTTCACTATCTCTTATCATCAACACTTAACAATCTTCTAATTATTTATTATTACAATGCCTATGCACTTCATTCTCTGTTCTTAAATTTTTTGTTTAAAATTTCACATTTCTTTTTCTCAGTTTGGGTTGGTGATACAATTTTACGGTTTATATTGAAAAGTATATTAACATTTCATGCGTATTTGTAAACAAACTCAAAACGTTGTACCAACACATAAACAACTCTTTAGAAAAGTAACCGAAACGTTCTAATTATTATATTATCTAGTTTCAGTTCCGTCATATGACTTCTAATAACTATGTGAGGCGACGTTTCGGAAAATCGTTCCATTATCAGACACATACATCTTTCATAAGAGGTCGTAAAACATTGAAATTGATTGTTATTGTGTACACGTGTAAGAAATTCTGTTTTTATTAGTTGTGTTCGAATCTGATAATAAAGTTTTATGATTGACGACCTAGTAATGTCACATAGCTGCTAGAAGTCACAAGACGGAACTGAAAAAGCCAATGTAATAATTAAATCAATTGTGGCTTGGATAATGGAAACATTAATTTCAAAAATTTCTGTTAGAAATGCGTAAGTGTTCTAGGAGTTATTAGTATTAAGCATCAAACGCGATCTTGCAGGAAGATTGCTGTGCATATTTACTCACCAATCAAATTAATGTTTTCTATTCATAAACGTAGCAATTTACTAAACATTTAATAACTATAATTTAAAATCCTTTCCGGTACGGACCGCGTAAAAATGTCTTGTATTACAAGGTTGAACTCATATTATAATGAGTATCCTCAGAATTATGTGATATAGGATACTTGGTGACATATCTCACATACTTGGTGAGTTATTGAAGGTTTGAAGGTTCTTACATTCAGAAGGTTTGAAAGAATGATCGTTCCGTGTCTATGTCCCGTTTAAGAAAGATGATGAATAGAGAGCAAGAAAGGTGTATAAGTGGTAAAAGAAGTTGACCTAGGATACGATGGTAGGATGATGTGCTGGGAGATAACAGGACAGTGTATACGAGGTGTTATGCTGAGGTGGCAACGGATAGGAGACGTTGGAGACGAATGGTGATGGAAGCCTGAGCTCACGTTGAGCTCTAGTACTAAAGAAGGAGAAGAAGTTCATTGTATTGAATGACGATATGTTGTCATACAATGCCAAACCGAAAACACATGTACAATATTACGTTGCGTTCTACTGAGGGGGGGGATTTCTATACACTTAATCAAAATTAACTAAATTCACGAGTCACGTGTGAAGGCAAGGCCTTGAGTGTCATTTCCATCAATACCCTACAACTGGTTAGTTTGAAACTGTATTCACAACAAAATTGTTATGAAGAACAGTATTTACCAACACTGAATACACTTAAGTATGCTGTACTTTCAAATACTCATTAAATTAGTACAATTGACAAGTTTGACAATGATACAGACGACAGCCAAAGTCAATCTGCTAACGGGTACGACTGAAACTTTTAATGTCACGAAAGGGTTGGAACAGGGCTATGTTCTGGCACCAACCCTGTTTAACCTAGCACTCGAATATGTGATTAGAAAATTGTAAATTGATAGGAATGCAACATAATGTTCTTATAAACTGGTCCTAATCGCAGGTATGCAGACGATATTAATATAATGGTAAGATCCCAAGGAAGAGCAAAAGAGACCTTCCAGGAACTCAAAGGTGAAGCAGAAGAGTTAGGATTACAGGTGAATAGAGATAAAACAAACGTTATGATTACCACTCGAAGGAAAACCAGGAAACCTGAACAGTTTCATATCGAACCACTAACGTGAAAATAGTTAATCGGTTTCAATATTTGGAACGTTGGATTGCAGAAGATAAGGACGAAATACATGAAATAAGCAAATGGATACAGGCCGCATATGCTTCGTTCACAACTATATACAAGACAAGGAATATCCATCATCAGCCAAGGTCACATTATATAAATTTATGATTAGACCGGTGATAACATATTGCAGCGAGACTTGGACTCGGAACAAACAAGCCGCTAACATAGTCAATACCTTTAAAAGAAGAATTTTGAGAAGAATGTCTGAACCAATCGAAGTCAATGGGATATGGAGAATGCGTCACAATGAGAAACTGTACAAGCTATGCAAAAATAATGGATCTGGCCACCGCCATCCGACTGCATAGATTGCAATGGGCAGGACACGTCATTAGGATGGATGGCAACCGAATACCTAGGAAGGTAATATTTTGTCAAATTGAGGGTAGAAGGCCTGTCGGAAAACCAAAGCATCGCTGGAGTGACGCAGTGGCAAGGGATGCTGATACTTTACTTAAAATAACACGATGGACATCAATCGCCAAGAACAGGGAAAAATGGAAAGCATGATTATGAAGGCTAGAGTTCGAATCCGAAATGTGACGCCATAGAAGAAGACGATAGAAGAAGAATACCAATTGATATATAGTAATTGTATGAAAAATGAAGCAACTAAAATAAGTATAAAAGTTAAGAAATAAGGAACAACCGAATTGTTTGTGAATTCAAGCCGAGCCACATGAACAAAATTTAACACACGACCTGCTTAAATCTTGTTGTTAAGGTAGGAACAAACCGCCCAAAGAACAAACAACTATATTACGCGCTTCAGTCCTTAAAATATTAGTTTTTTTTTAATACCATTTTGTGATCGTTTTTCTTGCGTTTATTCATTTTCTACGTTCTTTCTTCCTTATTCTCTTTTCCCGAGTGTTACTTTCTACACTTGTACAGACGTCATCATTATCATAGTTTTAAGTTTCTTTCATTTGCTTGTTAGAGTCACGTATAAAACTTTCAGAGTACATTTTGAATTATTTTTCTTTTCTTAGGTTTGTTTGAGACATTCTTATAGCTTACACTTATTAATCACACCAAAGAGTTAATAATTATTTTATCATTAATAATTATTAGGCTTTCATTAATATTCATTATTTTATCATTAATTTTCTGTTTTTAAATTTTACGTCTACCAGTTATGTCTGTTATGTATTTTACCCTGCTAGCATTTATATTTAGAATCAGTTTTTATATATTCGGCACTAAACTTTCTTCTTCGTACTTTGTCAAACTTTACCCCTACATTTATCTTTTCATCATCTGAGACATTGTGTACGTACACTTCACCAAGGAAGAGAAAAGTGAGCAAACTTTGCTTATGCGTTTGCCAAGAGTGACAGACAGTCGAGGACATTCCCTGTTGGTTTGGTTGTTTTGACTGTTTCTTTGTTTATGTTCTTCATGATGTTACATATTGAATGTTTCTCTGTGGTTTCTTTGTGGACCAGTTATTTTCTGACACGCTTTCGTAAAACACTTAACAGCTACGAATAATCTTTCAGTAAGTTGTTAATTACGCAATAACATAAGTACGATATGGAAATAAATCATGTTGTTAACTTACTGCAAGCGTTTTCCTCAACTACCGGGATTTCACCGCCTTCTTGCTTCTTCCTCTTCTTGTTAGCATCGTCTCTGGGCGGACCCTGTGTAAACAATATCAACATTATGCAATTGGTACTCTCTAAAATGTACAATTCTTTTAATTGTTTTTAGAACTAGTGTTAAATCAAAATTGTTCCTGTTTCTGGAATGTAAAACGCATTACCAAAAGATCGATCACTATTACTGGGGTAAAGGATCGTCTGTTAGGTGGCCATTTATGCTTCAACCTCATTGAAGACCTTCAAATGTTTTATAAACACAGTCTTATAAAAGTGAAAACGTGACTCTTGTATCTTTAATCTGTATGGACCAAATTTCTTCGCTGTTAATATTAAGCTCCACAAAATGGGCAATTGATGACGATCATATGTGTTGTTCATTTTCACCGTGCAAACTGTATTTTCGCGCTAAACTTTGTACCTACTAGGTTACATAAAAGGAAATCTACGTACTAGTACGATTGGAATAAAATACTAAGATACATAAATAATGTGGAAAATGAAACTAAACATTTAAAAAATATGTAAAAAATGCCTGTTAATTTATTTTTACTGTTTTTTTCATTTTCTATGACCAAAATCTGAAGTAACTACGGTAGTTAATGTTCATCTTTTGTTATAAATATTTGTTTAAATTGTTTATTGCAATATATTTTTGTTATCTCACAAATCATTCGTTCACCAACTGCTGCAACAATTAACTAGTCACAGAAAATAACATTCTAGTAATTATTGTTTCTCTAGCGTGGTTGTTTCACTATTTTGAAAGTCTTCCGGTTTACTGTTATCAGTTAACTTTAAAATTTGTATCATCAACATATTAAAGTTTTCTATATTCTGTACTTTAGCCTTTAATGCAACTCGTATGATCTTTGCATTTGTTACCATGATTTTGTCAATTGATTTTGTTATCTTGATAGGTCAATGGTTCTTGTTCTCCTGCGGATTTGACAAATACTTTACAAATTAAATGTAAAAAGTCTTTTGGTTTACTTTTGTTTAAGCTCTATCTAAACCGTCGTTTCCTATAAACAGTTTTCCAAGCGAATCAGGATTTCTCAAGACAGGGTAACACTACTTCCTGTAAAGCAAGCCGTCCTTCCTAAGCAGACAGGAAGCCTTGATCCCCTATTACAACTGTCAGCAAACAAGGTCACTGCAAGACACTGGATCATCATATTCCCCGAGAAGACACCCACCTACACTGTATGGTTTAATCTTATTTCCTACAAATGTTATTGCTTGCTTTAGATGTTCAAACAATTAGTGTAGCCTAAAAATGTTTTAAAAATATGCGGGAAAAATATTTTCTTTTAAAAATTTTTACATTTCAAAAATTGTTTACTATTCTGGAATGAATATTTTGAAGTCCTTTACATAAATAAAAAATGGGAAAGAGCATTTGTTTCTGGCCACGAATTCAAAAGATGTTGGACGGGTTTCAGGGTAGCATCTTTCCGATGCAGTCGGCACAATCTCCCGTCTTGTAGATTCTTAACGTTTCAGTTGTTGCTACTTTTTCTACTTAACTGCTAACAGTTACTTAACAATCAGCAATAGTACGTACCGTACACCGTGCAGTCGTCATCCTTCTTGAAGCAGCAGAGGGTCGTCAGGCCTACGACACACAAAATGCATTAACACCGTTGTAATATTTCACATTGTCAACATCATCATCATCAGCAACAGCTACAACATCAACAATATTTGTCTCTGAGCGAATACCTCACCAGACATTTTTCACTGATATCTCTCAAGAGTACAATGGACTGATGAGAAAGCACAGCAGTCCTAGAAATCAGCGCGTCACTCAATCATACGATTGGCGACCAACAGAGTTAAAGCCGTGTTTAATGTCAAAAGCAAACCGCTACTGCCAGTTATAAACCTGACACAATTGGAGGGACTGATTGTCGAAGTAATCTGTTCTCTTATGGCTAAAATGATGGAGTACTTACTGTAGAGATGTGTGCAATGCTTCTTCTTAAAGTGACCCCTTTTAGTTCAATACATGCAAAGGTTGTAGTAAAAAAATAAGTCCAATATACAGGAAATATGTACAAAACACTTAACAGCTCTTGTTAAAGTACAAATGGTTTAACACAAAATTTGTTTCCACGTAGGTGGCAACAGGCGTTAGTATCAACAACTCACTGTTTGAAAAGATTAAATGAGACACATAATAACTTTATTAATCTCTGGATTAACTAACCTTCTAGAAATGAAACACCAAGAACACCTGAATAAATCGCAAGAGCAGTCGTAAATGGTTTGTATGAGAGTGAGAAATTTGATAAAAGAAGTGGAAAGTAATTGAAGATAATTGAGATGTGTCTAAGAAAGCTTTCAGAAGATAATTGGCGGAATCTAAGAAGACGGAAGGCATTAAAAAGAAAGGAAACTACTTACATGATAAGTTAATCATACAGTTAGACTAACACGGTGCGAATCTAACTCCAGTTGGTCTTGGAAACCCAGACCCTGAAACCGAAGTCAAGAAGCAACGTTTGTATATGTCAAAGTCAACAGTAGAGAAATAATGTTTAATGGAAGTAAATACTTAGCTTTATACGGAGACAAACACTTACGATTATCACGGCAGAACAAGAGTTAGGAGTTAATTAAAGTTACGAAAATCTTAGCTGCTGATTTCAGAAACAGAATTTTTCAGAACAAGCAAAACCAATGATACACACCCGTGGAGTCTCAAAGCATCAGCATCATCATCATTGTCATGCAATAATAACAAACAACAACTAACGAAATGCAAGAAAATCAGGATATTATTAGCATCATCATCATCATCATCATCGTCACCTTCACCGTCCACATCCAGGAGAAACACGCACACACGCGCGAGCGCGCATAATAACTGTGCAACGGTAACTCAACAAATGCTGAGGTGTACCTTTCAAATGACAAAGCTTACAAATGCAAAAAAATCGAACTAAAGGTCTCATTGCAAATTATGTAAAAAAAACCTTGATGTTTCCATAAATTTACACTTCACAATTATCAGCAAATTCCAGTAAGCAACATATTTACAACACACAGTCATCAACATCTATAGAGTAGAAATACAGAAGTAAATTCTTAGCTTTACAATGACACCAAAACTTACGATTAACACGGGAGAAGCAAGAGTTAAGAGTTACTTAAAGTTAAGAAAAGTCCTGGCTGCTGATTTGAGAATAATTTTTTTTCGGAACAAGCAAAACCGATGGTACACGGCCGTGGAGTCACAAAGCGTCATTACCATTATCATTATGCAATAGTAACAGCTAACGATCTATAAGGGAACGATCAGGACATCATCAACAAATGCACAGGTGTACCATTAAAATGACAAAGGACTTCAGATACAAAAAAGAACCAAACGTTGCATCATTCAAAATCGTGTTAATGTAAATTCCTTATTGTTTCCATAAATATTTACTTCACAACGGTGTACAAATTCCAGGAATTTTATACAACACACAGCTGTATTATACAACTCCAATATTTACAACATACAGTCATCAACGTATACTGTGGCTTAAAACAGACAGTTGTTACAGAAATGAGTACTCGGCCGAGTATAACAAGAAGCCTGGAGAGATCTGGCTATATGGCTTTCTACACGCTCCAAACACTAACATTGCCGGATGAAGCCTTCCCATCGGTCTGAAAGCACTGCAAGAGTGTCGCAGTTGAACGGTTTATCCAACAACAACAGGTTGTCCAGTATACGTGTTCATTGGTTCAAGTGTAACTCTAAGTTGGTGTTAAACTGGAAAACAAATTAAGTTAAAAATACTGTACTTATTAACGTGTATAGTTGTGGCCGCCGAACGCTTGTTCATGCTTGCGACAGACTTTAGAGAACACCAACCCATGCTCATGGTATCATATGATATAATGATACTCCTGCTTATTAAAAATTAAAGCACAGATGCAGCAGTAATACTACATTGCAACAATTTCTATTCGTAATTTAGCAGTGACCGTAACTTAAACAGGAAGGAAAGTTGTGAGCTTGGGTCACGGACTAAACTCAATTTTAAGGTATTCCTGCCGACGAACAGACAGAACTTGTCGTGAACATCGGGGTGTCTATAGAGACAATCCATAAATAATTAGTATGCATATTATGATTCACTTTTGTAATCAACACACACACACATAGACACCTGCAAAAGACATAACAACTCCAATAATGTCTTTACTGTTTATGTAACATACACACAAAATCACTTACCACACGCACAGTAATTATTAAATCGGTCGTCATATGTATTATTTCTGTTTTGTCGGTTTACTTGTTCTGTTTACAAAAATAAATTTTTTCGAAATTCGACACATTTGTTATAAATGGGTGACCGTATATGTAGTCAATGACCAAATGTGAAGATACATTTCCTATTTGTGTGTATTTATATAGGTATATGTGTACACACACACACACACACACACACACACATTTTACACACATTATACATTGTACACATTTTATTATATATTTATAGATGTACTTAATATTGGTAATTTAATGATTCTAATAACAGTGCAATATTTTGTATGAGCACTTCACAATCACAAGACATTCAAACATCCTTGGCGCAGGCTTAAATAAAACAAGCCAAAAGTGTTTTAAGTGATCATGAAAGCTATAAAGCGTGCTGACCCGAGACTGACGTTGGAGTTTGCACGTCTAAACAAATAACACACGGCTCTAATTTTGATTCAAAATTTTATACTTCAACCTGTGCGAGAACATCTGTTTTAAAAGGCCAAATCTTGTTTGTCATTTTAAAAATTTAGTAATTAAAAAATTTTAATATACTTTAAATCGTAGACTCAATAATAATTGTTGTATAAATTTTGTCGCTATGCAACAGAAATTGACAAGCTGCGACACTACCGTATGATACATACAATAATGTGCTTATACTGTATGATAAACACAGAAATATTTTTAAATGCAGTCAAATTATATCCTCCCTATTTCCTTGTCACGACAGAAAAAGTGTCTAGTACATCCATATGAAAAGCATGGGGCGTGTAAATGTATTTTAGAAACGGGGAGGTAACTACAAAGGTCTCACTACGTGTATAGGGAGCAGTTGGGCCTACTGAATTCGATCCGACATTTTTCAAATTATCAGAGGGTCCCAGCGGTTTACAAGGAAATGTGTTATATATTTAGATAACAAACGGTTTGTTTACCATACAAGGAGACTGTCTGTAAGGGATCAATTCCCCAACTCTCATAGTTTAATTTTCTCTTATTGTAAACGCAGTTTTGTTATTCGGTCTTTCTCCACGTACTAACTCGAAACTTCCGCGTTGGTACATAACTGGTTTCCGAAAAGACAAAATGTCTCAACCAACGAAATTTGTACTCTTTCCTATGTGTATAGTATTTAATTACTAATGTCAGTTCTTCTTCTTCTTCTTCTGCACCTCACGGAGTAGTCACTTTTCCTGCTCCTTCTTTACAGAGTATCTCTCCATCTCACTCTCGGTCTTCCTACATTTCTTGTACCAAAGCGTCTATATCGAAACGCAATCTTAGATAGTCGTCTATCCTCCATTCAGTCCAGACGCTGTAACCATTCCTTGCGATATGTCTGTATTTTATCATTTATGGAGAACAGCTGTATCTTTTCTCTAATATCCTCATTGCGCAAACGATCCTGTTTCGTGCACCCATTGGTCTTCTCCGAAACTTCGTTCCGAAGTTTGAATCTGGTATTTAATCTTCTTTGTAAGAACCCATGTTTCACGTCCATACAGTAAAACACTGGCAGTGTTTTATAAAATTTAAGCATTGTCTCTTTCCTTGCTTTTTGCTCAACGTTCTATGTATGGTGCCACACATCATGTGAACCTCGGATATTTTTATGGTAATATCTCGGCCTGTCATTCCCAATACTGATAGTGCAACCCCAGGTAACTGAAGTCAGAGACTTGTTCCAAAACTGTTCCCTTAAGAACAATTTTTGATCTGACTGAATACTTCCCTAAAAAAGCCATGATATTTGAAAATCATATTGTTTACAAATATGATTTCAACCATATAAAGAATACTGTAACTCATCCTTTGTTTTCTGTAATAAGACCAGTTAGTATTATTCTATTAATTCAATTTATTATGTATATAGTAGAATTGTGTGTGTGTGTGTGTGTGTGTGTGTGTGTGTGTGTGTGTGTGTGTGTGTGTGTGTGTGTGTGTGTGTGTGTGTGTGTGTGTGTGTGTGTGTGTGTGTGTGTGTGTGATAAAAACCTTGATTATCAGGGTGGTTCCGGGTTGGTCCGGATTATCTATCAGACAGTGTGTACAATAACAACACATTATAAATTTGAGTTTACTTTAAATCGTACATTCCGTCTAAATTGTCGTATAAATTGCGTCGCTATGCTACAGAAATCGACAAGCTACGACTGAACCATACGTTCTAATACATATAGTATCCGTATGTTATAACCTACAGATGAAAATGTTTTTAAATGTCCAGCTGCTGAGGATTCCTCATCGTATTATGGGACACAACGTTTGGCTTTAAAATAAACAAAACAATGTGTGTTAAAACGGAAAACATACTTGTTATTACTAACGAAATCTACGAGTGTTTACGATTAATAGTGTGTAGTATCACACAGTTCCATCCGGCAGAAAAAAAGAAATACAAATTGTTAACTTGCTTTTACATGTTACCAACTAAAGAATGAAACTCCAGACTATAATACTCTAAAACCAATTTAGTTTAGAGTAAACCAAGATAGTTTCAGTAATTTACTTAAAAGCGCCTTTATATCTAGTACATTTGTTAAATTTACAAAAAAAAATCGTCTTTACGTTTATTATAGATTTTCAGCTCCCTATTTAGTTTAATCTTCTAATTATTAATGAGTAAAGTAACAATTAAAAAGGATATTTTTAGATTTGAGAAATTCAATACAAACGGATAGCGTCAGATAACAAAACCAATCGCCAATATCATTTTGTACCGTTTATTTTTTCTTTTTTTTTGTACCGAGTTCTTTGAATCTTTTATCAACATCACCAACAACAGCCAAAATATTGTAGTGAATTTGATTGGATAAATTTAAAATAATTTACTTTGGGTACGTCTGGATTATCTAACCTTGAGTTACGTTTGTTCAAACTCTGTGTGTGTTTATAGAGATAAGTATACATGTATTAGGTCTGTACTTTACCAAATGGACAGGTACACTTGTGTAGGTTAAGGTGTTGGTACTTACACGTGATTAGTTGCTTCCAAACTCCCATTCTGGAAATCTTATCAAAATAAACACAAACGTATTAACAACACTTCTAATTAAAGTTACACTTTTTATAGTCTTGACAAGGTTTAGGATCATTGTAAGTTAAACTACAGTATTAAAGTCTTAAGATTTACACTTACATCAATGTGGCCAGTATTAAGGTTAGAGCAGTTTGCCGCTAGCAGCTGTCACTGAGGCAATGCATCTACTAGTTTAGATAAAAGACGGTGAGAAACGACCAGTCCGTACCCACACCGCCCCGCTAAGGAAGCCAATGCGCTGAAGATTGCTCCACCCGGCCCCATGCTGGTGTACACATTACAGTTTTGTCACGATGCACTACAGGGAAACCTCCGCTTTCAGGTAGGAAGAATGATTTTATTCCAGGTGTAGTGTACACTAGCAACATCACAGACCACAGACACAGAAAACTGAAACCATTCTGGTACCGGAATCACAGCCTAACCATGCACGGCACTTAACCTCGTATTACTTATACACTGCACGTACATATAATAACAAAACCGAGGATTTGGTAGGGAATACAAATGACGAGAACTGATTTTGTTTGGATAAAAACCGAGATAAAAACCAATTCTTACAAAGAAGCCGTAAAAACAGATCTGGAAGAACTTTGTAAATATAAATTTAAGTAAAATGTTAAAAGGAAATAGTGTACAATTAAAGTAATAAAAAATTCAGTAATTGATAAAGTGAAACATATATAAATAATCAAGAGTAAATGATAAAACATTTACGAAATTCAAGGTAGAAAGAAGTGACAGGTAGTGGAGACCCAATAGCAAAGTGGTGGAGATGACAAAATAAAAAGTAAAATGGATAAGACAAATGGAAGGGAATGTTAAAAAAAATATCAACGGACTTTAAGAAAACTTCAAATGATAAAGATGATAATAATGAGGAATATTAAATCTTAGGAATGTGAATAAAGAGGCGTTAAGTAAAATAATAAAAGGGTACAATGTAGGTAAAACATAATACGCATAAAGCAGAAACTCTGACACGATGCCTAGCCTAATAAACAGAAAGAAAGAAGATTAAATTATCAACGCTCTGTAAAATTAAACTTACAGAGCAGTAAATAATAAATGGGATCCTAAAGATTCACGTAATTATAGAATACAATATTTGGGGGAATAATGTGGATGAATTGAAAAAAAGAATTATGGAATGTTTTTAATGAGTAAAAATTATAAATATAATTATATTAATTTGTTGTATGTTAATACAAGCACGACATTAAAAAATCTTTGAAGGCGGTTACAAGCTAAATAGACTTACAATTAGGTAATGTATCAGTAGGCTTCCTGTGTTTAATTATGTGAGTTTTTATTATTTTGTAAGGAGAAAATGTGTAACAAAATTCGCTATACAGGGTCTAGCCTAATGTGTCAGTATACTGTAGTAGATAATATCGTTTAGCAAATGCTCAACACATATACAAACTTAATTAAATGTAATTTTTAAAGAGAAATCTACTACGTTTGTTAGCAGTTTTCATTTGTGTGTATGTGGCTAAAATTTGCAAAATTTGAATTCTGCATTCACAAGTATTACGTAGGCATATTTTTAGTTAATTGTTATGTCATCAAGTAATTTTTAATTAGGATTTCAGCTGATACGTTATGTACACATTAAATGCAAAATTTTTGTCCTTACCGGAAGAAATCGAAAGGGAGCATACTTTAGCCGGCTTGTAAAGTAATACTAAAAAAAGTTGTTACGGAAACATTAATTTGAATTTTTGTTACCATAGAAACCGTTTGCATTGTTAGTTAATGGAACCGTCTCTCGTTTTACATTTGCGTAAATTAAATGTTTAGAGGTTAAACCCTCTACGCGGACCGCCTTCATCGCAATGTTCTTTCGCCTGTCGTGTCGATTTCTCGAATCTGCATTAGTCCCGAGAAATTTGAGGACCTGAAACAGTTTACAATAGAGAATTATAAAACAAAATACTGGAAAATATAAATAACTAAAATTTTATAATAACGATATGTTTTAAAAATATTAGGGATAACATAGAAGAAGAGGTATGTCAACTAAATAAACTCAATAAATAACTAAATAACGTAAAGAAACACTTTTCTTACCTGCAAGTGGTGGTTGAAATGTCCTGTTGAAAGACCTAACGGACGGCTGATCAACTGTTTTCTAGCATATTTATAGGGCTACCCCTGCCTACCTGCTACAGACATACAACGCCATACAAAAAATCCTAACAATCCAATTTATCTGTCGAATTTAAGCACAGTGCCCAAAACTTAGGCTACCCCGAAATGTCTTCTCCCCCAAACTGGAACCATATGAAAATGCGGCATATGAAGCCTATAAATTCACGAAAACTTCCCCCAAACCCAAAGACCCTCCCCAAAGAATCCACTGAAGACACAAGTTATCCGTGGTGTCAAACCCTCGATCGACGTAAGCGACTTCCAGGAAGCGCTGGAAGAAGATAAGCGTCTCTAGATCGCTTTCTGCAAACGAATCTTATCAGATCGCGTACCGACAGGACTGATAAGAGTCTTCACACATCACTCGGACACTGTCCACCTCCTACTCACGGAAGGCGCATTTGTACTTGGTCGCCACTTCAAAACGGAAGAGTCACGCCAGCTAGAACGCCACATTCCTTGCCCCAGATGCCGTCTGTATGGATACACCGTACACAACTGTTCCTACCAACCTATATGCAGGGTTTGCGGTCACAAGTCTTCCACCTCCCTCTGTCCTTACAAAAACCATGACCTCAGCACGCCGTTGTGTGTGACCTGCAACAGAGTAACTGACCACTACACAGGACAGACAAAGTGTCCTAAATCTGCACAAGCTCCAGTAGTCCCCATAGTCCCTGCCACCCCACCCAAAGCCTACCCGTGGAAACCTCAAACAACCGGTTTCCCCGCTTTCACCAAAGTACTCGCCATCGTCGAAACCACCACTACACAGACCCTAGACAACAAAGACAAGCAGACTGACGTCACCTCAGACACTGAAACTCAAACAGACTCACATCCAGACTCAAAGACTACTACCCCGATAGCCAGATGTTCAAATCAATTATGGAGGACGTACAAAACATGATGACCGAAATGACTAAATCGGACTTCGACGCTCTAATCAGGGTCATCTACATGTGACTGAACCGACCTCGCACACAAAACTGAGGACAAATATCAACCAATTACCAAACGCTTATTTAACACCCGTACCCTTTTCAACAGAACTCCGGAAGTATTAACAATCCTTCACTCCAAGGCACAAAGATAAACAGCGATGGACGGAGACTCCAGCGTAGTCCACAAAAATAATCTGACCCACCTTCATATCAACAGGATGGACTCAATAACCTTCTACAGGATTCCCAGGCAGACGTCGCAACACTTAACGAAACTTTTGTAACTACCAGCAGCCGCCTGTACTTCCCAGGCTATACCCTCTTCCAGCAGGATAATACGCCCCACTCAGGGGGAGTAGCGATCCTTGTTTGCAAGTCTCTCAGGGCACAACAACAAACCATACCTAATAACCCGACCAACACACTTATGGTCAAATTCAGTTTCAGCAACTCCCCACCACTCTTCATAGCAACTTACTACTGCCCGCCCAATGCGGCACTAGACGACGACTTCCTGCACCATCTGGCCACCTCACACTCTAGACTGGTCTTAGCAGGAGACCTAAACGCCCATCATCAGCTATTTTGTGACCGGAAGAAAAACGCCAGAGGTACTATGTTACTCCCGCTGTTGAATATTTCAGGTCTGCGGCTACAACGTACCCCACCCTCACTACAGTCAAACAACCCGTCTTACCTACCCACCAGCCCCGATAAGCACAGCTGACATCGCCCGGAGAATTCACGGAATTCGCCCTAGTCCGGACGTGGGATCCGATCACGTCCCCTTTCTTTCTACCATCGCCTTTGGCCACGTACAATAGCTATCCCTAGAGCACCGCCAAGTGGCCGTCACAGATTACTACGCTGCAGAGTGGGCACTCTTTTCACACGCTGTTGCTTCCTTCTTTCGCCGCTTCCAGCTCCCCCATCCACCCCGGACGAAACGGACAATTACAATACTATAATAACTACAGCCATACAGACAACGATAGCTATCGCCATTCCCACAAAACAGGTCCGATACTCCCAACAACGACTACTACCTCCAGTACTTGCCCTGATACACAGGAAACGCTGCGTTTGCCGTCTCTTGAATAGAGACCGGCAAAACGAGCTGCTCCAATCGGAATACAGACGACTCTCGAAAGAGGTGAAAAGCGCCATCAGAGATTTCCATACCACGCGTCTCGACAGCCTCTGTACTTCAGTACAAGACTCCTTCAATACTAATCCAGTGCAGTTCTGGAAGCTAGTTGAGAGCTTCCACAACTCCTCAAACCTGTTACGCCTATCCTGGTAGGCGACTGCCTTGTCGTTAGCGATAGCCTTCCAGTCGGTGCATAGCTATCTGACCAGACCTGACTTCGACACAATAGCAGAACACTCCATAAACACTTTCTTAACCACTCAAAAAGACCTTTTCCGACCTGACGACAGACTCACATGCCCTTACGACCATCCATTGGAGCAAACTATAACCGCTGACGACATTACATTCAAGCTCCTGCAATGCCGCAACTCAGCACCTGGTCCAGACGGCATACCAAATAAAGTTTTGAAAGCCCTCCCAGACGTAACACTCGACGTACTTTCACATTTATACACTACTAGCCTCCAGCTAGGATACGTGCCTCAAGCTTGGAAACATGCCCACGTCCTGAGGTTTCCCAAACCATTCAAATCAGCGAGACTCACTTCAAACTACAGGCCCATATCGCTCAATCCCCAATCTTCAGGTTATTTGAAAAAATACTGGTTGCCAGAATTCATCAACACCTACGGAATCACGACGACCTGTCCAGTACGCAGGGAGGCTTCCGCCCTGGGTTTAACATCTACGACCAGCTGGTCAGGGTGATCAGCGCCAACCAGGATAACTCATCCGCAAACACCCAACTATCTTACCATTTCTTGACATCTGGAAAGCGTTCGACTCCGTCTGGCATAATGGCCTCAGATTTAAAACACTTGGATGTCACTTTCCCCCGAAAATCATAAAATGGCTATCGCAGTTCCTGGATGAACGAACTGCCCAAGTCCGAGTCAACCAGCATCTCTTGGCACCTTTCCAACTGCACGCTGGTATCCCACAGGGCTCAGCTATTAGCCCGTTACTATATATCATCTTTACAAAGACACCCCTCCCTCCCCTCCGCATTTAACATACCAGACAGCTTGCCTTGCCCAGTACGCGGATGATACAGCATACTGGATCTCGAATAGACACCACCAGCAAGTCATTTTACAATTACAAGGAGTTTTGCAGCCATCCTTTGAATACTGCAATAGTTGGAGAATCTCCGTGAACACGGGCAAGACCCAACTATGCGTCTTCAACCTAACAGGACGTAAAATGAAACATTTCTTTAGAACTCAATTCCGAGTTGACCCATCTAACATAATCCCGAAGCGTGACTGCAAATATCTTGGAATCACCCTTGACACCACTCTGACCTGTCGACAGCACATCAAAATAATTAATGACCTAGTCCAAGCCCGTCTTCGATCGCTGCGAATCCTCAGTATAAACGACAGCTGCTCCAGTGAACTTCTAAGCCGGTTCTACACAGCATTTGTTCGACACGTCCTGACATACGCACACCCGGTCCTGCTGACGGCAGACTTAGCTAAACTAAGACCTTACAGGATCACAGAACGGCGTGCTTTACACTTAATACACCGCCGACCTCTACGCACCAGAACCTCCAATACGGCTTTATATGACCTAAACACTACTTTCCCAGACCAAGACACTTTCATACACAAACTACAGTGGAAATACGCCACGACTCCCAAAACCCGCACAGCTATACAATCGATCATCACTCCCATTAATAGACCTGTCCGAAGAACCCGGCATCCTCACTTCCTCATCAACCGCCTACTGGCTCTTGCAAATGAAACTCCGCCCAAGACCACGCATCAGAAAGGTCCCCGGACCCGACTAACGAGCGACAGCGGCCTCGCTACACTGGATAAAATAAAATAACTATAAACTAGACTCAACTCCTCTATCAACATTATCAACTCCAAACAAGAAATAAGAAAAGAAAATAACTAACTCCCAAATAACATAATCACCTATTTTATAAACCTACAACCCTGTCCCCCGCCGATCACTAGACCCCATTACGACGCTTACCACCACCATTAGCGTCACAAGGTACTCGACTTTAGCCGAAAATGTCTATAGGTTTGGCACAAAAACACTCCCCCTCATCCTCTCCGAGAGGCTGCTCTTACTATTTAACACAGACACTCTCACTACTCTGGTACCACCACCTTCTCATCGCCCGGTCTGCGCTGGCGTGCGAACCCAACCCAAACATTCTTACCCACACGGCTGAAGGGGGCTTGGCCCAGAACAGCCCGAGAGGTCCAAATAAGGAAGGAAGACAACGCTTTTACCTTCTTGAGGCTACAGGAATTTTTGTTCTACGGACCGCAGGGTCTTCAAAGGAAGGCTGTAATATTCTAATAAGTTGATTCTTGCAGTCAGAAATCTAGTTCAAAAGCCAAAATAACAAACTATTGTAGCTTCTGTTGTTAAGATTTTTGAACATTAGTTTTATAATATAAACCTTTCCACTGTAAAACGAAAATTATTCTTACTTCGAGACAGAGAATAGATGGGAAATAAAATGACAGTTACAAATCAAACTGTAGGCTTACTCCATGTGAGACATTTTAACGATCAGGGGAATGACGTTATTTATAATGATATAGGTGTTACATTAGCTAACTTCCAGACGATCTGTGGATCAATTAATGCTATTCTTAAAACAGTTGGTTTAGAAAGTATACTAAAACCGTACAATTTATTATGCCGGCATTACACTGTCCTGTGGCAGTGGATTATGGACTAAATACAATTTTCAGAAAGGTTTAAGTGTAATTAAACTTCACAAATTACCGAGATATAACTGGTAAAACTCAGACGGCCAGACAAAGTGGTACGCCGGACATGTTTCGAGGATGTCGGAAGTAAGAGGCGCCCAGGTCTGGTCCAGTCTGCTTAAAGTTGTATTAGGCACAGTAATGGTCTAAGCTAAAGTCGGAAATGGTAATGATGAAAACTTGAGTAAAATTCCTTTGTGATACAGCCATTAATACACTACATATTTTGTAATATTATAATTAATATTATAACACATATAATATTGTGTTTTATATTCTGAAGTATGATTTGATGAACGAGCGAAGCGAGCTCAGTATCAACTCGACTGTTTGGCATTCCCCTTTCTTTTTATCTGCCTAACTCTCTGTACATTTGGGGTATGACTCAGGACACCTTTTGAACTCATCAATTGATTTTCGTAAAACTTGGCATGCGTATCCTTACGCTTACCCTACAAAGGGCCATTGTTTTTGAGATTGATGCCCCCCCCCAAAAAATGTGAGGCTCTCAAACGAAAATAACACAAAAGCCCACGTGGGGTATCAGATTAAAGGAAATTGTAACAAAAATCTTAATTTAGTGTTAATTTTTGAAAAATAATAATTTTTAAACAGTCAAGGCCTAAACAGTTGGTGAAAATTTTAATATAATTAAAAAAATTAATGTAGGGTATCAGATTACAGAGCATTTTATCTAACATTTGAATTTTATGTAAATTTTTAGAAATTTCAAACTTTTGGCATCCCAGGGGCCAAAAACATAGATCATACATTTCAAAAAAAAAAATTGAAAATCCAGCAGGTGTCAGACTAAACTGAATTGTAACAAAAATAAGAATGTTTCAAATTTTTATTGTTTATTATACTATGTGCAATACAATTGATATATTACTAAAGAAATAGTAGAATAAACGAGATTTTTTAAATTTTTTTCAAAATCGAAATATTATCCAATATCGAATTTTATGTAATAATAAATGTACTTTGTTCAAATAGTGAGCGCCTTGTGCGTACAAGAAATGTAGTCGATATTTGTTTTGTATGCTCTTCTTACTGTACAGATATCTTACTTCTTCTTCTCTTACACATATTACACATCACCAATACGTTTAAATTTCATGGTAACCTCTGATAGACATAGTAATCATATATAAGCATGTTTTAATATGTAGTTTAGATTGATCTTCACTAGTTTAATTCTTATATTAATATATTATAACACAACATATTAAATTGTGTACAAATTTACATGTAATTTAATTTGTATAGCCCCACACTTTGGAGCGCCAATTTTATATAACAAGACAACTAACATAAGTAATTTATGTGGCCCCACGTTCTTGGGCGACTAATTCTATACAACACAAATTGATAATTTACTGTAATTTCATTTGTGGAGTGCTAAAACTCATACAACATTACTGATAACGTGTATTAATTACTGGAGTTTGGGTGTAATAGTAATAAGAGTAGATTGAATTTTAACAAGTTTTCATCAATTTATTCAAAAAAAACAAAAGCATTTTAAAAATCTTACTTACTTCGTCATAAACCTTCATTATTGTTTGCTTAACGTTCAATTGTTGCAGTACATTTATCAAAAATAAATCTTATATCCTACAGTAACAAAATTATATTGTAAGTCTTTTTTTTTAATCTTAAAATTTCGACTTCTCAGTCTAATTTGTGTGGTTTACTATAGTTTTGTTTTATTTTCTTTATATAACTTTTACTACGTTACTTTATGTATTGCATACATATAACTGAATGTATATAAATAACATTATAAATAACATTATAAAATTATAAAGAACATTAAATAACATTATAAATAACATGTTTTATACATGTTAATTATTGATAAAATTTAAATTGACTAAGTTAATTGTTAATAATATCAAATAAAATATTTATTAAATTTAAATTTGATTCTCTGAATCTCTATATCTACATTTTACATCTCCTATTTATTTTTCTAAATTTCAAAGTGTCTTTTAACTGGCTTTAGTCTTTCACACAAAATTTATAAATTGATTATTTGTCACCTTGATTCTGTAGGTCATATCCATGTCTTCCGTTGATCCGTAGGTCCTCTTCTGATGGAGTTCCCTGCCCGTTCCTCGGTTCCACTCATCGTCCTCCAGTTACTCGTTCCTTATGGTCCCCTCTGCTTGCTGTAGTGTAGAGTGATATGTTGCTCTGCACCTGCTGATGTTGTGCTAGTAGACGCCTCTATTGTTCTGCATAGCGTTCCTCTGCCTGATGTAACCTTGTTGCTTTTCTTGACTGATGGACGTTTGTGGGTGTAGACATCGTAGAGTATGTTCCATAATCGTATTAGTAACCAACCCAAGAGTTACTGTTTGATACTTAGATGAATATATCGTCCATCAGACTTTACAGTTCAATTAACAAAATTTAAAAATCGCGCCGATACTGGGCATAGCGTCCCGCCGCTTCTGAAGACTGATTGAGAATAATTTGGCTTCATTCGTGCCCTTATTTATATTCGAGCATCTTACCGCACCTGTTTGGACAGAATTCAGCATGTCAGGAATTGCTTGGTGGCGTCAGTTCCCCCACTATCGTCCACTTTCATATTTTCGCACATTTCTGCCAATTGCAATGTCTAATGTAGATTACAAGGTGCTCTAACGGTATCTGATTTAATTACACATGTTGCGTGTAATTACCATCGTTATCGCAGAATTCGTGTAATTACTACGCTCTTAAAATCGCACTGTACAACCTATTCACGCCGAATTCGCACTGCACATTTGTCTTAATTTTATACATATTTAGAAGTTTTGAAATTTTTCTACCATTTATGGTTTTCTTATAATTAAATAAAAAATATAATTTAACATCTATTTGGGGTGAGATTGCAAACTTTCAGGCTTGAACCGGCCTCACGCACACACATTATTTACTACTGTACACAATCTCAGCGACAATCGCGTGATCGTGCAGGTCGGTTCCTGCATCTCTACATGCAGTATTTTTAATCTCAGCTTTCAATCTCAGCTATTTATTACATATTTCTAAATTTATTTTAAATATTTTTTTTATCTAATAAATCGACATTACAGCATATGCTTGTATTGTCGCGTTATATTAATTACATTTCCCAGGCATGTTATAACATCTTAACTTGTGTTATAACATAGAGAACCCGCATTAATTGGTTCTGCAAATTATACAGGCTGCCTTCGTTGTGACGAGCTGAAAATTAATCACAACACCAAAAAAATTAATATAAAAGGAAACTGGGAAGGGGAGACTGTTGATTTATGCACTCAGTTTACTCTGTACTAAACCTTTATTACATAATGAGATTGATTGCTCTACTTAAAATTCTCAACATATATAGTTCAACAGCTTACAGTTTACAAAATGGTTATATATTTTATTCTTTCACAAGGGCCCTCAAAATAAAGATGTACATCAATTTAATTTCTTCCACGGATCCGGGATTGAATATAGTATGTTAATAATGGTCGTTACATATATTATTCTTAATTACCTCTAATATAACCTAAAGCGGATCCCATACTCCTCTTTAGATTATTTCTAACCCTAATATCTTATACTACTGAGATAAGCGGAACTTCACGAAGGGGAATCTTTATTTACTTTTAAAACGAACAGCTGTAACACACTAAGCATAAAGGGACAAACACTTTACACAGGGGTGTTGTATATACACTTGGTTGCGGCTATTGTTTACTTCGGTACCACTTTAGCACAATAGGGGGTGGCTTTCTACAATTCTTAACACGATTATTTTCTGCTACTTATTTTACTAATACACTTTTATAACACGTTAGTATAGTTTAAGATATTATTAAACTTTTATTTAAAGGGACTTATCATTTACTTAAAAATTTTATAATTTATATTTGTTTTTATTTAGGACACGTTTATATACTTCGATTTAATTTTACTTAGTTTAAAGGTTAACATTTTACTTCGTTACGGGGTAAGGGGTAGAATACTTTATTTAACAATAGAGATAGTATTTTTCGCAAACTAAAATTTATTTTACTATTCCCATTAAATTCTATACAACGCTTTCCTTTTTTTTTACACAAGAAAAAAATAAAAATATAAATCAATTGTATTCTTACTCTTTTTTTTTACAAATAAACAATTAAAATGTGAACTTTAATTATTTTACATTGGTAGAGAGAGAAATCTCACACAGGCTTCAATATACGTTCAACAAAGGGGAATCCTCGGTTACTAAGCACAGGATAATACACGCTTCTTATAACAATAGAACTAACAAAGAGGGTGGCGTATTGTCTAACTCAACTTGCGGGAGGGTAACTATGACAGTTTTACACAGGCGGCAACAGGATATTTACGTGTCTGAATTTGTCGTCACATTGACACGTTGATGAATGAAATTTTTGGACACGTACGTACATGGTTTTGTTTACGTGGGTCAATATGTTAATATAAGTTTACACATATTAAATTTACAATTAAAGATACCTATATTATATTACTATAATAATAATTATGATTTTTATTTTATTTAAAATTTTGACACATACTAAAGTACATGAGTGAATAGATCAACAGCTTGTGTGTGTAATATTGGTACACAATTACGTCTTAAACAACACAAGACACAATTATGTTTTTTTTTTTTACAAAGGAGCAGCAAATTTAAATTTAACAAAGCAGAGCAGAGTGGCGCATTTTATAACATCTTAACTTGTGTTATAACATAGGGAACCCGCATTAATTGGTTCTGCCAATTATACAGGCTGCCTTCGTTGTGACGAGCTGAAAATTAATCACAACACCAAAATAATTAATATAAAAGGAAACTGGGAACGGGAGACTGTTGATTTATGCACTCAGTTTACTCTGTACTTAAGATGACATCTCTTTATTACATAAAGAGATTAATTACTCTACTTAAAGTTCTCAACATATATAGTTCAACAACTTACAGTTTACAAAATGGTTATATATTTTATTATTTCACAAGGGCCCTCAAAATACAGATGTACATCAATTTAATTTCTTCCACGGATCCGGGATTGAATATAGTATGTTAATAATGGTCACCTCCCCATATACAATCTTGAAAATTGTGCCATTTGAAGAATGGACTTTATTAAACTTTTTGAAACAATAATGGTTTCAGTTTAAACTTTTACTCTTTTACTACAAACAGTTTTATTAGATTACATCTTACATATAATGTCTGTTTTTTAAAAGTCTTAAAGTGTTAGTTAAATTGTCTTTTGTTGGTAATAATTTTAGTATCTCATAACCATGGAAGACAAGCCTCCATGTCACCTGTGGTTTCCTGTAGTTGATGCAGATTGGGCTCTTCGTTCCTCGGTGTGTTTCCTGAAGGTCTGTCGTTACCTTATTATCCGGTGATGGTGAAGTTCCTGACGTATGTTAAATCATTCTGGGTGTGGTACTCTCTTCTTAGATGACTGTAGTAATTCTTGTTGTTAGAATAAGTAAAGCAAAAGTTTGTTTCAGTGGTATTCACTTCACATGATTATTTATTAGTTGAATTTCACCTCATGGTTCTAGTACTGTATTAATTACATAATTTCTTATTTAAGATTTGATAGAGATGTCATCGGCGCACAATTTAGTTATTAAGATATTCTTTAGCGAACTTTCACATGTTTATCTCTGCGTCGCGAACCAACGCTGTGCGCAGCTTACGGCGTGAGCGCTCCATTGCAAGTGGGTTAATAGTTAAGGGGTGACAGTAGTAATTTCGCGTCATTTACTATTCAGCATAAAAGTAGTTCCATGTTCCTTCTTTATTTAAAGGATTAACGTTTGACTATTTAATTATGGAGAGATATTCTTAATTACAGGCGTTATTAAAGTACATTACAGTGGTCTTATTTAATTATTTAAATAATGTCAAATTTACAAGTATTATTAGTTTGTTTAGGGGTCGGAATTCAAGTTAATTCCGGTTAGCGCATGTCTATGCAGGATTAATTAACAAGGTTTACCCTTTCGGTACACTCGTATTCCTTTTTACTTATTATTATAACTCCTTATTAAATATTATTATTATTTAATGATAGCAATAAGATGTAGTTTAAATGTGCGATTTATTAAAAATTTTAAATTTCTCAGCCTTCACATTACCTATTGATTAATTATCATATTTTTTATTAATGAAATCGTCACATACTCCGCCGCTTAAGAACAGACTCCGGCTTATTTGGTCAGCAATGTACCGGGAGTATGCTTGGGGATTACCGTATTAAATTTCTTGGTACACATTTTCTTTTCTTCCGTGAACTTCGCTTTATCTCGTTTCTTAAAAGCTAACTTAATTTTATTTCTACTAACAATTTTCGTAACCTCACAACATCGTGGCCAGACTGATTACATTTTGCCTACTCTAACTCTAGTAGTTAGTTTTCTGCACTTTCTTTAACCCTTGTAAAGAACTTTCTTTAACCCTTGTAAAGAATTTTTCAGTGCGGCGCCTTTGTGACTGTGTTACGTTACATATATTATTCTTAATTACCTCTAATATAACCTAAAGCGGATCCCATACTCCTCTTTAGATTATTTCTAACCCTAATATCTTATACTACTGAGATAAGCGGAACTTCACGAAGGGGAATCTTTATTTACTTTTAAAACGAACAGCTGTAACACACTAAGCAGGAAGGGACAAACACTTTACACAGGGGTGTTGTATATACACTTGGTCGCGGCTATTGTTTACTTCGGTACCACTTTAGCACAATAGGGGGTGGCTTACTACAATTCTTAACACGATTATTTTCTGCTACTTATTTTACTAATACACTTTTATAACACGTTAGTATAGTTTAAGATATTATTAAACTTTTATTTAAAGGGACTTATCATTTACTTAAAAATTTTATAATTTATATTTGTTTTTATTTAGGACACGTTTATATACTTCGATTTAATTTTACTTAGTTTAAAGGTTAACATTTTACTTCGTTACGGGGTAAGGGGTAGAACACTTTATTTAACAATAGAGATAGTATTTTTCGCAAACTAAAACTTATTTTACTATTCGCATTAAATTCTATACTACGCTTTCCTCTTTTTTTTACACAAGAAAAATAAAAATACAAATCAATTGTATTCTTACTCTTTTTTTTTTTACAAATAAACAATTGAAATGTGAACTTTAATCATTTTACTTTGGTAGAGAGAGAAATCTCACACAGGATTCAATATACGTTCAACAAAGGGGGAATCCTCGGTTACTAAGCACAGGATAATACACGCTTCTTATAACAATAGAACTAACAAAGAGGGTGGCGTATTGTCTAACTCAACTTGCGGGAGGGTAACTATGACAGTTTTACACAGGCGGCAACAGGATATTTACCTGTCCGAGTTTGTCGTCAAATTGACACGTTGATGAATGAAATTTTTGGACACGTACGTACATGGTTTTGTTTAGGTGGGTCAATATGTTAATATAAGTTTACACATATTAAATTTACAATTAAAGATACCTATACTATATTACTATAATAATAATTATGATTTTTATTTTATTTAAAATTTTGACACATACTAAAGTACATGAGTGAATAGATCAACAGCTTGTGTGTGTAATATTGGTACACAATTACGTCTTAAACAACACAAGACACAATTATGTTTTTTTTTTTTTACAAAGGAGCAGCAAATTTAAATTTAACAAAGCAGAGCAGAGTGGCGCATTTTATAACATCTTAACTTGTGTTATAACATAGGGAACCCGCATTAAATGGTTCTGCCAATTATACAGGCTGCCTTCGTTGTGACGAGCTGAAAATTAATCACAACACCAAAATAATTAATATAAAAGGAAACTGGGAAAGGGAGACTGTTGATTTATGCACTCAGTTTACTCTGTACTAAAGATGACATCTCTTTATTACATAATGAGATTAATTACTTTACTTAAAGTTCTCAACATATATAGTTCAACAGCTTACAGTTTACAAAATGGTTATATATTTTATTCTTTCACAAGGGCCCTCAAAATAAAGATGTACATCAATTTAATTTCTTCCACGGATCCGGGATTGAATATAGTATGTTAATAATGGTCACCTCCCCATATACAATCTTGAAAATTGTGCCATTTGAAGAATGGACTTTATTAACCTTTTTAAAACAATAATGCTTTCAGTTTAAACTTTGACTCTTTTACTACAAACAGTTTTATTAGATTACATCTTACATATAATGTATGTTTTTTAAAAGTCTTAAAGTGTTAGTTAAATTGTCTTTTGTTGGTAATAATTTTAGTATCTCATAACCATGGAAGACAAGCCTCCATGTCACCTGTGGTTTCCTGTAGTTGATGCAGATTGGGCTCTTCGGTCCTCGGTGTGTTTCCCGAAGGTCTGTCGTTACCTTATTATCCGGTGATGGTGAAGTTCCTGACGTACGTTAAATCATTCTGGGTGTGGTACTCTCTTCTTAGATAACTGTAGTAATTCTTGTTGTTAGAATAAGCAAAGCAAAAGTTTGTTTCACTGGTATTCACTTCACATGATTATTTATTAGTTGAATTTCACCTCATGGTTCTAGTACTGTATTAATTACATAATTTCTTATTTAAGATTTGATAGAGATGTCATCGGCGCACATTTTAGTTATTAAGATATTCTTTAGCGAACTTTCACATGTTTATCTCTGCGTCGCGAACCAACGCTGTGCGCAGCTTACGGCGTGAGCGCTCCATTGCAAGTGGGTTAATAGTTAAGGGGTGACAGTAGTAATTTCGCGTCATTTACTATTCAGCATAAAAGTATTTCTATGTTCCTTCTTTATTTAAATGATTAACGTTTGACTATTTAATTAAGGAGAGATATTCTTAATTACAGACGTTATTAAAGTACATTACAATGGTCTTATTTAATTATTTAAATAATGTCAAATTTACAAGTATTATTAGTTTGTTTAGGGGTCGGAATTCAAGTTAATTCCGGTTAGCGCATGTCTATGCAGGATTAATTAACAAGGTTTACCCTTTCTGTACACTCGTATTCCTTTTTACTTATTATTATAACTCCTTATTAAATATTATTATTATTTAATTATAGCAATAAGATGTAGTTTAAATGTGCGATTTATTAAAAATTTAAAATTTCTCAGCCTTCACATTACCTATTGATCAATTATCATATTTTTTATTAATGAAATCGTCACATACTCCGCCGCTTAAGAACAGACTCCGGCTTATTTGGTCAGCAATGTACCGGGAGTATGCTTGGGGATTACCGTATTAAATTTCTTGGTACACATTTTCTTTTCTTCCGTGAACTTCGCTTTATCTCGTTTCTTAAAAGCTAACTTAATTTTATTTCTACTAACAATTTTCGTAACCTCACAACATCGTGGCCAGACTGATTACATTTTGCCTACTCTAACTCTAGTAGTTAGTTTTCTGCACTTTCTTTAACCCTTGTAAAGAACTTTCTTTAACCCTTGTAAAGAATTTTTCAGTGCGGCGCCTTTGTGACTGTGTTACGTTACATATATTATTCTTAATTACCTCTAATATAACCTAAAGCGGATCCCATACTCCTCTTTAGATTATTTCTAACCCTAATATCTTATACTACTGAGATAAGCGGAACTTCACGAAGGGGAATCTTTATTTACTTTTAAAACGAACAGCTGTAACATACTAAGCAGGAAGGGACAAACACTTTACACAGGGGTGTTGTATATACACTTGGTCGCGGCTATTGTTTACTTCGGTACCACTTTAGCACAATAGGGGGTGGCTTACTACAATTCTTAACACGATTATTTTCTGCTACTTATTTTACTAATACACTTTTATAACACGTTAGTATAGTTTAAGATATTATTAAACTTTTACTTAAAGGGACTTATCATTTACTTAAAAATTTTATAATTTATATTTGTTTTTATTTAGGACACGTTTATATACTTCGATTTAATTTTACTTAGTTTAAAGGTTAACATTTTACTTCGTTACGGGGTAAGGGGTAGAACACTTTATTTAACAATAGAGATAGTATTTTTCGCAAACTAAAACTTATTTTACTATTCGCATTAAATTCTATACTACGCTTTCCTCTTTTTTTTACACAAGAAAAATAAAAATACAAATCAATTGTATTCTTACTCTTTTTTTTTTACAAATAAACAATTGAAATGTGAACTTTAATCATTTTACTTTGGTAGAGAGAGAAATCTCACACAGGATTCAATATACGTTCAACAAAGGGGGAATCCTCGGTTACTAAGCACAGGATAATACACGCTTCTTATAACAATAGAACTAACAAAGAGGGTGGCGTATTGTCTAACTCAACTTGCGGGAGGGTAACTATGACAGTTTTACACAGGCGGCAACAGGATATTTACCTGTCCGAGTTTGTCGTCAAATTGACACGTTGATGAATGAAATTTTTGGACACGTACGTACATGGTTTTGTTTAGGTGGGTCAATATGTTAATATAAGTTTACACATATTAAATTTACAATTAAAGATACCTATACTATATTACTATAATAATAATTATGATTTTTATTTTATTTAAAATTTTGACACATACTAAAGTACATGAGTGAATAGATCAACAGCTTGTGTGTGTAATATTGGTACACAATTACGTCTTAAACAACACAAGACACAATTATGTTTTTTTTTTTTTACAAAGGAGCAGCAAATTTAAATTTAACAAAGCAGAGCAGAGTGGCGCATTTTATAACATCTTAACTTGTGTTATAACATAGGGAACCCGCATTAAATGGTTCTGCCAATTATACAGGCTGCCTTCGTTGTGACGAGCTGAAAATTAATCACAACACCAAAATAATTAATATAAAAGGAAACTGGGAAAGGGAGACTGTTGATTTATGCACTCAGTTTACTCTGTACTAAAGATGACATCTCTTTATTACATAATGAGATTAATTACTCTACTTAAAGTTCTCAACATATATAGTTCAACAGCTTACAGTTTACAAAATGGTTATATATTTTATTCTTTCACAAGGGCCCTCAAAATAAAGATGTACATCAATTTAATTTCTTCCACGGATCCGGGATTGAATATAGTATGTTAATAATGGTCACCTCCCCATATACAATCTTGAAAATTGTGCCATTTGAAGAATGGACTTTATTAACCTTTTTAAAACAATAATGCTTTCAGTTTAAACTTTGACTCTTTTACTACAAACAGTTTTATTAGATTACATCTTACATATAATGTATGTTTTTTAAAAGTCTTAAAGTGTTAGTTAAATTGTCTTTTGTTGGTAATAATTTTAGTATCTCATAACCATGGAAGACAAGCCTCCATGTCACCTGTGGTTTCCTGTAGTTGATGCAGATTGGGCTCTTCGGTCCTCGGTGTGTTTCCCGAAGGTCTGTCGTTACCTTATTATCCGGTGATGGTGAAGTTCCTGACGTACGTTAAATCATTCTGGGTGTGGTACTCTCTTCTTAGATAACTGTAGTAATTCTTGTTGTTAGAATAAGCAAAGCAAAAGTTTGTTTCACTGGTATTCACTTCACATGATTATTTATTAGTTGAATTTCACCTCATGGTTCTAGTACTGTATTAATTACATAATTTCTTATTTAAGATTTGATAGAGATGTCATCGGCGCACATTTTAGTTATTAAGATATTCTTTAGCGAACTTTCACATGTTTATCTCTGCGTCGCGAACCAACGCTGTGCGCAGCTTACGGCGTGAGCGCTCCATTGCAAGTGGGTTAATAGTTAAGGGGTGACAGTAGTAATTTCGCGTCATTTACTATTCAGCATAAAAGTATTTCTATGTTCCTTCTTTATTTAAATGATTAACGTTTGACTATTTAATTAAGGAGAGATATTCTTAATTACAGACGTTATTAAAGTACATTACAATGGTCTTATTTAATTATTTAAATAATGTCAAATTTACAAGTATTATTAGTTTGTTTAGGGGTCGGAATTCAAGTTAATTCCGGTTAGCGCATGTCTATGCAGGATTAATTAACAAGGTTTACCCTTTCTGTACACTCGTATTCCTTTTTACTTATTATTATAACTCCTTATTAAATATTATTATTATTTAATTATAGCAATAAGATGTAGTTTAAATGTGCGATTTATTAAAAATTTAAAATTTCTCAGCCTTCACATTACCTATTGATCAATTATCATATTTTTTATTAATGAAATCGTCACATACTCCGCCGCTTAAGAACAGACTCCGGCTTATTTGGTCAGCAATGTACCGGGAGTATGCTTGGGGATTACCGTATTAAATTTCTTGGTACACATTTTCTTTTCTTCCGTGAACTTCGCTTTATCTCGTTTCTTAAAAGCTAACTTAATTTTATTTCTACTAACAATTTTCGTAACCTCACAACATCGTGGCCAGACTGATTACATTTTGCCTACTCTAACTCTAGTAGTTAGTTTTCTGCACTTTCTTTAACCCTTGTAAAGAACTTTCTTTAACCCTTGTAAAGAATTTTTCAGTGCGGCGCCTTTGTGACTGTGTTACGTTACATATATTATTCTTAATTACCTCTAATATAACCTAAAGCGGATCCCATACTCCTCTTTAGATTATTTCTAACCCTAATATCTTATACTACTGAGATAAGCGGAACTTCACGAAGGGGAATCTTTATTTACTTTTAAAACGAACAGCTGTAACACACTAAGCAGGAAGGGACAAACACTTTACACAGGGGTGTTGTATATACACTTGGTCGCGGCTATTGTTTACTTCGGTACCACTTTAGCACAATAGGGGGTGGCTTACTACAATTCTTAACACGATTATTTTCTGCTACTTATTTTACTAATACACTTTTATAACACGTTAGTATAGTTTAAGATATTATTAAACTTTTACTTAAAGGGACTTATCATTTACTTAAAAATTTTATAATTTATATTTGTTTTTATTTAGGACACGTTTATATACTTCGATTTAATTTTACTTAGTTTAAAGGTTAACATTTTACTTCGTTACGGGGTAAGGGGTAGAACACTTTATTTAACAATAGAGATAGTATTTTTCGCAAACTAAAACTTATTTTACTATTCGCATTAAATTCTATACTACGCTTTCCTCTTTTTTTTACACAAGAAAAATAAAAATACAAATCAATTGTATTCTTACTCTTTTTTTTTTTACAAATAAACAATTGAAATGTGAACTTTAATCATTTTACTTTGGTAGAGAGAGAAATCTCACACAGGATTCAATATACGTTCAACAAAGGGGGAATCCTCGGTTACTAAGCACAGGATAATACACGCTTCTTTAACAATAGAACTAACAAAGAGGGTGGCGTATTGTCTAACTCAACTTGCGGGAGGGTAACTATGACAGTTTTACACAGGCGGCAACAGGATATTTACCTGTCCGAGTTTGTCGTCAAATTGACACGTTGATGAATGAAATTTTTGGACACGTACGTACATGGTTTTGTTTAGGTGGGTCAATATGTTAATATAAGTTTACACATATTAAATTTACAATTAAAGATACCTATACTATATTACTATAATAATAATTATGATTTTTATTTTATTTAAAATTTTGACACATACTAAAGTACATGAGTGAATAGATCAACAGCTTGTGTGTGTAATATTGGTACACAATTACGTCTTAAACAACACAAGAAACAATTATGTTTTTTTTTTTTACAAAGGAGCAGCAAATTTAAATTTAACAAAGCAGAGCAGAGTGGCGCATTTTATAACATCTTAACTTGTGTTATAACATAGGGAACCCGCATTAAATGGTTCTGCCAATTATACAGGCTGCCTTCGTTGTGACGAGCTGAAAATTAATCACAACACCAAAATAATTAATATAAAAGGAAACTGGGAAAGGGAGACTGTTGATTTATGCACTCAGTTTACTCTGTACTAAAGATGACATCTCTTTATTACATAATGAGATTAATTACTCTACTTAAAGTTCTCAACATATATAGTTCAACAGCTTACAGTTTACAAAATGGTTATATATTTTATTCTTTCACAAGGGCCCTCAAAATAAAGATGTACATCAATTTAATTTCTTCCACGGATCCGGGATTGAATATAGTATGTTAATAATGGTCACCTCCCCATATACAATCATGAAAATTGTGCCATTTGAAGAATGGACTTTATTAATCTTTTTAAAACAATAATGCTTTCAGTTTAAACTTTTACTCTTTTACTACAAACAGTTTTATTAGATTACATCTTACATATAATGTATGTTTTTTAAAAGTCTTAAAGTGTTAGTTAAATTGTCTTTTGTTGGTAATAATTTTAGTATCTCATAACCATGGAAGACAAGCCTCCATGTCACCTGTGGTTTCCTGTAGTTGATGCAGATTGGGCTCTTCGGTCCTCGGTGTGTTTCCTGAAGGTCTGTCGTTACCTTATTATCCGGTGATGGTGAAGTTCCTGACGTACGTTAAATCATTCTGGGTGTGGTACTCTCTTCTTAGATGACTGTAGTAATTCTTGTTGTTAGAATAAGTAAAGCAAAAGTTTGTTTCACTGGTATTCACTTCACATGATTATTTATTAGTTGAATTTCACCTCATGGTTCTAGTACTGTATTAATTACATAATTTCTTATTTAAGATTTGATAGAGATGTCATCGGCGCACAATTTAGTTATTAAGATATTCTTTAGCGAACTTTCAAATGTTTATCTCTGCGTCGCGAACCAACGCTGTGCGCAGCTTACGGCGTGAGCGCTCCATTGCAAGTGGGTTAATAGTTAAGGGGTGACAGTAGTAATTTCGCGTCATTTACTATTCAGCATAAAAGTATTTCTATGTTCCTTCTTTATTTAAATGATTAACGTTTGACTATTTAATTAAGGAGAGATATTCTTAATTACAGACGTTATTAAAGTACATTACAATGGTCTTATTTAATTATTTAAATAATGTCAAATTTACAAGTATTATTAGTTTGTTTAGGGGTCGGAATTCAAGTTAATTCCGGTTAGCGCATGTCTATGCAGGATTAATTAACAAGGTTTACCCTTTCTGTACACTCGTATTCCTTTTTACTTATTATTATAACTCCTTATTAAATATTATTATTATTTAATTATAGCAATAAGATGTAGTTTAAATGTGCGATTTATTAAAAATTTAAAATTTCTCAGCCTTCACATTACCTATTGATTAATTATCATATTTTTTATTAATGAAATCGTCACATACTCCGCCGCTTAAGAACAGACTCCGGCTTATTTGGTCAGCAATGTACCGGGAGTATGCTTGGGGATTACCGTATTAAATTTCTTGGTACACATTTTCTTTTCTTCCGTGAACTTCGCTTTATCTCGTTTCTTAAAAGCTAACTTAATTTTATTTCTACTAACAATTTTCGTAACCTCACAACATCGTGGCCAGACTGATTACATTTTGCCTACTCTAACTCTAGTAGTTAGTTTTCTGCACTTTCTTTAACCCTTGTAAAGAACTTTCTTTAACCCTTGTAAAGAATTTTTCAGTGCGGCGCCTTTGTGACTGTGTTACGTTACATATATTATTCTTAATTACCTCTAATATAACCTAAAGCGGATCCCATACTCCTCTTTAGATTATTTCTAACCCTAATATCTTATACTACTGAGATAAGCGGAACTTCACGAAGGGGAATCTTTATTTACTTTTAAAACGAACAGCTGTAACACACTAAGCAGGAAGGGACAAACACTTTACACAGGGGTGTTGTATATACACTTGGTCGCGGCTATTGTTTACTTCGGTACCACTTTAGCACAATAGGGGGTGGCTTACTACAATTCTTAACACGATTATTTTCTGCTACTTATTTTACTAATACACTTTTATAACACGTTAGTATAGTTTAAGATATTATTAAACTTTTACTTAAAGGGACTTATCATTTACTTAAAAATTTTATAATTTATATTTGTTTTTATTTAGGACACGTTTATATACTTCGATTTAATTTTACTTAGTTTAAAGGTTAACATTTTACTTCGTTACGGGGTAAGGGGTAGAACACTTTATTTAACAATAGAGATAGTATTTTTCGCAAACTAAAACTTATTTTACTATTCGCATTAAATTCTATACTACGCTTTCCTCTTTGTTTTACACAAGAAAAATAAAAATACAAATCAATTGTATTCTTACTCTTTTTTTTTTACAAATAAACAATTGAAATGTGAACTTTAATCATTTTACTTTGGTAGAGAGAGAAATCTCACACAGGATTCAATATACGTTCAACAAAGGGGGAATCCTCGGTTACTAAGCACAGGATAATACACGCTTCTTATAACAATAGAACTAACAAAGAGGGTGGCGTATTGTCTAACTCAACTTGCGGGAGGGTAACTATGACAGTTTTACACAGGCGGCAACAGGATATTTACCTGTCCGAGTTTGTCGTCAAATTGACACGTTGATGAATGAAATTTTTGGACACGTACGTACATGGTTTTGTTTAGGTGGGTCAATATGTTAATATAAGTTTACACATATTAAATTTACAATTAAAGATACCTATACTATATTACTATAATAATAATTATGATTTTTATTTTATTTAAAATTTTGACACATACTAAAGTACATGAGTGAATAGATCAACAGCTTGTGTGTGTAATATTGGTACACAATTACGTCTTAAACAACACAAGACACAATTATGTTTTTTTTTTTTTACAAAGGAGCAGCAAATTTAAATTTAACAAAGCAGAGCAGAGTGGCGCATTTTATAACATCTTAACTTGTGTTATAACATAGGGAACCCGCATTAAATGGTTCTGCCAATTATACAGGCTGCCTTCGTTGTGACGAGCTGAAAATTAATCACAACACCAAAATAATTAATATAAAAGGAAACTGGGAAAGGGAGACTGTTGATTTATGCACTCAGTTTACTCTGTACTAAAGATGACATCTCTTTATTACATAATGAGATTAATTACTCTACTTAAAGTTCTCAACATATATAGTTCAACAGCTTACAGTTTACAAAATGGTTATATATTTTATTCTTTCACAAGGGCCCTCAAAATAAAGATGTACATCAATTTAATTTCTTCCACGGATCCGGGATTGAATATAGTATGTTAATAATGGTCACCTCCCCATATACAATCTTGAAAATTGTGCCATTTGAAGAATGGACTTTATTAACCTTTTTAAAACAATAATGCTTTCAGTTTAAACTTTGACTCTTTTACTACAAACAGTTTTATTAGATTACATCTTACATATAATGTATGTTTTTTAAAAGTCTTAAAGTGTTAGTTAAATTGTCTTTTGTTGGTAATAATTTTAGTATCTCATAACCATGGAAGACAAGCCTCCATGTCACCTGTGGTTTCCTGTAGTTGATGCAGATTGGGCTCTTCGGTCCTCGGTGTGTTTCCTGAAGGTCTGTCGTTACCTTATTATCCGGTGATGGTGAAGTTCCTGACGTATGTTAAATCATTCTGGGTGTGGTACTCTCTTCTTAGATAACTGTAGTAATTCTTGTTGTTAGAATAAGCAAAGCAAAAGTTTGTTTCACTGGTATTCACTTCACATGATTATTTATTAGTTGAATTTCACCTCATGGTTCTAGTACTGTATTAATTACATAATTTCTTATTTAAGATTTGATAGAGATGTCATCGGCGCACAATTTAGTTATTAAGATATTCTTTAGGGAACTTTCACATATTTATCTCTGCGTCGCGAACCAACGCTGTGCGCATCTTACGGCGTGAGCGCTCCATAGCAAGTGGGTTAATAGTTAAGGGGTGACAGTAGTAATCTCGCGTCATTTACTATTCAGCATAAAAGTAGTTCCTTGCTCCTTCTTTATTCAAAGGATTAAAGTTTGACTATTTAATTAAGCAGAGATATTCTTAATTACAGACTTTATTAATGAACATTACAGTGGTCTTATTTAATTAATTTAAATAATGTCAAATTTACAAGTATTATTAGTTTGTTTAGGGGTCGGAATTCAAGTTAATTCCGGTTAGCGCATGTCTATGCAGGATTAATTAACAAGGTTTACCCTTTCTGTACACTCGTATTCCTTTTTACTTATTATTATAACCCCTTATTAAATATTATTATTATTTAATGATAGCAATAAGATGTAGTTTAAATGTGCGATTTATTAAAAATTTAAAATTTCTCAGCCTTCACATTACCTATTGATTAATTACCATATTTTTTATTAATGAAATCGTCACAATGTGAGGCCGGAGGCTAAGACCCTGGTAGTGGAAAAAAGGGGCCTATATAGCCATCCACAGCACCTCTTGATTTGTTGTCATCCCCTCCCCCCTGACACACACTGTCTTGTGGCACGGGAGTGAAACGGCATTTTGGCTGGGTAAAAGTAATGTAAGCCGGCCCAAGTATGTATCCTGCGAAGGGATCCAAGGTCCCATCTCGTCCTTGGAAAATAGTGCGCTAGGTAATCTACTCCTGTACCGGTGGGCCTTATAACATCAAAGCACAGTGACCCCTTGTAGCAAAAAATGTCCAATTACCGAACCCCTGTTCAAGTGGATGAGGGCTGTTCAGGGTAAGTCAGTAATATGCTAAACCCTGTAAGGTGGGCCAGGACTATGGTTCTGGGAGGGTGGAGTGAATACCATAACGCTGACCACCGGTGACCCTTCTTTCCCTTCCAAATATCCACCCTGGCCCATGATTCCTTACAGAGTATATTGCCGTCATGGATGTAGTCCCGTCAAGGTCTCTCAATTTTACTGCTTCTCCCTGTCTCCTCCACCAGCTGTGTTGCCGGTTACTACATTGCGTAACATTTTAGCCGTGATACGCATTTTATCAAATTTCACACATCCACTTTATATGAGTGTTTAAATTTATTTATGTGTATCGCGTAAACGAATTTTTTATCAGGAACAATTAGTCTTGGGTAACATAACATAGTTAAATGCTGGGCGCCAATAATTTTAACTATAATGAATTCCTATGAGTCGTCAGCATATTTTTTGTTATCGCGTAAATAGCTACAGGATTTCTATATTTGCGTTTCTCCTGTTTCTTTGTTTTTTTTTTTTGTTATAATTTGCATTTCTCTGAAACTACGATTTATAATGCACTAGTTTCTTATGTTATAATCTAAAGCGTTTAGCAATACACACCCTACTTTACAGACTACCGTCAGGTCGGTTACTTTATGTTTTTTCTTACAGTGAACTTACTTACTGTTCCCTCAATGGCGGTTATCCTACATACTGTCAGTTGTCTGAGGACGCTGATCCTGTTTGCTGTTGTCGCTTTAATTTTTTCATATTTACGGTCTTCTCCTTTTTGTAAAACATTCGAATCTGTTTTTGTTATCTGCAAAGTCGTTCCTAAACCATATGGTTCGGAAGTTCTGTTAGGTATGTATACATTGGTATGCAAATTGCGTATACCCTGTTGGCATGTCTTTTCGACAAATATTGCTGTCTGACACTTTTATGAAGCCTTTGTCATTTTTACACTCCCCTCAAAACTATGTATGTTCACTGGCCGCGCTACTACCATATTTCCGTTGCAAAAATATGAATACGATTGAGTAATTTCTGCAAACAAAATTGTCGCTGTTGTGGCAAAAGCCAATCCCTTTTAAGTTAGAGTACGTCATGCTAAGTAGGTTGGGTGGACAAACTGAGGTATTTTAATATATAAATAAGGGATTTATAATTTATTTCATAAGGAATTCGTATTGTTTCCTATAAAACTATCCATATTTAAAAAAAATTCAATTCTATTTGGCTTTACTATATACTATTATTTTTATTCTGCTTGTGCATGTAACATCTTCTAATATACAGCTGACGTTTTGCCTAATTATTAATGACAGTAGTTGTGGAAATAAAAATAATATATTTTTAAAGCCACGAGTAGTGCTGTGTTTCGTCAGTAAGTAAACGGGGCGAGCGTAAGACACAGTACACCTACGAACTATAACTATAGCTGATACGTCGCATTGAAATTATGTACAAGTTATGGAATTTAATTGTTAATAATGTATTAGCAACTTTCTCACTTTAAGATGTTAAGTAAAAAAAAAAAAAAAAACAGTATAACGAAAGTTAACCAGCAAACAATATCTTACATTACCACTATCTTACAAAATCAGAACAACAAATCGTAAGGTTTTAACATGTTTTAATTTAAATAACAATAAATGTAATCTATAAAATGTCTACTGTAGGCATCTATGAACATTCAAAATGTGTTATTTTTTTTCAGTCCTCTTTTGTCACTGATTTTAGAATTTTTTGAAGTTTAAATTACAAAAAAATAATTTTAATTGTAATTTTAATGGAAGCCTTATTGACAACAACGAAGTGAATATTTAATTTAAAAAATACATACTTTACATTAAGTACTTACTACTGTGTAGCATTTTTCGGATTTATTTATGAAAGTGAAGCTGTTGTTTAGTGGCAACGCTGTAAGTAAGCAGTGTGACCTTGACGTCACTATTTCCATGACAACAACTATAGTGATAATCAGAACAAAAAGTGTGTCCAGAGCTCGCTGACCCAACCGTGAGTGGTGTCTTTATAACCGCGCTGTTGGGACCCGTACACGGCTCCAGTTCGGAGAGTTGCCCTGTCTCTCTGTCTGGATATGAGTAACCAACTCCTTGAGAATCCCGCTGAGCAACTTGTGACTTGGATCAACAGTTTATGCTTTTCCATGTGTTAGTCTCTTTTTTAAGGAGATGGTTCCAGGCCTGCTCTGTGACGTAGCCAATAGATGGAGGGCTATGAATTTTCCAGCCCTTCCCTGGTAATCTTCTGCGGTTACCGGAGAAGATTGTTGGAAATATTGAGATTAGCGGTGTTCATTGGAAATGGTAGAGGCGACACATGCCCGAAGGACAGAGGTGGCGTTTGGTCCTCGCCAACACTACATGTTAATATGTGTTTCATTTGACCTCATAAATTATTAATGCTTATGTACAGTCGCTAGTGGATAGAACTAAGTCTAAAACTAGAACTGCTGTAATCCGATCGTTTTTTTTTTTCATGGAAATACCTGTATTTAAAGAAGTTGTGAGTATAGATTTCTCTGGCGTTTGAGATTATGATTAGTGCGAACCTTGTAATTAATTATGTAACTCTAAGGACGTTATTACTGACAGAATAGTAAGGGCGGATTAGGCCATGTAACAAAACAAATAACACTACTAACAAGATATTTTTGAACAGTAGTTTTTAACAATATGTTATTTCTGCAAAGAATCCTAGAAACGGGAAAATATTAGTGAATCCAAGAATTAATTAGCCGATATTGTGGTGCCACCAGTTCCAATAATATTCATTCCAATCTATTCATTATTTATGAAATAATAGTTTTTGAAATACCGGCAAAACGTCACGTAGAATCGTATGGTACATTATTGCTTACACTAGTTACAAGTTATAAAAATCACGAAGAAATCATACCTGAAAATGTGAATTTTCATTTCATCCTTCTTTCCAGCGTCTACACAGTGGATGGCATGCTGTACCAGTATCTTGCGATAATACAGTTTAAAATTTCGGATTATCCCCGGGTCCAGCGGTTGCAGTTCGCTGGTGCAATTTGCGGGGAAAAATTCCACTCTCACTTTATTTAGGTACGATGTATCAGGAGGGTGTGCCGTGCATCTGTCCACAATCAGAAGGATTTTTCGACCTTTTGCGCTCATTTTTGCATCAACGCCTCGCAGCCAGTCTTCAAACACTTTTGTGAAGTGATCCACAATAAGTGATCCACGACGTATTGTTGTTAGCGTATTTCGTAGGGTAGGGAGTGTTTTAACTTTTTTAAAACACCGCGGCCTCGCAAACCCGACAGTTAAGGGAAGCAGTTTTTCACTTCCGTCAGTGTTTGCGCACAACAACACTGTTACACGTTGTTTACACCGCTTAATACCGTGACAGCTGTTCCCTTTGAATGCAATTGTGCGGTCAAGAAGTAAATTAATAAAAAGGCCTGTTTCATCGGCATTGAACACGTCTTTTCGATCAAACTGAGATGTTAGTTCCTTCAAACGGGTTTCTTTCCACTCACGCATTGTATTAACGTCTACACTCTTACTCTCACTGCACACGCTTTTGCTCCCAATTCCATGCCGTAACTTAAATTTATGTAGCCACCCGGTCGACGCATGAAAATCTTCAACACCGAACATGGCTGCCAGTTCATTTCCTTTTTTGCAAAGGACTGGCCCGCTGATAGGAATTCCTTCTGCCTTGTGATGCTGGAACCACTGTAACAGACAGTCTTCCAAGAGTTCGTATTTTCCGCGTTGAATGGGTGTTCGCTTATTACTTGAAACACCAAACACACGAGCACTCTCTTCAATTTCGGTTCCTTTAACCACGATTGAATTTAAAGTCGACAGAGCAATCCGTAACTCCATGGCGATGTATACTTGCTTCTCATTCCCGCTTTCCTTCACTACTTTCAAATTGTTTAATTTCTCAGCGATCGTAACGCACATCCTCTTCCTTCCACTCATTTTCCACTTACGATGTTACCTATAATAGAAACAGTTAGGAACTGATGTCGACGAAGCGATGGAGCTTTGCGAGCATTGAACAAATACCGTACATTTCTAGGAATCAAAGCTTGTTCAAAGGGTATTCGTCAACTGCAAACTCAGCCGACCGGCACTAATTGACGATTCCCTAGAAATGTACAGTCTGTTCAAAATATTTGCTTTCGGACATTCACATGATATGCATTTTGTGATATACGCAACGTAAATAAGGAAAAAATATTTAAACGTATAAATGAAGTTCCGTATCTCCAGGGACTTAAAAATTTGATCGTGTAAGTGTAAAAAACGAATAAATGAAAAACGTATAACCGAAATAAAATAACACGGAAAGTATAGGAATTTTGCCGGGACCTTAGAGAAAAAACGAGTAAGTGTGAAAAACGTATAGGCTAAGTGAGAAACTTATAAAAAAAGTTTTACTGTATTTGCCAACCTGTCTGATTTCAAGTGAAGGCTGGAAACAATTCACACAGAACTGTACATCCCATCTCGACTGGGTTGTAGAAATGGGGTGACGTCTACCCTCATTTCCCTACTGTCGTAATTACTGTTGAAAACAACAGTTACAAAAATGAACACGCCCAAACCTGTATGAAGGAGAGTACAATTTGTTTCGGTCGCCGGTGTTGAATAAAACAATGTGAATGAACAGCGGGTACGCAGTCACCAGGAGATACGGTACTGAAGTCCCTTCGTATATTTCAGTGACAACCAATCTTCCAAACTTTAAATACACCTGCCTCAACTTGTCCAAATCTTGGACTGGCGTATTTTCAACAATAACATATAAAGTGATTGATTTGTTTTACCACACCTAATTTGGTAAAGTTACAAAAATTATTTGTTAAATAATTTCCAAATTATTTGTTAAAGTTACAATTTGAATAAAAAGAATTTGTTCTATAAAATAACCATAATCCCATGGGTAATTTTAAACTATTTATGTAGAAACGTATAAACGATTTATGTAGAAATTATACTATTTTAAATTATTCAGTATTTTTGGATAACCTTAAAAATTGTTTTTGCCTGTTAAACATAGAAATATTATTGTAAAATAGTTCTGATTAAACTGTTGCATTACAATTGTAGTATTTTATTATTAATTTTTTATTTGAGTAGAGAGGTTGCATTTTTGTAATAACCGTTTTCTGTCACTCGTCAGCCTACGAAGATATTTTTGAAAAAATTTTATTTTTCACGCATTGTAATAGTGAACGCTCGATGCGTTACACGGTCTTAGAACACATATTTGTAGAATATGGTATGTCCTTTATAGCTTCAAATATTCGTTAGCCACGAAGGACGAGTGTGTAAGGCTCTGTCTCTGTTAATTTATATGTGGGTCTCTCTCTCTCTCTCTCTCGCTCTTTCCTCTCCCTCTCCGCAGTCAGACTCACACCAACACACAAGGACAGATGTTTGTATATTATGTATATTTCTGTTTTGGTAGAAATAAAATTATGAACGAAATCATGGAGCCCACTTTATTATAACACATTTAAGGTGTTGCGTGCATTTAATGTAAATTTAACTAGCAGAAAAAATGTTGTTGTATCCGGTGTTAATTTTGAAAAAGCCATCACCGATTTTAGTACGCGCAGGGTAGAAAAGTGTTTTTCCTCTACCACTTTCTCTGCCATACTGTCCCCCTTCCCTTCCTGATCAACTGCACGCTATAGTTCAGATAGGCTAAGTGTAACAAATTGGCTACACTACTGAATCCACCGTAATAATACACATTTAATGTACATAGTTACACTGTATAGCGTAGTTGTAGTGTTAATATTATAAAATAATATCATAACTGTAATTTCTATGTCAACATTGAAACACGGCACAATATTAACAACGTAAAATATGTTGAAGGCCTACTGACCGCTTTTTGTAACCGCGGGCCGCTTCCGTTCACATACGATGTTCGGCGAGTGAATGATCCCCTCCACGTCAGTTACCTTGCGTCACGTGACTTTTCCCTCTAAATGTCTCCAGTGTGCCAAAATTATTTGTTCTACGCGGACGCTCACACTTGAGTCTGCAGACTGACAGCGTGAAGCCACTCGGGCAACTTCGTTACTGTTCGTCCGCCGCTATTGTCTACTCTCTCGTCAACCGACACTCCACACTTACGTGTATAATGAAATCCACGTATTTTTATCTAAATAGGGGTTTTCCTGTGTGCATAGCGGATGAATTGAATATTAAAATGAATATTGATTGTGGTCACAGTTAAATATTAAAACATAATATAGAATTAATTTAACCATATCGTTGTACTCCATTTATTACCCTGAATTGTAGTTTTTGTTTTAACGTTTGTTTCCTTCAGAAACAAACACAATTTCACTGGCTCCCCAGATAAATATGAACCTTTTGACTACATCGTCGCATTAGTATATGAAATATACGTTTATTAAGAAAACTTATTTTATATTGTTTTGCCGGTTTTTAAGTTCAGTTTTTTCTACTCACAATGTTGGTTTCGATATATACTGCTGTAATCAGCAGTTGTGGTAAAACTCCTCTTCACCTGTGCACTAACTTCGGACGTTGGTTTCGTATTTATCTAGAGTCAATTTAATCAATTATTTTTGTTTCTGGAGTGATAAACGCTGAAACACAATATACAACTCAATTGACCGGAATGAAGTTAATGGTTATTGAATGCGTGGTTACTGAACGTTGTAATTAATATTTTTTACTGTACAAATGCATTGTAGGTAGTTATATAAAATGCAACGTAAATTATATTCAATATACAAAATAAATAAGAAATAAATAACTATTACTGTATTACTTTAGTTTATACAAACACAACACAACACAACACACACACACACATACACAGAATCAAGGTGAGATATATATTACAGCGTTTCTATTATGATATCGTTGCTTATGTAACCGCTACGTTAAGGCCAACAGGTAAGGTTTGACGGTAGACAGGTGTAGGGGTAACGCGTTACATATGGGTGACGTAATTGACGTGTAAGTCACATAATGTGACGTTAATGGTTTTACTAAGCGTATGTGTAATTGAAACCCTCATCCACATCCTTGCTTCACTCATGCAAGACTTGTTAAATATTTTCCCTTTTCTAGTGTTGTGAGCTTTCTCCTCAACCACAGATATAATACATATTCTATCAAACTTTTATTGATGTAGTTTTACTAGGCGGTATTGCAAGCATGTCACTTTTATTCATACATATTTTTATTATATAACTATGACTAAGTAGTGTAATCGTAAACAAATGTTCGTAGTAGAGGCAATCATAATGGTGTATCAAAAAGCGGATAGTTTAGTTGAACTACACTTTTTCGATTAAAAACCGGAAATTAAACGGTTGAAAATACATTACTTATTATTAAAAACAGTAAAGCTAAAAACGTGATTTTTTTAATGAATACCAACAATAATTGTGGTACAATACTATCATATTGTTACTGTGACGCTTCGTGCAACATTCGTACGGCTTTATAAGTTACCAAGTTTTGTTTAATATTTTTCACAATTAGGTTACAATTTTATATTTGTAGGTTAGGTTATTTATTTTATAAGTACTTTTCATTAACGTTTTAGCCATTTTGTTTTAGTTAGACTTAAAGTGTTTCTGTGCGTCTTTCCAGAATTGATATTGCAGTTGCAATTTTTATTTTATGTATTTAAAACATGTTCAAGTACAATACACTCTCAATAACGATATCGGTCTCTGAAAAACGAGTATTCTGCTTGTAAACGGGCGTCCAAAATGCTTGTTGGTAAAAAATGTACAAACTTTATATAAACGAGGAAATTTTGTTAACAAAAAGAAGTCAGTGCATAACCACGACAATTGGTTCGAGAAGTATGGTAAAGGAAAGTACAGAATTATCATGCCAATATCATTGTATACATAGGCAATAAATAGGCCTATATTACATTGACTTCTTTGTTTATCGAATATTGTACACTGTAATACCAGTTGTGTGATTTGTACCAGATGATATTACTTTAATGAAAAACCGAAATTACGCACAATATTTACACAAATTCTTGTGCTCAATAGAATAATGCATATTCCTAGCAAGGGAATATCCATAAGTACTGACCAAGATGTATCAATTATCCGGAGTGATTTGCCCGAATAGAAGAAGGGTGAACAGTTCATATGAATTAATGCTAGTTTGGAAGAAAATACTTATTTTTAGGCAAACGGCTAAAGTGTAATTGTATTGTAAGAGACAATTTTCAAAATAATTTTGAAGTTAAGATTGTTATTTTCTTTGTAAACGTAATTAGATGTAGTTATGCAAACAGGAAAACAAACTCAGTTACTGATGTATTAATTGTGGTTACATACTTTAGCATTTCTTAAGAAAATACTTAAGAAAGTGAAACCTACTAACGACAATGGGTGGTAGACAAGCGTTGGCAATCTGTCCCGTATGTATCACATAGCGTATGTGACGTTATAACACACACACACACACACACACACACACACACACACACACACACACACACACACACACACACACACACACACACACATATATGCTGTAGTAATGTCTTTACTAAGCGGCTGTTTAATTGCTATCCGTCGTAGCTGCACGTGGGATCTGTCCTCCAATGGCTTTACTATGGTTGTATGTGAATCTAGTAGTTATAAATGTTTCACTGCCACAATCAACGTAAAAAAAAATATATATATATATATATATATACCATATTCAACATTCTTTATAATATATTTGTTACACGCTACTTCAAATTTCTGTAAAATGTAAGGCATTTATATTTTTAATTAGTATAAAATTATAAATTTTGAGGACTGTAACACTTTGAAATAACAAGTCGCTCTCATTATTTCTTCCTCACTTTAATGTGCCATTAAATATTACTTAAATTACAATATTCAATTTTATATTCGTTACTTAGCCTTTTTTCGATCTCTTAAAATAGTTGTAACTCTTCTTTATGTTTATTTTCATAAGTGGTGGGCTGGCAATCGACATACAGACTCGTTACTACTTCACCCAACAGACTTTATTGCATTCAATAAATTTATGTTTATCCCGGTCTTCTAATTAGAGTGTTTCCAACAGGTCTGTTATTATTACTATCTTCCTCATTCGCTATCTTATAGGCCTATTGCGATCGCTACTTCGAATTACAGCTAGGATGATAGCACCCTAACAGGTCTGAAAATAAATCAGAAACTCAAAAACGGCTATTAGAAGTCAGATGACAACATGTCAGATGATACAACATTATGGTTAATTAATTAAGAATCAAAAGATTAAAGAGTGAACCGATTTAACTAAGCGAACCGAGTAAGATCAAAAGATATTACCGATTAAACCTTTATACATATGTTATTTTAGTATAACGTACAGATACACAAGTAATGTGGCTTCATTCTTGTTTAGCCTTCGCACAAGTTCAGTATTCTCGAGAAGTTGCAGAATCTCGACTTTCTTGTGTTTATGTAGATGTTTTTCGTGCTTCTTGGCGAATCAGTGAAGTTCATCTTTGACTGAAGCAATCTTCAAATCCCTGTGGATGTTCCCATTTCGTATATACCATGGGGTATTAACAATACACCTTATTACGTAGTTTTTAAATATCTGGGTAAATTTTCTGTAATTTTCTTCGTCCACCAATAGAGTTGTACACTACATGTGTAGGCAGGTCTAAGGATTTGTTTATTATGTACAGACATCTCGGTATGTCGTCCGAGGAACCAGTACATTTTCCTGAATTTCTTCTCAAGTTCGAAGCTTTAAATTTTTTAATGTATAGGCCTACTTTCCACCGTACCTTGGCATCTAATGTCATGTCTAATTACTTTGCAGTGTTATCATGTAATATCACTTGTTGTTTGATAACCAAAGGCAATAATAAATTTATAATTTAGTAAAATTAACGTGCATTGACTTTCCTTTGTTTACTTTTATCAGCCATCTTTCAGTCCAAGGATTTTGTCAATGGCACATTGTAGTTCTTCAGTTGCTTCTTTAACGCTGTTACCTTTCTTCGATGATGGCAGTGTCATCAACAAAGGTAGCAATTGCAGCCTCTTCGCAGGTTAGTATATCATTCGTACACAGCATGTATAAAACTGGTACTAATACGCTGCCTTGTGGAACACCAGCTGTGATTTTTTTAAATTCAGAATAACAGTTCTCAAGTTTTACTTGGAAATATCTGCCTGAAATACAAGAACTGGAAAATACCTTTTTTGTACCTCTTGCTACTTTTCGAGAATCGTCTACTCAAATATTGGAATTTAAGAACTAACAAAGCAACCTTTTCTCATGTGATCAATCTCAAAAACAACAAGGTTCTGTAGGGTAAAGTGACTAGTGACCGCTACTAGTATTGGTCGATTGGTGTTCTGAGTATGGGTGCTTTGAATTTCGCTGCGCGTTATCGGCAGAGGGTGAATGATGTCTGTAGTGTTATCAAAGTTTTTCCTGTAAATACCATACTTGTCATTTTTCTTTCTTAAAATCACGTCTTTCTTTCTTTCCGTTCGTCTTATGATTTCCTGAGCAACAATCTGTTTATTCGTATAATTATAAATTTCTCAGAAAAACATTTGTTCCTTAATACGTTTCTGTCTTCTGTTTGTTTAATACTCACCATTCTGATCCATGTCATAACGTTGCATTCCACACAGGCTGGTAAATAACTAGCCACCAGGGAGGTTAAAAAAATTAAAAAAAAGTTTAAAAGAACGATTTATACAACACCGTAATTCATATTTAAAACCATACATATTACAACGATACATATACATAAATGTAGGTTGTATGTGTAATTGGGATTCAGGTGTAATTATAATAAGAGTATTGTATTTATGAGTATTTAAAATTTATATTTATTGTTTACCCAATCTTATAAATAATCATAAACATCCTTAATAATCGTCGGTCACGATATTGCTCCTTATTAAAAGTTTATATCTTATAATATGCAGTGTTACACATATTTAAAACCCTCTTATATCTAGACATGTTAATAATCTTAATCTAGACATGATAATAAATTGATTTACTAATAAAATGTAAAATTAAAATGTAACTGGAATTGAATTCTCTTAATTCAGATCTGACCTCAACTCGCTCAGTCTATACCAATGTTTAAAATTAAATTTAAATTTATATTAATTACTTTTAGACTGACATTTGTTTTAATATTCAAATTTAAACTATTCTTTTCTATAATTCAATTATCAAATCAATTTAACTATTTATTTTGATAATAAACTCTACTCTCTCAACTTAAATTTTTTTTTTATTTATTATTTCTTTATATGCGATCGCTCATTCTTACGACTAAACATTTATCTACATTTCTAAAATATTATTACTAAGTATAAACTTTTCTTTGTTTTAATTTATTGTCTTTTGATATAGTCTTTATGAGCTCTTTTTAAAAATCATTTAAAGTGCATTACGCATGTCACCTAGAGTTCTGATGATCTTACGACTTGTTGTCGGGGGTCCAGCGTTGTCCAGAGTTAGCTTTCCATTCCTCCTGTCCTGGTGTGGTCCTGGATACGTCTAGAGTCCAGCGTCGTTCTACAGCAGCGTGTGTTCTTGGATAAGTCTAGAGTCCAGCGTCGTTATACAGCAGTGTGGTCCTCATCAGAGAGTTGTTACCTGCTGCAAGGTAGATCTTAAACATCTTCTAACGTCCAGCATCCCTCGTCGCTCTGGTAGCTTTTCCGTATATACTCTTGATAGACTTACGATTTCGTAAGTAGTAAAGGTATTTACTTTTTCCGGAATATTGTCACGAATCTAACGAACGTTTTATTCTTTCGTTACTGCGACTTGTAATATAAATAAAAATAAAACTGTTCTGCTGACGGACAGCATGTCCGACTGCAACTGTGGCTTGAAATGAAGAGAAGGGTTTTTGGTCGAACCCTTAATTTATACCCTCTCGAGATTCCACGCCAGTTGGCTCCAAAATCGTCCTGTCGATACCTGCATATCGCGTGATAGCCCCCACTCCCGAACCTTTTCAACTATTTGAAATTATTAGCAAATAGCAATGTTTTGCACGGAATCGAGATAGCACAAATCATAGCTAATTCGATTATGCACTCACTGTATTAATTTGAGCGTCTTAGGTTAATTTTCGTATTTTTTGGCACGTTTGTTTTGCAATGTATTCCCATAGCGTGTTCTATTAACGTCATATTTTCACTGGGGATAACTACAAATTTTACACACACTTTGGTGCTTTTGGTTTGTTCATACACTAATTAGTTTTCGCACAGTGAATTAAAATATTTATTTTATTAATTACTTGGGGCGGGTTGCTGAGATTCCTGTCTTTGCATGCATCTCTAGCACACACAAGATACACGTGTCACACACATACAATTGAGCAGGTGTTCACTGCCTGTCGGAACAGGTTAATTTCTCCCCTAATCTAACAATGAAATATTTTTACAATCTCAGACCTGTCCATTTACCCGTAACTTATACAATTTCTACAGATTTTATATTTATTCAAATTAATGCCTAATACAGCGTATGGCTGTATCGTTGTATATATGTATATATATATATATATATATATATATATATTCCAACGATACGTTTAGCATAAATCTCCGTATCAACCCCTGACTGCGGTATGAGAACATACGAACGCACGTATGAGTCGCGTAAAAGATGTAAATAATGAAAATAATGTAATAATTAAGAGTTAGGTATAAGACATAAGTAAAATAAACAAACGTTCTAATTAATTTTAAATAAGGAAATAATTGTAAGTGAACATGCATATGGAATTGCCAAGCCTTGTTGGTTTTAAACGCAGCGAAGGGAGACGAAACACGCTTCGACTGGCAGCTTTGATGTCATGGCGACAGCAACCGCGTGCGTATCAGTGTGTGTGTGTGTGTGTGTGTGTGTGTGTGTTAGTGTTAGTGTGTAAATGAAAAACAAGTTGAATTATGTATACGATTTTGGTAAATTTTACACAGTTTTTTAAAGTGCTGAACGAAAAGCAGAAGTCACACGAATCATGGACATATGTAGAAAAACAGCTGGCGCCTGGCGCTACAATTCAATACTAAGTGGTCTATGAACACTGGGAACCGTTCAGCTACAGTGTAAAATTTTGCCATAACTTCCATAGTTTACACACATTAATGTTCATAATTTTCATAGGTTAAGTCTATTAATGTACCTAACGATTTGTAAAATAATATTTATAAAAATGTGTGCGCTTCATAGAAAGACGCGTAGGCTGCAATTAGTTAATAAACCGACGCGCTGACTTGTTCAACTCTGTTCGAACAGTTTTCAACAGGAATTGAACGCCGGCAGGAGTATAATACCCAAGCGAGCGACACACGGTTTCTCAGATCATTAACAGACAGTACGTGAAATCCACGGATCTCGCCACCGCAAATTTTACAAAGTTTAAGTAATGTTGTAAATCGAATTACGTAAACTAAAATGCGATGGAACCGGCAGTACGTCGGTGAAAGTAATTAGTGTTATACACGAGTTATGTAAAAGACAATAATACCGTAAACTACGAGGAGTCGAAAGGTCGTCGATGAACTTCAAGAAGTCCACGTAGAACTTCGAGACACCCACGAGGGAAAAGACGAGGAGAGGAGAGGAAACTGAGCAATATACTAGAGGACGCAGGGACAGCCACATGCAGCTGCATCCAGCCGTACATCATCACGACCAGAGATCCATGTCAGAACTCATCATCCATTATACGGAGAGAGTAATTCCAAACGACGCAGAAACATCAAGGTAAATACTGCAGAAGAAGAGTATACCTTCGAGACGTGGGTAAGTGCGCACAAATGAGTAATAGCATATGTGCAAAAGTGAGTTGTTAAGAGTATCGTTGCAATACACACACACACACACACACACACACACACACACACACACACACACACACACACACACACAAATCAAATTTAACTACACATTTAATCCAAAACATACACATATCTAAATTTAAGTAACATCACTTTATTAAAACATATTTCCAAAAGACCAAAATTGACCTTATGGGAAAATTTAGAAAAATTTAAACATAAAACAACTAATAAAATAATACCAGAAAAAATTCAGATTAATACAAAAAATTACTTTCAAAATTACTCCTTTGTACAGTTGATTTAAAAATTGTTTTAATGTATTTATTTATATATGATAATAATAGTTGGATTACTGTTAAAACATATGTAAATTTACATAATAATAAAAAAATATATTCTTGTAAAAAGTTTTGTTATTATTAAAATATAAAAAATTATAAATACAAGAAAGATATGAGCATATATGAATGTATTTGAAAAAAAGAAGTAATATTTAAGTAAATTTAGAAAAATTTAAATTTAGTTGTTACCGAAAAACATACTAAATCTGAGAATAAAACTACGTTGTAAAATAAAGAATGAAAACGAAAGAGATGGGGGACTGAATAATTAGCTGAGCGTGCAACCTGTTTGAGTTCATGTAACAGGAGACAGAGTACAGGAGTTTGTGCCGCCACTACCCACCCTACACCAAATGAGGTGGACTACTGGGGTCACTTTCACCCACTTCCCACCCTCTGGAATTACTGCTGTTCAACAACAAAACTTTCAAATGAAAGAACGCAGGCACCATACTGTGTGCGGACGACAGCATAATTTGTGTATAAATGCGGATTGTTTTTTACTTGGGTGCAGCATTAAATGACGTTGCAAAACAATAGACAAATAAATAAAACAACACGTAAAGAAGAAGCGACCAGGTACGTATTAACACTGTGCATGATTCATGTTATCAGCTTCCGATATGTGTAAACGTTTCGTCACCGCTGTCATGCGTTAAGCAGTACGACAGAGAAACACAGGCATCACGATTTATTACTTACGTATCAAACAATTGATTTCCATTGTTTAGTTACAATTATTTTTTATATTAGCTGAAAAGTAGGCGTGGGCGTTTAAAATGAACGCTAAAACAACAGTAATAAGTTTAACTTACTATCATTACATTCTTTCAGTTCACGGTTATAGGTATATAAATTGTCACAGCTATGAAGAAACAATCAACTCAAGACAGCGTAAATGTTAGAAAAAAACGTGGAACCATTAGTTATGCTGACAATCATTAAGATATAATTGACACATTCCAGGATGTTCCACTGTCGGCGTAGGCCTACTTTAGTTGCGCCGGATTATTTTGTTTTTCATTAACGATTGTTACGGAATCATAGTCATTATCAGCTGTTAAGATTCGTCTGCACCGAGTTTTTGTGACTGTACGATACCGCCCAGCATGGGCGCTCCAAAGAGAGGAACACTTCAGCAGGTATTAATTTAGATAAATGAATTACCTGATAATTATCTTAAAATTATTAAAGGTTGTGTAGAGAAACACATTCCACCGAGGAATTTATTATTATTATTACATTCTTCATTTACCTGGAATGAGTCGACAAAATATGTATAAGGTGAAGAGGAAGAATGGTTTTCTTTTGTTTACAAATCATTGGAAGAATTTATTTTTTACATTTTGAATCAAATAATATTGATTTGGAAGGGAAAACTAGTTTTTGGAAAACCTTATATAACTGTAACGTAAGAAAGAGTCGTCGATTTTCAAAATAAAATTTTGTTTTGTTACTAAACAAAATCCGTTGACACTACTATTTAAAAATCAGTTAATATTGCGGAAAGAGGAAAACGAACTCAGTTACGAACGTGTTACTTGTGGTTGCATATTGTGGCGTTTCTCAAGCAAATACTTCAGACAATGAGAACTACTAGCGACAATGGCTTAACCGACGTAACACACAGACATGTGCTGCCGTAATGTGTTTACTGAGCGTCTCTTTAATTGAAATCTGTCGCACTGGGGGGTTTGTTAAACATCTTCCCCCTGTCAGCTTTACTAGTAATTGTCGATAGTCAAATGTTACGCTGCCACACTGAACATTTAATAATAATGTGTCAATCTTGGCTTACAATATATATTGTAGCATGACAGATTATCCACATTATAATGAATGAAAAATGATCATAAATAAATATCACTTAAAATAAAATCAAGGAAAAATCTAAATAAAAACAAATAGATACCACAATAAAATACAATCATAATTTGAAGAAATAAAAATAAAGAAAAAACAACTATGCAACAAATATGAGTAATGAAAAATAAACCAAAAACTAAAATAAAGTAAGGAAATACCCAGGTAGGATAGGAGTAAATAAGGAAAATACGCAGAACAAACCAACGTACATAGTAAAACTATTTTGTATTGGAGAAACAAAGAATGAGAATCAGTAAGTAAGGGAAAACCCAGAACAAACCGACACCCCTAAAATAAAGACTGTTTTTCAAGAAACAAGCTAGGATATGAATAAGGAGGTAAATACCTTGAACAAACCGAAATACCTAACAAAAAGGAATGATTTTGGAGAAACAAGGTAGTAGGATAAGAAGACTACAAGAAATACCCAAAGGAAACCCAATGAGAAGAAAATAAAAACCCCAAAAGAGATTAAAAGTCACAAACGAAAGTATAACACCCAAAAACAGAAACTAATGTAAAGTAGATGTAAACAAAAGTGTTTAGAGGTATAAGTAAAAGTGCACCCATGAAAGTTATATTATAATGAAAAAAAAACAAATCTTAAGAATCCTCTATAAATAAAATTCTTGATAATATAAAACTATAAAACTGATTAGTGATAGTATCAAGAAATAACAGGGGACCAGTGCAAGTTATTTTATTATAGTAGATAAACTTCAAGAAAGTGTATTAAATGCTTAAACTAAGTAAATGTGTACCTTTGAACAACTTTAAAGTTTTTAATTTAAATTCAGAAATAATATTTGGTAGAATAGTAGTATGAAAATCAAATATTATTGTTTCTAAGAAAGTGCCACTCTTTGTTTAATAACATTCACTAAAATGAGAAAGATAAATTGAGAGCAGGTAATTAATAAGTGAAGTGACAAGGGATACATCCCTAATCTAAAATAAAAACAGATAAGACTGCACGAAATTAATTTTAAGAAATAAGTTAAAAATGAAGGGACAGATAGGTTCTGTTTATATAAAAGTCAATGAACTCTATACTGAAATGTTGGAAATAGAGTGTAATGTTTTATTATTCTAAAATATTTGCTATGTTTAATAGTATTAATCAAGGCTGAAATGTCTGAGAGTGGATACCATTCTTTTATTATAAAACATTTATTACGTGTTACTAGTAATAATCAAGACTAAAATGTCTGAGTTTGAGTACCACTTTTTTAATTTCAAATATTTGTTATGTATTACTAGTATGAATTAATACTAAATGTTCTTATAGTTAAGTAAGGAAATTTTAATTAATATTGTATTGGAATAGAAGGTCAGAAGGGGTGTAAACAAGCAGTATTAGTCAAAAACTTTGTATGTAAAAACAGATAAAATCTAGGGCAAATGGTAAATCTCAACAACCTTATAATTGATGAATTAAGTCCAGTAAACTAGTTAAACTGATGAAATTTATATAAGGTAAATCAGTCACAGAGTATTATAACTGAAACTATACTTTAGAAAGATATTGTAAAAAGATAGAAAGAATTGTTGGAAAAAATGCAAATGTAATAACTGAAAAATCAAAGGGGGGAATCACAAATTAAAGAATAATATTTAAAAAAATACCAATTAATAAAATTACAAGAAATGAAGGGAAGATAAACATTTTATTTCAATCTGAGATTTAGTACAATCATAAATATAACATATAAAATGGCAAACATTTTTAGAAGAACAGGAAGTAATTTTTAAAGCCTACATTTAAAAATACAGTAAACATAGCATTTTAGATAAAAAACTTTGTAAAAATATCTTATTTGGTATCAAATCAAGCAGAATGAACTAAAGAAAGAGATTACGTATTTAGTATTTAATAAAATTAAATAATAGCAAAAATATATTCAGTAATATAATGTAAATTTCATACATGTAACGGAAACGAAAAAGATTTAAAACAATGTATTGCTAATATTAAATTGCTAAGACGTTTTCAGATGATGAAGGAAGTTAAAACAGTTGATTATTAGACTTTGTCAAGCACACTTGAACGAGATTTTGCTAAATATTAACCTATAGCGAAGACAAGTATGGCGTTCGTTAACTAAGCCTAGTCTACGGTGAAAATCGCGAATTTCAAAAAACTTAACTTAAACTTTAAATTCAGTGAAAACAACCAATACAAACATTAAACTAAAGTAATACGGAACAGAAAAAGAGTGAATTAATTATTTGAACCTATAAAACCAATAATTCTGAATAACGAAACGCACTTTGCAATTTTCGACCTTATTGATAAAAGTGAATTAAAATCCAACACATTTTATCGAGGTGAATCACAGAACACGGAACCAGGACCACTCCACTAACACCAGAAAGAATAATCACTACTGCTGAGACGAGGAAACATTGAAAAGGCAACATTTATTGGAAGAAAATTTCGTCGTGCCGACATCATTTTAACAGATGCAGTACTGAAGCAGCCATCTTGAGTCCCACAATTCCTTTCGAGCACTATCAGTCTAGTCGTCAAGACGACAATGGTTCGAAATTTTACTTTGATAAACATTATATATTAAATCATAACTTTGTAATTTTTAATTCTTAAGCTATTTACTTGTAAGTGTTATACTTTCCTGACCTTACCCTTTCTCTGAGTATATAATATAACCGTTCAAAGAACCTGATAATTAATATTGTAATATTACTATTTTTTGCTGTGCTATGGTGTTCTAAGATTCTGATGTAATCAAGCCCCACCAGTTGGGTTCGCCAAATTTGTAATAAAACTCAAAATGAATAAATAACGGTTGATGTATGAGAATTGTGCTCTCCTGTAAGCCCCACTTTTTGGGCTAGACAATTTTGTAATAAAACACGAAATATTTAAAAGTGTGTATGTGTGTAGTGACGTTCCGCTCTGGGAAACGTCGATTGGGTAACGTTCCTGGTCTTTGTTGTTATCAAATAAACTCTGTGTGCATTGCTGTTGTAACTACTTGAAAATAAAATATAAATTTAAAATTTATATTTATAAAAAAAAAAATTCTGAAAAAATGTTTTCGGTGTATTTATGTTCTTAAAATTTAGAAACAAATCGAGGTTGTTGATTGTAATTAAAATTATGATGGTTGATGGTATGGTGTTTATTTTGGTAACAATTTTCCTTTCTGTAAATTTGTTAAAAAGACAATCCAGTTAACTCCAAGTTTAGATGAAAACGGCTCTCTTCTTCTTACTCTTGAAAGGTTGTAGTTTCGCATATACTGCCTTTAAAGGTTATTTAGTTTTCTTGATTAATTAACTGTTATGTCCCTTTATAATAGAAATCAACTTCAAGTTACCCAAAACAGAACGTTTATTAACAAATTAATAAATTTGGTCGATTAAAATCGAATCGATGTTACAATGCCGTATCGACTCGCTCAGGGCCGGTCGATATAAGAAGTTTACATTCGTATTATAAAAATAGGTTCTTTAAACGGTTATTAATATAAAGCCAGAGAAGGTCAGGGGCAGGAAAGTATAACACTTACAATTCTAAAATGTCTTAAATTTAAACAATACAATGATAGTTAGAAATAATAAAAGTTTATATATAATTTTATTCAAACCAATGTTCAGCCAACGGTCGTTTTCTTACAGTAGTGATGAGATTGGATCAAAATGGCCGCCTGACGCATGCGCGATGATAGCCTCTAACATTGATGAAGTACTTGTTGGAATAAAGATGTCCTTTCTTCGTGTAAATGTTCTTCGCAATTGTATATGATCGTCTTGGGTATAGTTTAATGTCACTGGTGTATGATGGAATAGTTCACTTTGTGTAAAATGTCGTTCTTGGATATATCTCCTGGTGTTTATGTGTGTAGGTTTAACCTCGAAATTTCAGTCTGTATATGGTGTAATATCAGTGTTATTCGGTTTATTTAGTTATATGTGGTTCAGTTTATTGATGTTGTGTAGTTCATAGTTCAACTTCATCACTTCACAATAAATAAAATAGTTAAAAAATAATTCTATACAAAATTATTCCGAACTCGGTTATAACGTAACCGCCATTACAGGTTAATTCTATCAAATATTCACATTAAGTGTACTCTTCAACGTATAATAATGAACTGTTCAGATTTCCTTCGTCTCATGAAAATCTTAGCCTATATAATATATCTCATACATTGTTTCAAATTATCTTAACTTCCGACACACTTTAATTTTGTACATTATGCTCAGAAAGTAGTTTCGTTATTAGTTAACTGTTCGAAATATTAAATACATATTCAGTTTCACTATTCTATTCTACTTATTTTGATAGTAATTAAGTTATTGTTACAAAGTTTCATCAGAAAATTGTATTTCTTACATTTTTTGGGAGGTAGGCCTAAAATTATACTTCCTGTCTTCTAAGTAAATAATAGCCATTGTCCCTAATATAATTATTATTCTATTAAATCTGAAATTGATATAATTGTCTATTCTCACTTATTTTATTGCAATTTAGTTTATTATTGATGGTTTTTAAATACAATTCATTTGTATATGACTCCTCCTATGATAATGCCAGTTAATCTATTTCAATTTTAATGGTATTTTTATTAGATAAATAAATAATTTTACTTATATAGTTACCATATCTTTAGAAAGCCTCATTTACATAGTATACTATATGTTGAGTTTATTTTGCATAAATATTGTCAGTTTAACTGGCTTATAAGACTAGATTTATTAATTATTTTGCAGTTTAAATTCATTATATGGCCTAGATTTGATGTGTTGCTATTTGCAAAATTTTTACCAATGTATTTATTTTATATCCTTCTCTGACTTCTTATACTTATATACTTTATTGAGAACTAGTTTTTTGACTGGTATAACAGTAATTATTGATTGTACAATTAAAATATAACACCTATCTATATCAAAACTGGTACCCTGAAGAACACCTTTTAGGGGCATTGATTACCTAATAACATAATTAAAAATATTCTATAACATTGGGAATGATATCCATTTTTAGATAGGGTATTCCAAATTCAAAATGACAACAAAATAACAAATTATAACAATAATATTTCTTATGAATAACTCTTATTTATCTAATTATTATATGGAATAGGAACATAACATCCTGGTTCCATATAATGGTTAACACTTTATAGAATGAATCATTAACAGTCTGTTCTGTAATTCCCCATTTTACAGGATTTATTCCCCCTCTTAAAGTATAACACTGGCTATCTGTTTCATATTCCATTCTATGGAATGTTCATATAGCTTCAGTAGCCTTTTATTAGTAATATTACTATTTCATTATCAAAATAGATACTGTTCACAAAACACTTAAAGTTTATTACTTTGTACTGCAACTCATGCACCTTTTTAAAGTTTATCAGTTATAATTTGATAACTTACACTTGTCCATGGTGATTTATTAATATTATTACTAGCCCTTTTCTAGTTTTTAACATGAAATATTCAACCATGGGGGGACTGTGAAGATTTGTTCATACAAACTAAACAATAACTTTTTGGATGCACTGTTATTCAATACTACTAACACTTTTAGTTTTTTGTCAGTTTTACATTGTGATATGATTTTTTGGGGTGTTATACTTTCTCTTTGGACATTAATTTATTTTGGGGTTTTTGGGGTTCTCTCCCTATGGGGTTTTTATCTTATATGGGTCGTCTCACTTCTTTCTTCTTTCTTCAGTAGTTTTGGTGATTCTTTTTTCTTCTTTAGTTTTGATTATTCTTCTTTCTTCTTTCTTCAGTAGCTTTGGTTATTCTTCTTTGTTCAGTAGTTTTGGTTATTCTTCTTTCTTCTTTAGTTTTGGTTATTCTTCTTTCTTCTTTAGTTTTGATTATTCTTCTTTCTTCTTTCTTCAGTAGCTTTGGTTATTCTTCCTTCTTCTTTCTTCAGTAGTTTTTCGCTGTGTATGCCTTTGTTTCTTCTGGTCTGGTTTCTTTGTCGGGGTATATTAATTGCCTGCTTCTATCTTACTTGGGTAATTTTGTTATTCACATTTTTAGTTTTCTGGGTTTTTAAATTTGTAGTATATTATATTATTTGCAGATTTTTTCTTTATTTTAACTTTTCTTGTGAGTATATTAATTAATAGTGCCGTTTAATTGATTCTCATCTGGATATTCCATATATTAGAGCTTTATCAATGATCATTGAGTAATGTATTTGTGTGGATTATCTGTCACGCTACAATATTAATAATGTATGTAAAAAATAATCGATCGCCCTGAGAACAAGTCGATGGTAGCTGTGGAATAATCGATTTATAATCGATATGTAATTAAAATTGTTAATAAATCTTGAAATTCTGTAAAACTGGTTTCCGTTTATTTATAAAATTTATATCCGAAAGGCGGCCATTACCAAAGTGGAAGGAGTATACATAAATAAGAAGAAGAACCGTCAATCGATTAGTGCTGGAGATAACACAATTAACGCAGAAATTAATTCTAACTACTCAAAGTGATATAGTTGACGGAAACAGTAATAAAAGATATAAATTTTTACACAAAACTATTACAAAAATTATTTACTAAATACTAAACAAATAAAACAATTAAAACAATGTTTTCCAAAAAACAAAACACCAAATTTATTATTAAAACAAAACCCAAACTTTAATATTTTATAAACAAACAAAATTTTTTTGTTTTGTAAACGATATTGTTACAATATTTATAACACAATTCTCCAAATTAATGAAGAAAATAAGGTTTTTAAATTTTTATCATAATAAATAAGAAATTTATTACAAATTTCGGACGTGTTACACTTTGAAATAACAAATCTCCCCTAATATTTCTTTCCTATTTTAATGTGATGTAAAAATATATTGTTACGACGGTCTACTCGATCGTCGTAGGTACAGTGGAAACAAAAATACAAGACACCAATTAAGTCACTATTCACACGTTTAATTTTTACAGTTATACTGTTCGTAATTAACAACACTGTCTTTTACAACAAATAAAATAAAAATTGTTCACACGCAATAAAATGTCCACTAAAATTAAACACAATTGTATTACAACTATACCGTCCGATTATAAAACACCACTCTCAACTAATAACCACTTGAACGCGCACAGTAATATCGCTACTATAACTCTGGAACCGCACGGTCAATAATTCGCACTAATACTGACTTGAGCGTCCCTGAGTAATTGTATTTATAGTCGCTGAAAATCTAGACGATTCCTAATTGCGTCTTAGCGTCCGTATGAACTACGTAATTAACTGCGGCCTTGACACAGTCCGCACGGCTGGCGGCATCGAGAAGACCCTCCCAAATTCGTTTACAAGCACGTACGCCACACGCTTACATTCTGGATCTCTCTGGAACGTTCGATAAACACGTAGATTGTTCTGTGACGTCGTAACAATATTTTAAATTAAAAATTTAATTTTATATTCAAAAAGTTATTTAGCCTTCCCTTGAAATATGTGTAACTACTTTTTAAGATTCTCTTTAACCATGTTACTCTTAATACTTTAAATTTTGTAATTTTTCCATTGGATCCACAAAAGTATAATTTTTGTTCTATAACGCAGAAACTTATGAACTAGAAAAAAAAACTTGCCCTATTCTATTCCCGTAAGTCGTGCAGGCACATTGCTTGTTCACCCAACAGATTTTATTGCAGTAAATAAATTTATGTTTACACTCCCGCTTCCTTGTAAAATTGTAGTGTTACCAATATTATTACTTTCTAGTCGCTACTTCTAGGTACAGCTGGGATGGTAACGGTGGAAGGTCGGAATTGCCGTCAGCACTCAGCTAACCAGATGGAACATTATAGTTATTAAAAATTAAAATACTCGTTGACAAAGAACATTTCTCAATAAAACGTACATACGTACCGTATTTTGTTGTGTGATAAACACACATAAGCAACGTATTCAGCGCATGTACAAAACTCAAACATTTGCAGACAAATGTATTTAAACGTTTACTAAAATTACTTACGCCTCGAAAATTTCGTAAACGTAGTTAAAACTTTTATAAGCTACTGTGTGAGATTAGTTGAAATTTCTCTGAAGATATAATGAGTGAGAAAGAACGGATACGACGTTTATTTTTTGTAAATATAAAAATCATATAATAAAATTAATACGAAAGTCATACCCGACTGTAAGAAGTGGCAATAATCACAACAGGAAATATTATCGCGGGGTGCAATGTTGACAAGACTTTTTGCTACTCTCATTTATCGAGCGTTATAGATTTAAGTAATTCATTTGTAGCTGGTCAAAAACGAAAACCAGTTAGTTGACAAATTTACGATACGTAAACCTGCATGTGCCCCATTGCTTCACACAGAATGATACACGTCAGCGCTAAAGAAACATTGAAACCCTGAATTCCGGACAATAACAACGTTAACTAGACCGACGGACAATCAGTATTAGAAACAAATTGTGCTCTTGCTTACTCATAATAGTGAGTGTTCATTTGGAAGGGATGTGAAATGTAGTATGTAGTCGTTACAGAGAGTATGACGATAGTGAAAGTGACCCCAACGTGTATTCCAGCCGGCGTGGGTGTGGGTGATGATGATGGCGCTGCTTCTCAGGTTTCACATAAATTCAGACAGGTTGTATACAAAACTACTCACTCAGTTCTCGTCTTCTGCATTTTAATTATTGTGTATCAAGGCTTGTTTTGTCTTATCAACTTAAAAATTCATTAAACAAAGTATGCTGTAAGAGGAAAATTTATTTTGGTGTTGCATTTACTTAACTTCATTAACGTTATTTAAGTGTTACCTTATTTATTTATAAATTAATAAAAGAATACACACAGATCTCTATGAATAGTATATTTGTTTAACTTTTGTGCTAGGTTAAGTTTCTTTGTTGTGGATGAAATTTCCCTTGCATAAAAACAACTACTTCTTGTTACGCCCATGTTGCATTACTTTATAAATATCTTTCTGATTTTATTAAATTAACGTGGTAAAAAGAGTTCTTATAAAAATTAGGATCAAAAAAGTTTTTGTTTTTATAAAAGTGATGAATTATTTTACGTTAACAACATTCTTCTATTGCAGTGAAATTATAGCTTGAGAAGAGATGTGTATATTTTACGTAGTTACATATTTCACAAGAGTGTTATTTCACGATGGTGACAGGGCAGCCGAACTTTGATCTTCTCAGTAGTAAATTATCCACAAAGCCAAGATGATGTGGCGCCTAGAAATTGTAAGATGAATCAAAGAAACATCCTGAGGCTTCAAGCAGTGAAAACGGATTTTTGGATAAGGTCGTGTGAGATACTCAGGTTCCGGTGCATTAAAAATTAAGAAAACAAAAGGCGAATTAAAGAAGACAAGACAATTCTAGGTGCAATAAAACGAAGCGGCTTATATGGTGTGGCCACATGAAACTAATGGCTGATGATCGTTGTGCCAGAAAGCTGTAAACTGGATGCAACTAGGAAATGTAAGCGTTTTAGTCTCAGGAGGTAGTGGAAGGATGATATATATGATGAGATGGACGAAAGAGTTCTGCAACGAGGAGACTGTAACTACAGAAGTCTCTGACATGCACGACTAATGTGATCATGTCCTTTTACTTTAACTCGAACTGTACAGAAATAATGTGTCTTGTGTAGCATTACTTAAAAATCTCCTTTAACATTACTAGTTTTTGACAATAAGTTAGGCCTATCACTAATTTCCAGAGGATTCAAAATCCGGAGGACTTCTCATCGCAATTTTTTAGCTAATGTAAAATATGCAATCAATAAAAAACATGTGTTCGTTCTAAATTATGTATTAACGAAGGGAATGAAGAGGAATCACAACACATGAAACACTTTTATAAATTAGGTTTACATTTAGTTCTTTTAAATTCAGACCGAATTTTACCTTTATACTGCATCACGTAAACTTTACAACTGTATGCATACATGTACTTAAATTACAGATTATAGATTATATATTATAGATGTAGATTTTAGATTATATACTTACAAAATAATACATTTTATGAAATAAATCTTTTTAAAATGTATCAATAAAATAGAATTGAATATATATTTTTTGTTTTTTTTTTGTTTGCTTACTATTGGTCTGACTAAGTCGATACATTGTGTCATACTGTGTGACCTGAAGTGCACGTCTACTCCCATCCTATTGAATTGGATCGCTATAGTGTACATGTTGATGTAACACGTTTGAGATTAACATAACCAATTGCAGAGGCAACTAGTGCTGAAAACACGTGTTATGGTTGTGTGTGTGGGGGGTATAGAGTGTCTAGGTGCTATGTGTCACAGAAACTAAATAATAACCATTCCACGTGCGGAAACTCTCATCTAGACTGTAGTGTGCTAATAGTTTAAATGTTTCACAGTAACTAATCTATGTAGTTATTATTCAAGTCGATATGGCTACAGATCTTTTCTAAAAGAGATTTCCTTGCAACATTTGTTTATTCAGTGAGCGAGAACACATCCACAACACATTTGTCTAATCAAGCAGATTCAATCTAATACACGAGAAAGTTGGATAGCGTTAGATAAAACTTAATAGTGACAAGTGCAATCGACGTTCCCCTCATCAATCCTACCATCCTTCCACAGCGTGCAGAGGTGGCTAATTATTTACAGCCTTACGTTTTCATCAACCCCCTTTTGTGTTATGTTATTCTCCTAAATGGACTATCGCAGGCAGGAGTTATGAGTATACTCACTTTTCCACTTACGTTGTAGGACTCATTCCATCAAAGTCTAACCACCAGTGGTTACCTTAACTACACAGATTATTTTGTACTGTTAGTAAGCAGAGTGTGATGTAACGTTAATAATCTCTATTAATACATCAATATATTAATTTCAGCATCATTCGTGTTTACTCCGGTAGTAAATAAATTTTTCTACATATGACCTACTAATTTTTGTAATTTAGCAGAAATAAGAAAACAGCTAATGTAGTTTTAAGTTTAAACATTCACAGTGTACATAGATTCACAGAATGTGCAATACACGTTGTCAGTAAAATTGGGCCCAATTATTTCATCGACAAACAAACTTTATGGTGATCTCAGGACAACTGTTTTTGAACGATTAACAGTCCACTGGTACGCTGTTTCCTCCAGTAACTAACTGTTCTTGTTACGAGATTACTTGACCCCTTTTAACAAACTAACTTATATGATAGTAAGAAATAAATTTACGATCTGTTTAATATATAACCCGTGTTGGCGGTTGGAACACAGAAGTGATGGGTTTTGGAGATTCATAGAGGCTATGTCAGATACAGATGTGAATGGAGACGCAGAAGCAGCAGTACACCGTTTTACCGCTGCTATGAGATGACCATAATCCACGGATCCCACGGTGGTCGTTCATTCAGAATTCCGGTGGAATATAGATGTTAGAGACGCAATAAGTCAGAACAGACCAGACTCTAACAGCTATAAACGAGCGCCGACCTGAGATAATTGCATCACTTTAAGCGACTCGAGCCGCCGATTATCGATTAACATGAGCTGGGAAAAATACGACTCGACCATTCCCAGATCGACTTCAGTGACAGAAGTATGAACGAAGATCAGAGCGATTGCCGGTACATCGCTGTTTACACTTTTTACATGTACGTATAGACTACGCGATTCCGCATTGCTTTACCTAAATAAATATGTTAGCACCTAAACAGAGAGATATGTCTAGGTCGGTAGTTCCAACAACTATCCCCAAGATTTCCTCGAAAGAAAGGAAGAAATAGAACAAAGTCTTTATTTAAAAACTGAAGGCTATAGGATGTATAACAGGCCTTTGAAGATGAATGAATTACAGCCTGCGGTTGCTCTGTCGGGACACCACAGCACGATGACACGATATTCCTTAGAACATAATATCTCCATTGCCCGATGTACGTATGGCTAATTTACTGGTAATTTATAACACCATCCCAACGCAAGGGGACTAATCAAAAAATGTAAAAGGTAGTATCGTGATCACGCTTCTAAAACGCTATCGTCCAATACCATTGACGATCCTTATCGTCCAGTATCCTGTTTACTTATGTGTGTATGTGTGTGTGTATATGTGTGTGTGTGTGTGTGTGAGAGAGTGTTTACACTAAAGAAATATTGTAACAGTTAATTTATTTTCTCTTGTGTTTACTTGATTTTGTATGTGAAATATAAATTATGTTGTATTATATACAACTACGTACACCACATTTGTACAGGATTTAATCTTTATTTTTGTTAACAGTAAGGAATTAACGAATTACACAAAAGTCTTTGTAATTTGTAAAAATCTTTGTTTTTATGGGTAGTGAAGAATTGTTTTACGTTAACAACATTCCCCTAATACTGTGATGTTGTAGCTTGATAAGAGATGTGTATATTTTAGTTGATTACATATTGTAATTGTATGTAAATTGCCTGCAATATGCGTGAAAAGCAAATACTTAAGCGACGAAACGGTTGAGAGTCAGGATACGAAAATAAATGGTTTACTCACATTTAATAATATGTTACGACGGTCTCACGGATCGTCGTATTGTGCAGTGGAAACGAAGTACAAACTCCAATGAAGTTGCTAATTGCCACCTTTAATTAGTCAAAAATAACAATTTGTTATCAACAAGGCACTTTCGTACAATAATTAAAGTAAGTTAAATTTGTTTACACAAATTTATAATTATACGAATTAATAATGTCACCTTATTGCAAAACCGCACTAATTAACACAATAATCACTTTTCACTAATCCGCAACAATCACTTAATCCACACTCTATATTATCGCCAGGTGTAACTAACTAAGGCGACCGTAGACGCTTTTATAGATCCCGCAGATGTTCCAGATTAATGTTCTACACTCCTGGCCGCCTGCCAACATAATTTGCGTAGTTACAAGAGCTGGAACAGTCTGCAAGCTACTTGAGTACTCGGCCTCTACTGAGACACTGCATCTGCTCGGCTAGCAGAGAATGTGTAGAACTTTTACGTAATTGCGCCTGCCGACTTTTCCAGAGCGTTACGTTGTTGTTGTAGCAGTATTCATTTACATTTGTTTATATTCAGCGACAAACTAAAAAGAAAATGTGTAGTTGTTGTATGTCTTCAAGTCTGATACAACAAGCACACACATGAAAAGATCTAGGATTAATATGGTCAGACTATTTTACTTTACGCGTAACTAGACACACGTAATGTACGTATGTTGATAGCGTTAATCTCAAATGTCCGTTAACATTATTAGTGTCTGAATAATTTATAATTAATTTCTGAAGGACATCGTATCTTTATCTGTTTGCCAATGGAAAGCATGTTATGGGTAAAAAAATATGTAAATAAGAAACATATTTTGCCAATGAAGATGGGAAGAAAACATAATTTATCTAAAACGCAAGCAAACTAACTGAGCTATAATAAATAATAATTAATGGATAATCGTTAGTGAAATAAATAAATTTATTTTTAAGTAATTTTAATTTCAGACCGTAATTTACCTTTGTATTTGTAATTAATTTATATAATTATAAAATTGACTTAAGCATGTATGCATTTATTTATATATTATAAAAATTAATGTATTTTATCAAATAAATTGGTTTCAAATAATATAACTATAAATTGAATTGGATAAAGAATTTTTTTTATTATGGGTCTTGTTCATGACGATCTTTGAGCATTATCATGTATGCTAGAGTATACACAGTGGTGTCACTGAAACTTAAGTCATATAGCACACGCTCATATCACATTAATACATTAACTAAGCACCACTCTATGGTGTTTGGAATTAAAATCTGGGGTATATCTAAACAATATTCTTGTTATGTAAATATTCTCCTTTCGCTGACGTACTCCGTTTGGACAGGTAAGGCTCTTGGTTCGTTGTACAATCGCTTCCACCACATATGCAGAACAAATAATCCCTGACTTTTCAAATAAATAATCCGAATTCATTCAAGAAACAGCAGAAGACATCACTTAAGTATACTTGTTTGAGATCGGACGATTATTTATAGTATGCTATAGTACGTTATAGAATGTTATATATTACGTATAGTGTATTATATATTTTATAGTACACACATCGCTATAACACAACTGAGATTAACATGAATTGTTATAAAGACAAAGAGTGCCAGCAAACACTTATTTGTATGTGTGTGTGTGTGTGTGTGTGTGTGTGATTATGTTTGTGGAGGGTTTGGTCCACCTACTTTACACTCACGCGAGGCCTACTTACATAAATAAATGTGTTGAGACGTAGAATAGAAAATTAACATAATTTTATATATTGAAAAATATACTAAAACGTCTTCTTTTGCGTGGTAAGTAACACAAAAGCTGAATATCACGTTTATGAAGTTTTGTCAAGTTTTGTTAGAAGAAATCTTTTGAAAAACAGATTTTACACAATTTTTTTTTTTTTAAACAACGGTTTAAATAACAAAGTTTACTTTTCTGTTCTCGATTGTGTAGACAGTGATGTACGATTCTAAGTCCTAGCTTATAGATCTAGGGTCAGGTCCTTTTTTGTCTTTTACGCTGTTTATAGACGTAAGATGTTTCTTTTTATAGCATACTTCGCTGCAAAAAAACATTTTCCGGAAACTTCGTCGTCGTCCAATGCCAGTTCATAAGTGTTGCTCCAGGGTAATGCGAATATCCGGGTAGCCCTCCAGACTAATTGGCGGAATGGTTATTATTATTGTACACTTAATAGTGTTCTACTTATTATACTAATATACTATTTATTAACATAACTAATACACATGTTAGTTAAAAAAGTCTAATTTATTTCTCAAATTGTTTATATACGACAAAGCTCTATGCCCTCTGGTGATTATCAAATTCCTACCTTCACTAGATTATACACCCCTCAAACGTAGAGCAAATAAATTAATTATCACTTCTCAGACTGAAGCTCTCATCTACGTATTAATGTAAAATATAACGTACTTTTAAGTTAAATATTTGAAAATAAGTAAGTTGTGTAGATTTCAAACAAATATTGTACAAACAAAAACGGTTTGGACTCCGACAGACATTAAGGAATTCTCGGTTGTCAGTTATACTACAATATAGTTTTGAGCGTTCCTTTGTATAAAATTATGATGTTATTTAGTTAATTCCAGTCCAACGTAAAACATCTTTCTTGCTGTCTAGCACCCGCGCGCGCGCGCACACACACACGCACACAGAGTACAAATTAGATAGATGAGAGAGTTGGAAAGCGTTAGGTAAAACTTAATCATGCCAGTAAAATCTACGCTCCCCAAATACTCGTTCCACAATCTATAAAGGTGATTAATTATTTACAGACTCACATTTTCAACTCTTCTTCTATTATTTCAGTCTCCTAAAGGGACTTTCACAGGCATGCGTTATGAGTATATCCACTTTTACACGTAAATTGTATGTGTCATTTCCCATCAAAATTTTAACCATGAATGTTTACCGTAACCATATCAGTTGTTTTGTAGTGTCTGGAAACAAAACTGGGATTTACATAGCGCACTGGGAAATACACTGTAAGACACTGCTACAGCTGTTTACATGAGAGTAATTTTAACTGTGTTCACATGTACTCCGTTCGTAAATGCAAATTATTTTTTGTGTACAGAATCGAATAACTTTATAGCTTAGCTAAGAGGAACAACAAATGTACTTTTACGTTTAAACATTCATAATAAACATACATATATTGAATATGAAACCAAGAGCGAATAGGACAAGCGATAATTTTACGCTATGTAACTATAAACAGTTTCAGGCAATTTGGAGCCGAGTTGGAACTTTAAGTACTTATAAGCTACTATTACCACATTGTTTTAACGCAGTCCCTTTTTTTCGGCCCAGGTATTTTATCGATACACAAACTTTATTACAATGTCAGCAGAGAAACGCTTTTGGAGGAGCAACGCTCCAATAACTGCTTTCTTGTTACGAGGTTGCCGTAAACGTCTTGAACAAAGAATATTAAAGTAATAATTTGTCCAGGATCACCGAAGAAGCTGCACACCAGTAAATTCGGAGATCTCAAAAGAGAACCGAGAGCAGCACACCTATGCTGTAGCCCATACATAAAAATTAAACAGAATTCCTACCCTAGCTTGGAATGAAACCACAACCATCACCGAACCAACTCGTGAACACCGAGGAAGAAGACACCGGCTGAGCTGTTCACGATCCCGTGGTACCATTTTCGAGTACGTCGTGCGCGCAACACGACGATCCCCCGAAGTCCAGAATTGTCGCGGACTCGACCCCCTTGTTCGAACCTATGTGCAAGATCCAGAACCACCTTTTGGCGCGGGGGTAGTAGAACACCACTCCCACCGGCAATGTAACTCCACCGACTCCACGGACGCCAATCCACCTAAGAGGAGTGAACAATTGGGGGGAGGGCACAACTGGGTTTGCCTATGTTGTAATGGATATGACGGAATAGCTTATTATATGAAAGTAACAAATACACTTTTCGATCTGTTTAATATAACCTCCGTACTGACAACTGGAGTAGGGATTTGGCATTCTTTATTTAGCCATTCATAGCTGTGTTCCTCCCGTACCAAAAAACGGACGTTGCCAATCCTTCTCAGCAAATAATCTCGCCTGATTTCGATGAGTACAATACAACACATGTGATTTGCACCTCGTAATTAGTGGTTTGTTTAGTACCATGTTATTAGTCTTATAATAACTATCAGTCGCATAAACGTTACTAGTGTCACACTTTTATGTTAATGAAAATCACGCAATGAAAACAGCTTTCAAACGGCTAACGAATTACAAACTCAAAATATTTTTGGTGATCCATTTTGTATAAACGTTATTTTACCCACGAAATATTTTTATTTGTAAGTTTATGATATTTCCGGCCTACATAGGCCTACATTATTTGAACATTAAAGGTTTGTTTGAAAAATATTTTTTGAAGTCTAAATAAGTGAAACGTTTAAATTTATACAGAACCATAAACGATTGATTTATGTTAGTTGTATTAAATTGAATAGAATCACCAGAAAAAGTTCAGTCGTCTCCGGCTCAGGAAACTGTTAGTACATGGAGGACTGAAATGAGCTGTCAATCTAAACCTGTCGATAGCCGCAACCACAGTATTCTGCGTGTTTTGTTACTGTTGCTTTAAATTCCGTGTGTTCTAGACATTGTATGTTGGCTGTGTGCACTACACGTCACTCCCCCCCGCACACACAGCCAGAAGCATTTAGATTACACGACATTTTTTGTAATGCAGTTCTACAATCGAACTGTGCCTCCATGAAGTACATTTACTACTTACGTGTTTCGCACATAATTTTAAAAAGTTTATTTGATTTAGCCAGTATTAAAAGTAAGAGATCTGATTATATGATTGGTACTAGATTATCTCCAGAGCTTCCAAAGAAGTGATAATTAACACTAGTAAGTCAAGAAGCGTAGGAGATATGAAAAAGAAACAATGTTGATTGTAACTTAGATGTATTAAAAATCGTGAATAGTAAATACTTTTTGACAATCTGTCATGCAAAAATAACACTATATGCTCTGAGGTTTCATGTCGTTGCAGGAAATATCACTCTGTTGACCAAAGTCATTATCAGTACATTTTCACTGAGAGTATTGTTTAACGTTTGATGATACCGTTTTTCATGTCACTTCATTCAGAGAAATACTTATTTAATGAACCATGATTGCAACCATGCATCTGTTGGAGTACAATATATCAATAAAATAATCGTGGACACCAACTAATGAAACAATATATCATTCTATTCTATTTTATTAATTTTGCTAATTTATAATTGTATATTAGCGTATGGTATTGTAATGCTAAATTTGTACGATGAAAGCAAGAAAGAAAACGAAAATTATAATCAAATTAATGCAAGAAACATTTAAGTCCCGGTGCTACAGGACAAACATGTTGCATCTGAAAATATAACTAACTTTTAAAATAATTAATGGAAACAAAAAAAGAGGAACTGTATTAATTAGCTCACTACGCAATCTGTTTAAGTTCATGTTACAGGAGACAGTATCGAGTAATCACCGTCACTACCCTACCCCTACACCGGCTGATGTGGAATATTGAGGTCAGTTTCACTCACTTATTACCATCTGGAATTACTGCTGTTCAACAACAAAACATTCAAATAAAAGAATGCACCATAATTTGTGAGTAAGGGAACGGATTTTGTGTCTAAACTGATTGGTCAATACTCTGGTCTAACATGAAATAACGTTATAAAAATATAACACGTATCAAGACAACGCGAATGTTAGAAAACCAAATATGAAGCCACTAGTATCGCAGAGAATTACCAACAAACAATAGCTTTCCACTGTCGACATACTTACTTCACACCGTGATTGTTCATATGTTTCGTTAACGGTTTTATAGATATAATTCATAGATGTAATCAGCGCCTCGGGGGTTCAACTCCGTGTTGTGCTGAATGCGGTGTAGTCCAATACGGGCGATGTGAAGAGATATTCAGCGATTGTGATCAACAGTAATTACGATTTAAAAAATGTCGGTATCAGAAGCTTGCGAATGATAAGTAGTGCATAAGTAGACTATATTTTGCCGGTCACTTACAAGGTTTGGTTCAGCTATTCCAAATATTGCTTGGTCGTAACGGTATTCAAGTAAAAGGGGAGAGGAACTATTGTTAAAATACTAGTTTTACTACACGTAATTCAGTTTATTTAAAAAAATCATAAGTGTAAAAATAGGCAACGGTAAAATGAAGAAGAAGAAAGGTTTTCAGAAAGTAATTTTTAGGGTTTTAGGTTATGTTCTAGTGCAGAAATACCTTACGGGTAACGATACCCTTTATGCGGCCCGCGATCTTACCTTGGGAAATCAACTTAATAATGACTCTATTTATATTTACCAAATAAATGAATAACAAAATATTATTTTAACTGAGTTCTTGCAGAAGAAGCCTATGAACAAAAATGTTTCACTGATTCATTAATTCTCTCTACACTAGAGATTTCACTTTACCTGTTTAATGGCATGTGCATTTCCTCAAATCCTCTTTTATTTTCATTATATTACAAGGCCAAGCATATTTTCTTCTATCCCTCGGCTAGGCAAAACAGACGCGTTTGTCCAATACTTCATCCTTAATTCATAGGTAGTTATATCTGTTATTCAAAATTACACATAAGTGTTTTCAAACCACAACTCCTCACACAAAAATGATCCACTAATCACTGAGTTCCTAGAATGTATTAACATGCACTAGAGATAAGAGAAGTGAGCAGTCTACCTCACAACTTTAAGCAACTTTAAACAGCAAAACAGTAGTAGAACAGTAGGTGAATAGCAGAAGAATTAACAAATGACGAAACCATTGATTGTTGGTGAAAATATTGAAGACAACGTAGACGAGTTTAACATAAGATTCAAATAATTTGAAATACTGAAAATAAACAGAAATAACACTGTTACACACCAGTGGTGAAACACTGTTCCTACAGTGGTGTGCAACAGTGTTAATTCTGTTTGTGATTATAACCACTAACACAACTTTGTTAATTAAAGTATTGAATACTGAAATAGTATCTGCCCAAAATTATTTGATTTACACCTTTGGTCCCTTACACAGGCCCGGATTTAAGTGTCCTGCCGCCCCTAGGCACTACTGTTAGCGCCCCCCCCCCCAACAAGTAACTTCTATATATTCAATTCTCCTTGACTGCTGAAAAAAAGTTACCGAAAATAGTCATTTCAACTACCTCAATTGCAAATATCTAATATGATCTTAAATCTAAAAGGAAAATGTGATGGATTTGTGAAAACGACTACATTTTTTAAAACTTTTATTAATATTTATTTACGTGTACACTTTAGTAACATATAGATTAATTTTTTAACAAGTAATATAAGTAGGCCTACTTTCTTTTTATAGGTTTATTTATAGACCTACACGGTTTGGTTTTATCATCAAACATAGTAAAATCAATGAAAGTAATGTAAATGGAACAAATAGATAAATGGAACAAAAAATTTAAAAGTGATTGAATAAGACCTCAAATTACACCTATGGCTTGATTTTATATTGGCTTTCGTCTTGGTTTGATCGGTGAAAATTCTTCAATAAGGCCTTCAAAGTTCATTTGTTCACTGTTTAAAAGTTCTGCCTCAACATGCAAGATTGAGTTCTTCCTCATTCATTGTATATCTAACACATGATTTAATTCTTTTTAAAACAGAAAACGTACGTTCTGCCGAACAGTTAGAGATATCTGTACACAAATACATACGACGAGCTAGTACAATATTTCCGAAATGTTGATTGAAGTTGCTCTTGTCGCATGAATAACATTATATTCACTAGGGTGTCCTTAATATCAGCATTTTTTATTAGTCCAGCAACATGGACACATTCATTAGCAAATGACTCTTCAAGATCATTTTTGTACAAAGATCGAAGTTTATTAGCACATTCAATGACAGTTGCAGTGGCGTGGTAGACAGTTCCTTAAAAACTACGTACAACATTTTCCGCTATTCAATCATAGCCACATTTCCTTCTATGCAACTCAGATTTTAATCGGTCGAGTAGTGTATAAAACATGTCCACCTTGATCTTTTCTCTCTCATGAAGAATAACTTTTGACTCATTGTTCTCATCAGCCTGATGTTTTCTTTTTCTTTGGCGTTTGTTACATGACTCATACTCATACTCATAGTCCATCTCACAACGTTTTTGCTTACTCGTTTTTCATATTCACCAAACATTTCCCTCAGGGAAGCGATAAACGTGATTAAAGACTCATACAGTACCTATTACTACTTTTTAAAGTAAAGTATCAACTTTTTAGAGAGTTTGACTCACTTTCTCAAATCTGTCCAAAATGTCACACCACAGTTCCATCATCAGTGTTGTTTCAAGTCTGTCAAAAGACTTCAATAATCCCGATGGTTCACTCCTTACTAACGGTTTCTCATTATTATCATCTTCGTAATGTTTCTTGTAAATAAAAAATAGTAAAAAAAAAACTAAAAACTAAACATTCTCTATTATGCTTTGAATATATGATCATGCGCAGTAGGGATTGAATTCTAGATCGAGGCGCCCCAAGCGGTATCGAAACAAACTATTTTAGTCGGCAAAAAAACGGTCAAGAATTTCAATGGAGTGTCCAGACCTGTATAATATACGACCGTGCTCCGCTCTGACCACCGCTATTTATAAGCCCAGTGTCAATACCGTGTTATTCAATGATATAATTAAAGGTTATTTCAAAACCATTTTCTTCAATTTGGCCATAATGCAAGTGCCCAATACAAATACTGTAATTAAAAAGCCGAAAACATGACATTTTTACAAATAATTTTTGACCTCGTGCCGCCCCCCTGAGGCTGCCGCCCTAGTCACGTGCCTAGTGTGCCTACTGGGAAATTCGGGCCTGCCCTTACAGTAGAGAAGGAAAGAGACGGAATACTTTTTATCAGACACCTGATGAACGTTTTCCAAATCTGGGAAATTTCGGACAGAAAATTACAACAAAGTTTAGCAGTACACCTGCGAAATCATGTTCTCCACAATGAAGTTGATCAAGAATCACAACAAAAGTCATCTCGCTGATTCATCTCTACTTTTTGTATTGAGATTAGTAACATTTTAGTTTGAAGTGGATATTTTTGCTTTAGAAGATCGATCTCAGTTTTCACAACGAAGATTTTATGTAAACATGAAATGTTTAATATGTTTTTTATATCATCATTATTATATTCACATAGTAAAGATTGTACAGTTATACAAATGTAGAATGATAGCTTAAACGTGTAAATTACGTCTTTTTACTTCTTAGTTACAATTAAATCCTGCCTTTTTTATTCTTACGTTACTTGTCGAAAATTGGTCGCTTTTGATGCGACCCGCCAGATAGTTTAGTTTATACTTTTTATAAATAGGAAATACATAATTCGTAAGCAAAGATTTTGTTTGTTTACTGCAATGTTGTATATCCAAGCACGACTAAAACATTTTTACACAACAGTACTACTACAAAAAGATTAACGTGTAACTAAATACTTAGATAAAACGCAGATAAAATGATTTGGAAGGAGAAAATACGGTTTGTGGTTAACGCATTACACTGAAATAAACACAATTGCCATACCACAACATTATTACACTACGACTCATTTACTACGACATCAACACTTCAGCAGTTCCTGTATTTGTACTTCTCGTATCCAGAATTTCCTATAACAACAAAGAACAATAACGGACAAATTTTTTTAAAATTAAGATTTGAATTAAAGATGAAGTTGCGGACTCTAGGTGGCGAAGGAGGAAGAAAATAAGAAGGGAAGAGGGAGTTGGTGGTTGCTGAATAAAGCATTGAAATTTAATGTTGGATTGGATGATTTTATGTCCTGTAAAAATATATTGTACGTTGTCGGAACGTGGCTTATACTCTACGTACTTCACGTAAAATCAAGAGAAAATAAATCGACCATTACACTATCACTTTAGCTTACACATACACACACGCTCGCGCGCACTTGGTATACAAGAGGTATAAATGAGGTGAGATGCGTATTACAGGGTTTCCATTATGGTTTCGTTGCTTAAGTAAACATTCCATACCTGTGGTGAGGTTTGACGGTAGACAGGTGTGGTGGTAATGCGCGTCATATATGTGTGACGTAATTGACGTGTAAATCACGTAGTGTGACGTTAATGTCTTTACTAAGCGTCTGTGTAATTGAAATCCTCATCCCCTTCCTTGCATCACTCTTGCGAGACTCGTCAAATATTCTCCCTCCGCTGGTTTTGCGAGCTTTCCCCACAACCGCAGATACAACAAGTCAATCTTTGCTTAATATACTTTTATTAGGTTTTCCTTGACTTACCTCAGTTCTGTTCGTTTGTATATACTTCTGTCACACGCGCTCGTTGTCACACACGTATTCAATGACAAATCAAAACGTGATAATTTGGTAAACTACACTTTTTCGATTGGAGACAGAAACGTTAACCGTTAAAATTACAGAGTTTAAAAATAAAAACTGTTGTTCTAAATGACTTTTTTATAAAATATAAATAATAATTGAAGTATAAGCCGCGATTCATATTTTACTGTGACTCTCCGAACAAACATGTTTGCACACAATCTGATGGATAGTAAGTCACTGAGTAAGTAACGAATCGTCATAGAAGCAACTGTAACCGGAAACGTCCAGCGAATGACGATTCGTCATTATGAAACAACAACGGTGTAGTCAGATCGTGTGAATAAGACCGGTGCTACCTCTACTATAGGGTTACACTATAACAGTACTAGGACTACGTCTGTAATGATGATTGTGATGAAGTGGAAAGCACCCTTCACTAGTTCTGTAATTTTGTAAAAATATCCTTCAATTATTCGTGTCTAGATCCAGCCTTCACATACAAAGGCTCATTTAATAAAAATATAATCCAAAACAAAAATATTGTTACAAAGTGTTTTAATACAGATTAGCTACCTATATGTATGGACCTAAAACTGTTCCTATGATTATTTGAAGAGTCCAACTAATGTTTTTGTTTTTTATAATAAAAAAATGTTTGTTGGTTGTGCAATAAAAACAATTATTGTAGTTGTTTACGCATACGCCAACACAGTCATAAAGTGAACGAGCATAGCAAGTTTCCAGTTTTAACTGGATCGTTTGGCACTTGCCTGTCGGTCTCTTGATTCGTATTTGGGGTATGTCTCACGATAACCTTTGAATGCATAAACAGATTTTCTTTAAAATGGGTGTAGATGGCCACTTTTACTCTACAAGCCACTATTGCTTTATGGAGTGCTCAAAAAACTGTGGAGCTGGCATTTTATTTTGCTGATTTAAGTCAATAGTAAGCTTAGACATGAAATGGAATGTCATTTTTCATTTTGTGCGTTCCTCAAATTGAGAGTAAATTATTATCTTTACTATACACCTGTAGATAAATTTGCTGACAGTACACAAAACGTACAGTGTAACGTAGTCAGATATAGTCCTACCACTCGCTGTTTGTCATCGCTTCTAGAGGAAAGTGTAACTGTGTACAAAAAAAACAAACGGTTGGCAGCTTGAATTGTATGCAATCCACACAGTGTAGTGACCCACTATAATAACATCAGTCCTATATATACCTTTATCCTGTTTTTATCAATCATCAATCGATCAATATTCTACAAGAATCAATAAAGAAGTTGTTAAATTTACTACACCGCAGTAAAAAACAAACATTCAATAAACGTCTCACATTGCACGGTATATTGCTGTAAAAGAACTCGCAACTGACTGTTTTCGCCGCCTGTGTTTCCCTTCGTAGGTACCAGCCAAGGTGAGCTGTAATGCACAAAAAAGATTTTATTTCACGGCTTTACCTAGATTTGTGTTGAAGTCTTCGGGATCTACTGACACGTGGTGCGTATTACTTACTTTCCACATCTTTGTTACTCGCTAAGTCATCGCGTTCTGTTACATAATCAGTTACTTGTTCCACGTTAATAATTATTCTATTTCATTTTTACGTATTATATTTATTATTCTAGTCACAAAATCTTAGCCATTTAACGGCACGGAAGCATAGTTTTGGGTTAAGAATTAGGCATATCCCATAAGAAAGTTTATCATTGTCACAGACATTATTGATAATAATCTGCTGATGTAGCACTTACATATGTGTTTACTGAGTGTCTGATTAATTGAAATCCGTCGTATATCTCATGTGGGGGTTTGTTAAATATCTTCCCTCCATTGGCTTTTCTATGCTGAACTGTGCATCTAGTGATTGTCGATAGTTGATTGCTAGGCTGCCAGATCGTACATACAGCAAATACAGTTTTAACCATACTTTATAATTATAATTTTAACCGTCGTAACTCACTACTCCCAATTCTTGCAGAAAGTAAAAGGCACTTAAATCTTTATCCGAATAATCAAATAACTGAATTAATAATTTTGATCGTGTAACTCTGAAATAACAAATCGTCCTCACCGTATGTGCATATAATATAACATATATGTCAATTTTTAAAACTAAATTTTATATTCAGTACGATTCTTCCTTCTCTCAAATCCTTTGCAACCCTTTTTAAGATTATTTTTAACCGTGTTACCCTGAACAGTAAAACATTTATAATTGTTCATCGGATGCACAAACCTATAACTTTTATCCTTAATAAATATCTCATAGGCATCAACAAATTTTGTTTGCCTATTACGTTACTATATTTACTGGACTGATAACTGACATTCAGATTCTTTGCTTGTTTACCAAACAGACTTTATTGCATTTAATAACTTTCTATATATACTGCCGCTCTTTTGTAAAGATAGAATATTACATTTATTATTATTATTATTATTATTTTTACTAACCATACGCTATTTTACGTTTTCTGATTGCTATATTGAGCTACAACTATGATGGTAACAAGTTAACAGGTATGATGAATACGAATTAGTACCTCGAAAGCGCCTATCAACAGTCAGGTTACAACTTAAGTATAACATTAACGTTAACTATCTAAGAATTAAAAGATTTGTCGAGAAATAATGTTGACACATAAAATCTATGTAGAATAATACACGGCAGCGCTAAAGAAACGTTGAAACACTGAGACGCTGGAAACCCTGGTTCCCAAACAATAGCCACGTTAAGGTGTACCTACATCTCCTGGTCTGTTGTTTATCTTTTTATTAATTACGGTACTTCATGCTGGACCGGCGAACAATCAGTATTAGAAACAAATCGTGCTGCCGTTCATTCACTACAGTGAGTGTTTATTTGGAAGGGTTGTGAAATGTAGTCGTCACGGTAGAGGGTAGGAAGAGGGTGAAAGTGACCCGAATCGTACACTCCGGACCTCGTGGGGTGGGTAGCGGTGATAGCGCTGCATGCCAGGTTTCGCAGAGATTCAAACAGGTTGGGTACAAAGCTAATCACTCAGCCCTCATTTCTTTAATTTTAAATTTTCTATTTCAAAACTAGTTTTGTCGTGTCCTTCCCACCAACAGATTTGTTAAATGAAATGTACAAGTTACAATTTATTTCGTTCACTCAACCTCATTAACTTTTTTAGCCTAATATGAAGAAAGAATATACAGTCCTTTATGAAATTTATTTTAATTTTGTGTTAGTTTATGGATCTCTGATGTAACTGAAATTGTGTGTGTGCGTGTGCGTGTGTGTGTGTGTGTAAAGTGTGTATAATATTAATAAAATAATAATCCCAACAAAACAACGGAAATGCCATAATAATAATAATAATAATAATAATTGTAATAATAATAGCAATAGTAATAGTTATAATAATATTGTCTCCCGCATGATCCAACCTTACGCTCGAGCTCACGTCTTGGCCTCGTGGCGGGCGGGCAGCAGCTGTCACTTTCTGCTGGCTATGAGGGCAATGGTAACTGAGTTTTGACAAGGATGTGTTATCCGCTGAAACACACATCGTTACAAGCGGTAGAACCGGTTATGCCAATGGGAGACAGCTCTACGTTAGTGAGTCACGAACGATGGCCTCAGCGCACCAGTACGTACTATGTTATGTTTAGCCCTAGTTGCAGTTCTCTGCTGCAGTAGTGTTTATTTGTCCGGTACACATGGAACCGAACTGTCTATTTCATAAACACATTCTGAGAGCCTGGGAACCTTAAAAGGGGTCGTTTTGATGCACTGCTCGGAGGGTGAAGAGAATGAGGCACTATTCTATAGTAGACGCAAAGAGATTTTTGGGGTAGGAGCCAATGTTACTGAGGTCTCAGCGACTTAAGAAAAAAGAATTTTAATTGAAAAGGGTGAATCAAACGTACAAGACACTTGAAAAGTAGCAGATGCTTTATTAATAGAGACCCTGAATTACCAACAGGGCACCAAGTAGCTAGCAATAAAGACAGTTGGAGAGAGTGATAATGAAATGAGCCCTCATACCACTCTGAACACCACAATGGGGCACATGACGTGGAAGCTGCATGTGGAAAATCTGGCAGGTTGCATTTAATCTTTGTTACATGCAATTATGCGCATCTGATAGAGATGTCTTCTTTCGCCTTACTGCTATCCAAAATGGTTTATGGGTGTACGGTATACTGTTCAGCCAGAAGGTCATGATTGGAAGAAGCTCGATCGTACAATACTAAACATTATGCCACTGGGGCATTTTGCATTACCGCACAAAAGCCTTATTGTGGAGCAGGGATTACGTCATTACATCTTAAACTTCAAATTATTTTGGAAAGATAACTTATGTGGCTAAACATTTAGCGCTATAGAGCCACATAAACTACGTGTTACTTGTGAAACACAGACTTGCACGAACATACAACTGTTGTTCTTGTCATGAGTTAGACAACCTAGATTCATCTGTTACCGTCTTTGACACCAAAGGTAAGATGTCTTGGTTGACTAAAGATGTCAAATTGATACACTGACATTGTAAATTGATAGACAGCTCTGAAGTCGATACAATTACCATACGACCTAAAGACGCAAAGCTAGGTACCACACTCACCATTATTAATGTGTGCCACAGCATAACAAGCTTTCTACAGCGAAGCAGAGCGGTCGTAAATGGCAAATGGCAAATGATCGCTGTTGCCGTGAACAAGTTTCCATTACCAGACTGCAGATTTGGCACACAAATCTGACTCTTTATTTCCTACTAGTGCCATGAAGGGTGTAATAGAGGGAGAAAAAGGAAGAGGGCGTAGAAGAATGAAGTTAATAGATAGCATTAAAATCAGAGGGTGTTACGAAGAAACGAAAAGACTGGCATGCGATAGGACAGCTTGGAGAGCTTTTAGCATTTGAAGACCTGCCTTAGGGGAGAACAACAAATATATATATATATTTCCTACTAGGACAAGAACAACCCGTATGAACTTTTCCCCCCACTTATGGTGAAATATGTAACCGAAGACTGTATTGCTCTTTCCGAACTGAGATATGCGTAGTAGAAGGTAATATGAAAGAAGACGTCTTCTGAAATTAACAGTTTACGATAAACAGAACTTCGACGTTCCTGAAAGCAACAAGTTTACAGTATCGGGTCTGAGTTGTTTCGTTACTATGTGAGGACAAATTTCCGTTTTCATTGTTAAGTTAGCGTACAGGTGGGAAACAATCATAATCACGAGCAATACTCCTGGTTGACGACGTCGTCGGGCTAATGATCTTAGTTTCCAAGCCCCAAAATTTGAGACAAAGTAGTAATAATAATCTTAATAGTAATGGTCTATTAATAATAATAATAATAAAATATTGGGTGTAATATAGTTGTTCGAATACAATTAAATACTGGTAAAGCAATTCATTATTTAAAATGTGGCGGATTTTGACTGTCACAATGTAGTCAGATTAGTTAAAAGGGAACAAATACTGGCAGAACAGACTAACCGGGAGAAACGTTAAGAATTATAACTTAATAATTATACTAAGTAATTATACCGACTACTGAACATAATAGTTAGAAAGATAAGATACTGCAGGTACCTTTATTTCTCGAATATTGTGTATACGGTAAAATTTTATACCCTCGCGTAACTATGGAATTCTTGCTAACTATAAACTGGGAGCTGGGAGATGTGTTATTTCACCTGTACATCGAATTACTGCTATCGAAAGTGGATTATGGTTGTGTAGAATACTCTCCAGCCAGGCCGTGATTGAAGGAGCTAGATCCTGCACACTGTGCTCATACCTTAACGGCTGTGTGGTCAGAAAAACATAATAACAACCATTCCCTCCATTAATACGTTTGTTTATACATTAATGTAAAATATAACTTGCTAATAACATAATATATTTAAATAACTAAACTATGTAGATTTCAGTTTGACATATGTACAAATAAAGTCGGGTTTAAACCTCTACATATAACGTGGGATTGTTGGTCGTCAGTTATGTTGCACTCCGACTGTTATTTTCATTTTTGTACAAGAGTTTTTGTACTTCTAAGCACTCAGTGCTTGCCCCCCTTCCCACCCCGGCAGCGCACACACGTACATTGGTCTAACGAAGCAGATTCAATCGGCTAGACTAGAATGTTGGACAGTGTTATGTAAAACTTAATCGTGCCAGTGAAATCCACTTTCCTCTCATCCCTCGTTCCACAGTCTGTACAGCTGGTTAATTATTTACAGCCCCACCTTTTCAACCCCTTTTTCTGTCATTTCAGTCTCCTAAAGGGACTATCACTGGCAGGAGTTACGAGTATAGGCTTATCCAATTTTCCACTTAAATTATAGAACTCTTTTTCCATCAAATTTACCTTAACCTCATCTCTAATTCTGTAGTATCAGTTTACAAAACTGGGTGAAATGTAAATTGTGAATGTTAATATAAAACTGGAAAATACCTACGGTCATACACTAATTTCAGCAGTATTCGTGTGTAATCCGCTAGTAAATGCAATGTAGTTTTTGGGCACAGAATTTTGAAGTTTAACTGAAAGAACTAGCGAACATAGTTTTACATTTTAACATTTATAATAACATACATGTGCCAAATATGTAATCAAGAGTTAAAGAGCAAGTCAATCATTTTTTCACAATATAACTATAAGCTTTTCAGTCAACCTGGCGGACTTGAAACAACATAGATTTTTTTTAACAAAGACCTAGCTTTTCGACCCAATTATTTTATTGATACATAAGCTTTATTATGATCATAGAAAAAACATTTCCGAAGGAGAAACATTCCATTGATGCACTACTTCCTCCTGTTCATATTTGACGGAACCCCTCTGAAGAAACAATTGAAAATGTAACAAATCAACTTCTCTTATGAAAACATGTGGTATAGCTTGTAATTATATTATTTATATATTCCTATTCACATACAAATTTCTTTGTATACGGCAAAGTATACACCAAAGTCTGACAGACTGGGCCATTCACTTATGAAATACTGGAGCTACCATGTGTACCATACACAGGCGACATGAATGTGTTGATACAAAGACATTCAGGTTTTCCTCACACACAATTACTATAGTACATTCTAAAGGCACAATAAATTGTAAAGGTATAGAATACGAACTGTTCAGCTGTTTATTATAGTCAACAGTACATGATCAAGTTAGTAAATACTCTTCTCTTAAAGTATGCTAGTCATCATAATATTTCTATTCCTATTATTTGTATTATCATTTCTTACTTTGTTACTTACAATAAATTTGTGTAAAAGAGAATAATGTTGAATCATCTATTTTTGAGTCCTATGTAACCATAAAGACATGGTAGAAGTAGATTTCATAAAGATGACCTGGAAAAATTAACAAAACTATATTAAATCTAAACTTTGTGTGTGTGTGTGCCCTTTCTGCCACACATAAAAATAACAAAATGTATAAATAAAAACTCTATGCTTCAGTTTTCAATTTGGCACCCACATACACAAACCGATTTCAATACGAAAATTATAAACTTTACATAAATATCAAATTTTTACAAAAAAAACTTATAAAATACAAATATTTTAAAAACATACAAACACTGTAGACCACAGCATTGTAATGTAAGCTCTTTATTTTTATGATTTGTAACATAATTCACAACCTAACCTTAGAAAAACAATTCCAGGAAACAGGTTTCAGATTATTTTAAATCTATGAAATGTATGCAGACCTTTGTGTTTATGAATAATAGCTAATACAGTGTTTACATTCTGTCCAAGATCACCTGCTGCACCTTCATTGTAAATCCGAGACAGTGCCTCAGCTAGGTACAACACAATGGAAACTCAATAATTTTATATTAATAAGTGACGACATAGTTCCGACCACTTCAAACGGACCGAAGTGTGTGTGCGTGGGTGTGTGAATACATGGCTTTCTATGTTAACAGTATGCTTTATGTGTATTTTCACTCGTAATCTAATTTACACTTTGTTGACATTTGATTTGACACTCATTCATAAATACCAACTGATGTGTGGCACCTTACATCGTATACTACGTGACAAAACAACAATCATTTTATAAGATAACGGCAGCACCCCCACGGTACCGTGTGGGTAAAAGACAAGGGTGACGTATAAACAAGATACTCAGCATACACAAGCTGTTGAAACGAAGTTATTGAGATAAGCAAAACGTTATTCCCTCCATGATTAAAATAAACAATGCAGATATAAGGGCCAAGTTGGGGATATACACCCTGAACGATGGGATTAGATGGTGTTTATTGCAAAGAAAACAGCATATAGGCAGGATGGCTCTCAAAATAAAATGGGTAATCAGTTACAGACCCCAAGAAAGAACAGATGTAGGTAGACCCAGGACTGAAGACGGAACAGGTCGTAAATCTAAAACCTAAGGTGAAGAGGAATAAGAAGTAGCGATCTCAGCACTATTTCATTTTAGAAACGTCATCATTTATGCTAACTCTCTTCTGTAAAAACTTCTGCTTGCTTCCTCTTGTTTCACATTCCAATAGCTGCAGTAGTAAACTTATACTTGAGTTGTGTGTGTGCGTGTGTGTGTGTGTGTGTGTGTGTGTGTTTGGGCGGGTGGATGAAGATATGCAAAACAAGAGTCTTCATTTACTTTTTTAAAGGAAACATGTAATGTATACAATAAGATATTAACAATCAAAAGACGTTTCCGTGACAACAATTAAAATTTATTCACATAAAACCAATTTTTTTCAATTTAAAAAGGAACAAGGTACGTAGTAAACGCTTTTTCTTACTCTAAGATAAATAAATGTCTTATATACGTACTTGTTTAGATATCTGTTTACTGATAACATGTACTGTAGTTTCCTCTACCTATTAACGTTTTCAGGAGTTATGTTTGATCATCCTAATCACCGATAAAGTAATAAATTCCTTATCAATGTTTATTGCAGACAATTTTTGCTGTTAAAACTATTCACAAGTACAGACCCCACAATTAAATAAAACTATATGAATCACATTAAAATAGATTTTCTGTACTGTACAGTCAGCAATTATTTACATTTTTATTAGTGTAAGCTGTAGATATTTTTATGGCCTACTATACAAATTGAATTTTTATTACAACATTATGTAATGTTTTTCTTATTTAAACATCTATTCTTTTCCTATCATAACTGTATCTTTAATTAATGGTACACATTTGAAACTATTTTCCTCTTTAGTAAGTTAAATTGCTTTTGTCCCTTCCATATTTTATAATTTCTTGGCACGTTTTTATTTGTAATTTTCAAAGAAAAACACGTTTTAGTACAAATTTGTATATAACATAAATAGAAAAATAAATTTTTATCTTATTGTTTAAAATAAAAATTCAATGTTGAAATTTAAAAAATATTCTTGCAACTAAACTTTAGGTTTTTAAATGTCTTTAAAAATTTAAAATTGTGTTTCATTTAATCTGTACAGACACGATACTACAGAATAACAAGTAAATACTTATGAAATTGTTTTAATATGTATTCAATTTATTGTTATTTTTTAGTACATTAAACATTATGAAAAATCTGTATTGGAGATATTGTATTTGCCTGGAACTATACTTCTCTACTTTATTTTATAAAAATGTGTTACAAATGGTATGCATGGTATAGAGTTTTTACTGGCTACATAATTAACTACTTAATTATGACAGTGTTTCGCTTTCCGTTAATTTTTATGACTTATGTGAGTGAATTTAATCGCATTGTGTGTGCTTAATTATGACTGTATGCTGTGACAGTGTGTTTCAGTAGTATATCCACGATATTAATTAATTAACTTTGCTTTTTTTTGTAGCAATCGTTCTAAGGAAACATGGGTCTCATAAAGACAATTTTCAATTGTAAGTCACTACTTTAGTTGTTTTTATATTTACTATAACATAGTTAGGTCCTATTAAATAATACTTTCTTCTATACAGTTATTAGAAGATTCAGTTATTAGGCGTACTAATAACTACTGGCCCAGGATTGTCATAACATACCAAGATCTTGGCTAGTTATTTTGATTAAAATAATAAGCCAAGACTAGTTTTCATATAAGATAATTAATTGCTCTAAATTAACTTTATATTTAACTGTAATTAATTCGTAATTTATTTGTAAGCTTGCAAATTGTAGTTTGTTTGTGATTGCATATAACTTCTACTAAACAAATAGCACAACACTGTACAGGGTTTTCTATTGCAAATTCCAATCCCCAAAAAAACAGGCATATATTTAATTATGATATCCACAAATTATAAAGGGGCTTTTTTCAAGACAGTAGGTACTTTAAATTACATACGCAAAAAAAATTAGGGAAACGATATCCACTGGGACTTCATCTCTACAATTATTGCATACTTATATAGTAAAATTACTATTAACCAAAGTGGTTTATTACCTTTAAATTTGTCCAGTTTTTGGTAGACAATATTTCCTTTATCTTAATACAAAGCAAAATATTAGTAAGCATAACACAACAACGATATAAAATGAAATGATCACGGCAGTAGTCTATTTGAGATCTACAATGTGTGTGCATACAGTATTGACTTTGTTTTTGTACATTTCACTTGAAAGTAAGTGTTCTAATTCAAAAATATTCAAGCAGTATTTCAAAGATACTGTTTCATTCATTTTTTATTTAGATATCAAAAATTACTGTTTATTTGTTACCCAAATGCTTTTGTTAATCAAAACCATGTACTCTTCTTTATTATACCCTGCTATATGTGCATACGCATCACTGGGAAAATGAACGATAATGTAATTGAGATAATTTTAAGGTGTCATAATCACCTTAATGTCGTAAGGTGCCTTTTTCGTTAGCTGAATAATGAGCAGATTTACTGCTAGTTGATAAGAATCGTACACGATAACTTGAGTACACATACACATAACATTGTTATGAAACTGTATAATTTAGAAACACACACACACACACACACAAACATACACAAACATACACGCGCGCGCGCGACTCTCCCACTGTCTGCCTTTTTCTCTTTTACATTCTATATATGTCCTGTCAATATATTAATTATCTATTCTAAAACTCATGAAATTATTATTATTATTATTTTTTTATTATTATTATTATTGTGTATTTGTTTATTTATTTATTATAATTATTTGTTATAGTATTCCCTCTTTTATATCTAGCATCTTAGACAATACATAAAATTGTCTTGTAGTTAAGCAAAAGAATTATAATTTTAAGCAGACTGTTGCTTTACATCCCGTAATCCTGCAGAAACATTATAATTTTTACTACAGTATTTAATTACAAGAGTATTGTCATTAATATCAAATTTAGTGAATACGTTCCTATATTTGTACAATGTGTTCATATGGTAGAATGTGTGTTGTTATTACAACAAAACTGTTCTGATTTTATTATTTACAACTGCATTTCAAGGATTATGACTTTATGTTAAATAGCATATATCCTGCACTGCCAAGCCTGTTAGTTTTTATTATAAACTATATTTTATTAAAATATTAAATGAATTTGTTTAAATTTGTTTTAGCCCTACTACGCTGTGTTCGTCCCTGTAACAAAGGTAAGTCTTACAAGTAGAATACAAATATGAACAGTTATGAAAATACTATTACAAATATACATAATACATTTGTGTTTGTGTGTGTGTGTGTGTGTGTGTGTGTGTGTGTTTTTAAAATATATCCACTTTACACATATTTAGGTTAAACATAAAAATTAACTATTACTTTTAAATAACATATATAACTCTTAAAAACACTATAACAGGAATATCACAACATTATTTTTAGATGTTGCACACTACTCAACATTGGTGAACAATTGGCATCCGAGAATGCCACATCACAGAACGGACTAAACGTGACAGTTTTAATCAAAATAACACACACACACACACACACACACACACACACACACAGAGACATTGGATCTATATGTAATGTAGTTTTAAAAAGCATGAAAGCGTACAAGGAAGATGACACTTTTAAATAACTATCCCCCCCCCCACACACACAGGGGAACTGAGATTGAAACGTTAATATATATAGATTGATTAATTATATAATAAAGATAATAAACTACAGGCTACTATGTAAAACACAAGAACACTGTACAATTTACCACAGGAGATGACCATGTACACTTTACCCAAGGAAGACACTCGCTAAGATATTACACGGTGGTTACAAAATACAACATATTTTAAAACTCTCTCTCTCTGTCTCTCTCTCTCTCATTCACACGCGCGCGCACACACACACACACACACACACACACACACACACACACACACACACAACATTTTAGCATACAATCATCACCTCAGTTTCACTTGTTACAGTTCTCACCTTTTTCATTCACTTAAATACCTTTTTGCCTTTAGGAGTACCATAGTTGTTTACATCGTCTCCAGAGGTTCATACTGTCTGAAATGATTTTATTTAATTTTCGCATTCATTATGAATATCTGAAGTTCTTTTTACTGCGTATTTTCTTATTCTGTCGCTCAAATTAGATCATTCAATTCGGGTGAAATCATCGGTTAGATCCTTCTTCCTTGTACTTTTCTTTAAATCCTGGTTTCACTGCTACACATCCAAGTTTTGGTACTGACAATGTCTCACAAGTAAATTTAACATCCCGTATTTAATCATACGCTAGCCATATCACCAACAGAATGGAACAAAGTCAGGGAAGCCCTACAGATCTAAAAACAGCCACATTGTCTGAACATCAGAGGCAGTGTATAAAACATACCCTAATTAAGGAAACGTCTCCTCCCACCTATACACCAACACATGATAGCGACAAGGCTGAGTTAATGTTGATTAAACAACAAGATTGCATTTACAACAAAAAGTGTTAACTCAGATAAACACCACACTGCAGATGACATCTGAGAAGTACCTCAAAATAAACACGGTCACATCTAAAAGAATAACAACACTAATAGCCAACACAGGGCTACAAAGGATTACAAGATCCCTTATATTCATGTACATAAAACACACACACACACACACACACACATAAAAGGATGATTTCGACAGTGCTTGTGCCTACCTACTATAGAGTAACTTATTCATACTTATAATTTTAGTTTTATTTATAAATTAAACATTGATATGAGTTTATTATGATAAAATATACTAATCTCAACTACATAATTTAGTCAACTTTTATATTTTTTAGTATAATATAATTTTTACAAACACTGTAAAATTTACACTTTTTCTTATAATCTTTCATTGTTTTGTTAACAGACTCTGCGAAGACAGAGGAACCGGAGGAACCGAATGACAGTAAGTACTGTAAAATGTTACACTAAATTCGTAGAATGAATGGAATATTAAAACAAAATTAATTGAATATTAATAGTACAAAATTGTTTAAATTCGTAAGTCACGTAAAAATAATTAACAGATTCTAATATGCCAAAAGCATGTGCATGTTACTAATGAAATTTGATTGAAATAATCAGCCAAGATTAGTTTTAATGTAAGATAATTAATTGTTCTAAATTAATTTTTTATAATTAAATTTATATTTTATCGTTTTTAATATTTATTTATTTGTATCAAGTAAAAGTGAGCTGTTGTATTTTAAACTCTCTACTGTTTAATAAACATTTATAAAATTTATACTTCAGTGTCATTATATTTTTTGTTTTTGTTAACAGTCTACACCAAAGTCAACATTTGGGTCCTGCCTGGACGCCACCTGGTGGCCACACCGGACAGTAAGTAAAGAAAAACAATTTAAGTTTATGAAACTTAAAACATTTCACTTGTCAACTGTGTGTGTTCACAATATGTAGTACTAACTTACCACTGTAGTTTTGTCTGTTGTTTTATGTTTAAGTGAAATTAATCCAAAACACTTCAACAAACAGAAAAAACTTATTGCACTCTGACTTCAATGTTTAATTTTTTCATATACATTTGGAGGTATCATTCAAGTTTGAAGCATAACTTTTAGTCTACTTTAGTGAAAAATTAAACAAAGTTGTTGCTATGGTTTACTTATAGTATGATTAAATGAAATTTTTCATATTTTAATTATAACGATGGTGTTATAGTTTATATTCTACTAATAATATTTAGTGTGAATATGTTTTAAATTTATAAAATAAATAGTTTTGTTAGATAAAATAATTAAAATTAGTTTGGATATAGTTTACAATTATTATTTAGTTTTCCATGTAATAACAAATCTAACTTTGCAATTATTGTGTTTTGCTACCTAATAATCATATTATTACTGCATGACACTAATTAATTGTTACTTGTTATTAACACTTTAACACAGAGTGTAACATTTAAGAGTTTCTGTAGCTGTTTTAATTAATTTATCTTTGTAAATAAATTATTATTATTATTATTATTATTGTAATTGTTATTGTTGTTGTTGTTGTTGTTGTTGTTGTTGTTGTTGTTGTTGTTGTTGTTGTTGTTGTTGTTGTTTACAATTAACAATTAATTTTAGTGTTAGCGTGTTGAAGTAGGCTGATAATGGTAAGCTGTGACGTGTGTACAGGAAACAAAAACAGGTGTAAAGGTAATTAAAATGAGTCACCTTTGCTGAAGTTGGTACTCAAGTAACATAAAATCGTGGTTCTAAGTAGCAAAACGAATGTAGCAAACATCGACGTCTCTTTTAACGTGTACAAATCAACCAAAAATTAAAATTTTTTTTACGTTTTTGGTGTTAAACTAACCATTTTTAATATTACATTTTAAGTTGTAAAAGCAATAAATTAAATGATTTTAAAATATTTATTATCTAAGGGAAATTTAAATTGCATGTAATATTGTTTAATAATTATTATAATTTGTTTGACTTATATGTTTTTAAGTAATATTTTTTTTGAAACAGACGCTCTGCAAGTTCCAGGCATTCCGGAAATATTCCCGATTTTAGATGAGGTATGCACAACTGTTCATTCACGTTAAACTATATATTAATAACATAGATAAACAAAATTTTACTTAAAATTTAATTCAATTATGAATAACAGTTAGGCAAGTAATTGAATTCAACTCTCGTTCTGTACGCTTTTTAACCTGAATCTGATTTCAAGTTATTTGTACCTATTCAAGGAGTCAACTAACAAGGGTCTCAGAGACATTATTGAGTAGTAGCCTATATACACTTAGATGACCACCAGAATCTTTAGTAGTCTTAACTCTACTAACTCGCAACACAAAACATGGAAGCCATGATTGCCATAAATATTAGTCATGAATAGTAGCTCAAATGAATCTGCACACACTATCTTATTATATGCTAATAAATGAGTACTCATATGGCAAATCGTTTTGCCATCCCAATAATAGTATAATACATTACTAAACTAGCTATCGAAACAAGTTGGTAAATGATAGATTTCAATTGTATAGATTTGAAAAGCAGGTAAACTTTCAGATGGAAATGTGTTTCGCACAATCTGTAATTTGCAAACCACAAAAGTGTTAATAAAAATGCAACCAAACTGAAGAAGACTCTGAGCTCTACCATTTGAGAATTAACATGGAAGTGATGAGCATAATGTTTGAAGCAAAAAAATACAGCTGAGGGGATCTGCAACCTGTTTTTGAATGTGACATACTTAAATAAAATATACAACAAACGTAAACCATAAAGTATCACTTCAGTATGATTACCTTTAGGACGTTTAACAATATTATGAAGAATGAGACAATAAGAGTCTCTTTTAATTTTGTTTAGCAAATTAATTTAATCTGTTTTTCAGCTGTAACAAAATGAATCTTTGGTGTTTGTTGGATTATAATACAATAAAGTTGGGAACGAATTTGTAAAGGTTGTTTGCTTAATCTATTTATTATGATTGAAACAAATTTAAGTAATAGAAGTCAAATTTTAGAAGTTTTAAATTTCTTATCTATTATATATTCTTATCTATTATATATATATATATAAATATATTGAATATTAATCAAATGAAATGTTCATTTATAATGATTAATTTTTTTAATGTCTACTACAGTCAGCATGTGTAAGGTTTGTTTATTCTTTACAGGCGACCACCGGCCATTACATCTGGGAGTACCGGAACAGTTACGTCTTCATTGTAAGTGATATGTTTAGTTCATGCATGTTTTAGATACGGTTTATTGATATTCTGATTATATTAATATCACTAGAATTATTATGTTTTTTTCTACAAAAAAACTATGAAACTATGTCAGTAACACATGTGTTGAACGGTACAAAGATGAACATATGTTGTTAACGTATGATGTTAATGAGTTAAGATTTTTAATAGAAATCCGACATAAAAAAATTCATGTAGGCCTCACATTGTGTCAGAGTTTCTACTAATTTTAACAATCAATTAAACATATAACTAACAACAATACTTTGATAGTGTGCTGTATTGACTCATTAGCACATTATACTGACAGACTCTTTCAGATTAAGTGGATTCTTACTCTTGATTCTTCTTATTGTTTCCCTAATATTGCAGTATTAAACACATTGCTTCAACATTTGGATACAACGTACAACTACACTTTGTATTTCTAAATGTACTGTATGTTCATTATTTTGCAACCTCTGTATAATATCAACATTCCTTGTGTAGGCAAAAACTTATAACTACAGCCAGTGACATAGACATAGAAAAATGTTTTAACTTCGTATGTCTAATTTAATTTAATTAGACATACTTCGTAGTATAATTTAATTTCACATAATTACTAATATTTTGACCAATAAAATATTTTTTGTCTGAGTATAATGTCAGACTGTTTGTTTCCACACATTTAAGATACCTGTTGTAGCTTGACGTCCAGACAAACACTTAGACATTTCCTTTATTCATTAAAAGTACTCATGAACTCTGAATAATATGGTTAATTTTGTTTTAAATTTATTTGAATTTAAATTTATTTATTTACCTTATACATTGCTGCAAACGTCAATGACTAGTATTTTTTTTAATTTACTAAAAACTATTTTCTATTAGTAGTAAAACAAAAAGAAATTGACAAGTCCGAAAATTCTGCTCTCTAGTATGTCTCAATATTTTCTGCTTCTGAATACATTAGTCTTACATTACCTAAATATTTTACCTTTTAAATAAACTAAGATTTTCCTGTACACTGGTGATAATAAATTCTGTAATTTGTATTCAATACCTTATCAGTTTCCACACAACATTTAGAAATAGTGCTGTAAAATGTTTGTTTATAAGAAAATTCTTCAAGAGCTTATTCATTTCACTTGTATACTTATGTTGTCAAAAATTATAACAAGAACACTTTTTTCGGATGACAATCACTCTTTCTATTAAATGGCATCTAGATTAGTAAAGCAGAGAATTCATAGAAGCCACACATCATAGACTGAGCGACGGTTTAGTATTAGCAGTGATATAAATAAATATGTCAACCAAAAAACGAATGTTTAGTAGCTTGTTCAATTATTAGATTTTTATTTTTAAAATCGTTTTACTATTTCAGAATAAAATCCTTTTATTACTGGTTTTAAACTTTACAATAATAATTTACTGCACACTTATTGTATTTACTTTTATATACAGAGGTTATATACAACACTTTCTACTCATCAAGAATTTCTAATACATTTAGTCACTTCTGAAACATCCTGAGACGCTTGTGTCTGGTGACCATGCCATATTTCAATCTTAAATTTTTTAATATTTTGTATGTTTCTTTTGTATAATCTACTCATAGTTTTATGAATAATCTTGCTAGCATGGAGCACTTAATGCATTCATTTTGAAGAGTATGGATTGATACTTGCAATCCCTTTTGTTTTTCTGCTTTCAGATCTCTAAATGCCTTTTATTTTGTTGTTGATATAATATCTTTATCATTATATCTTTATATACTTATATCTATATCTGTCGATATGATCTATATTATATCTTTTTTACTGTATTTTCCAAATATAAGGAGTTTTATTCCTACAATATGGTGTTTCTCTGGTAACTTCTCTTCCAAATCTCATTTTTCTTTTTGCTTATTTATTTCCTTATTGTTTCTTGGACTGTAAAGCTGACAATTCCAACAAGACAGTTTATCTTATAAAGTTCAATAAGGTTCAAACGTTTTGCCTTACAAATAGCTTCTTGCCAGACACTATGTGTGTCATCAATTTTGACCAACACTCTTTTGGTTGTCAGACTATCATAGACTTTCAAAATCGTAAGTTCGAATCCTTCTTGTCCCAAGATAGTTTTTCAAATTTCAAGGGAACTTTTATGTTTTGAACCTTTGTTATACATAGTTAGCAATTCCTTGAATACAGACAATAATAGAAACATGGTTACAGTTACAAATTTATGTTTTCTAAAGTATGACGTTACTTTTTATGTCTCAGGAAAATCTAAATTTAAATAAACGTTCGTTTGTCCTTGGAAAGCTGCACAATCTTGTTTCCCACAATACTCCACACTGTAAATATAATAATAGTATAATATTTGTTTATTTTGCAGGAAGAGACAGAAATTGAAACAGTCTACTACAGTCTGTCTCCACAACGCTTAGAATTCAAGAAGCAACTAGAAACTGTGGTACGACGTTTCCAATTCATTGGGCCAGTAAGTATTGAAGTAATGCATAATTATTACATTCTCGCTATGTACACAGAATATTACATTCTTTCTAAAAATATTTACCTTATCTAAGGGACAATTAAATCCGAAAAAAGTTATGTGTGTATATATATATATAATTCTTCCTATCCTTCATGCATTGGCATTTTAATATCGAGTAAAACCAAAATTAGTCATATATGCTATGTGCATTCTCTTAAATGGTAGGCTTCAAAATGTGTTTGACAAAAAACAATCTCTCACTGCTTTATTATTATAAAGATCAAATTGGTTTTCAAACAAACGAATATTAATTGTACTGTAGAAACTAAACTAGATTCTTCCAGTAATTTATACAGATTTATAATGTCAAGGTAAAATAAAAATTTATTTTTTAAAACATAATTATTTCTTTTGAAATTATTATAGGACTGATTTCCACAAACTTAGGATGCAGTTTAAAGAGGATATCTTCTGACCATTTAAAAAAAAAAACCTTGTAGTCTCTAGGCTATTATGTATTAAAAGTTACAGTACATGTCTCTTCAAATTCTAGCAAAAATTGTTGCCATTACATTCTGAAATGTAGTATTCATCCACTGTTACAATGCTAGATTATACATGCACAGTAAAACCTCACTAATTCAAAATCCAAGGGATTACAAAATATTTCGTATTAATGAATTACAGAGATTTATGCATTAGTACATATTGTGCACATATTATGTGGCTGATTTATTTTAATATAAATATTTAGATTATCCGAGTATTTATTCAAACACTTATTAATCTAAATTGAAATTCATGTAATCAGTGTTAGAACACGTCGTTTAAAGTAGAAATGGGAAATGTCTTAGCCTTTTTTAAGACGTAAGTATAGGCTGCTTGGTAATGACATTTTTCTGACCCACATACTTTTTCACCTACCAAAATTGTCACTTGCTCCTTTCTTCTTCCGGCGGCGGCGCATCAACCACCCGACAGTGAGATCATTCTTTAGGAGAATATTTGGGAAAACCCCCATCTTGTCAACACTGAAAGTATCATCACACCGCCATGTGTTGATATGTCTTTTAACTTTTCGTTCACAGCTGGGTGTCTCCTTCGACAACAAGCTCTTTCCTCAAACGCTGTTTTAGAAGTTCATTCTGGTCCGCAAATATTTCTTGCCACTCTCCCCTCCTTTAAGTGACATGTTTGCAACACTTTGGAAACTCCCCCTTTAGAGCTTCTTTACTATTTGAATGTTGCGACTTCACATGTCTTTAAACCGTATCAACTCGCATTCTCTAATGTGCAGAAATTCTGGTCTCTAACACACCTTTTCTTTTCATCTACATCATTCTTATTTATTTTTTCCCTTATTCAGTAAGTGAGTTGAAAGCTTTGCTAGAGATATATTATTTGACAGTTTCAATTTTTTCTCCCTCTTCTGCTACTACTGGTCTTTTAATTGCTGTTTTTGGTTTCAATGTTAATGTTTTGTGTTTTTTACTGCTTACATTTTAAAACAAATTTAAATTACTATTCTCTACACAGACAAAAAATTAATCACGTTTAATATAATTCAGAATGTTTTATACACTATACTGTACTGTTCAGTGCACACATAAACACTATCAATGGTCTTTTTAAAACACTGTATCACATTTCACTCGTTGACTGAATATGTCCTGAATCTGGGAAATCTACACACAGGTAATTAGGGTGTTTCACCGATTTGCTTCAACTAGGCCTGTTGTTAAGGTAACAGAGGGCCCCGTACACCCCCCTCCAATTATATTGTACTTTGTTGTATTCAAGTACTGTATATACTTAATGCCAAATATAAACCACAAGTGAAATAAAAAATTCAAATTAACAAATATTTTGATTTATAAATTTATAATTATTAAATTCTATTTAACTGTACTTGTATACTAACAGGGGCAAGTAATGCCTTCAGATCTTCAAATATACTTGTTGGAAATTAGCGAGGTTTCATTGTATTAGCAAATAGTTCATTTTATAAGTTTTTAGTGGGAAAATATTTATTTTTTTCAGGATTTCGACTTATCCGCCGAGGAGAGCGACGTCTTTGGTGAAGCGTAAATATGTCCGGACACAAGTTCTAGGCAGAACAGCACAATACTGGGGGGGGCCCGCATACCATCTTAGGGCCCCAATGGGAGGGGGGTTCCCACCGTGTGGTTCCACCTTGGCGTGGTGGTGGGGCTTCGAAACTAAGAGAACCATCATCTCTTAGTTTCATCTGAATATAAACAAATTCAACAAGATAAGAGCGATGCAAACTGTATATCCCCCCCTCGAAAGCGGAATTATCGCTCACAGCCAGTTTAAACGATGTCTGATCCAGACAGCAAAACTAAGAGTATATTATCCACAAATGTCAATCAAGCCAATCGATCGGATCTTGCTACAAGAATACAGAACCAGTTGATTCGATTCAGTTTTGAAAGAAAATACGAACCACATGTATCAAGACATACCGAGCTTAAGTGCTCCCAACAAACATACATACTTAAAAACACGAAACATAAATACAAGTACATATGTGAGTTAATGGCACTTTAAGACGAAGAATAAATACTGAATAATGTGTTTCAAGAAAACTACTTAATGTATCAATTAACAATCTGTATATTATATTAGACTATAACGCTCTGTAAATAAATTTGCAAGGTTTTTCATTACAATTATGCACAGGACCTAATATTTTGTTACCTTAGTTATTTTTATTTACTTTTATTACTCTCTAACATACTTTTCATAGTTTTATGTATCAAGTGTTTAAAGTTTAAAGGTGAAATAATCTTGTTCAAGGGGCAGAGCACATGGCAGTTAAGGGGTTGTAGAATACACTAAAAAACGTTTTACTGATTTAACAACAACTTAAGGGTAAAATTTAAAAGATTTTCGGCGACTTATATAATGTAAATATATCCTATATCTGTTTTTATAATTTTCATCTTTAAAACGTATAAAAAAAAACAGTTTTTCACTATTATTACTGCACGTAATAATCGTCACAATAGAATGCCGTTCTTGGATCGCCAGACCAGCCATACTGTAAACCTTTACGCCATGAGACACTGCATATTGCTGCTAGTCTCTTAGTTTTACAATGGTGGGTGGAAAACAGCTAACTAAGAATTGCATACAGTAGCCGTCTGTATCGAGCGCTGAAGCCAGGTTGACCTAACAAGTTCCACTCATCACAAGTTAGTTTACATTCTGCTGTTGCATTTAAAAACCATACTAGTTGGACTGGATTTGGCCGTAATAACAAGATGCATGCTCATGATAATACTATTCAGGTAAGATGAATCAATATAGATAAAAATTCTGTGGCACAAAAAAATCTGTGATACAAACGTTTATGGGCGTTTGCAGTCATAAAATTAGAATCACTTTGCGAAAAGAATGGAGCTTTACATTAAATGAAAGCTTATTATTTTCTGTTTTGTGAAGGAGGTGTAATATGTTTACAGTAAACCTGTAAGAATGACGACAGATTATGCATGAAACCAACCTCTCTTTTTTAGCCTGTTTAGCGGTTTATGTAAAGTCAACATTCCATAATTCCTGTAAAACAGTACATGCATACTGTGATTAAACGTTTTTTGTTTTAAGCGTTAAAGAAAATATATAATATAATATATGATATATAATAAAGATTATAATAAGTTATATATTATACTAGTCGCCAACTTAGTAAATTTTGAAAAAACGAATTAGGCCTATACTGTGTTATAAACTACAGAGTGGCTGATAGTTTATAGGCCATAGTATACATTTTGTTAATGTAATTTTACTTCAATATTCCTTAAGGAATGGAAGTATGGTGATGGCAAAAAAAATCGTGTTCGAGATTATTGCAGATTCTGATTCTACTACACTCAAAACATGAAAAAAAGTCGTTTTCCGAAAAGTGTCTGTGTGTATGTCTGTGTGTCTGTCTGTCTGTCTGTGTGTCTATCTGTAGATTTTTTTTTTATGGCAAACGATAACTGCCGCAAATTCAAACAGAATCAAATAATTTTCTGCATACAGCCCTGATTTGTAGAGTACTCAAGACATATTGTTTTTGGTAAAGATCGGTTGAGGGAAAGGGGTAGTTTACCTACAACGTTTTTTTAACAAGGGTATTTCCTATGGCAAACGATAACAGCCGCAAATTCAAACAGAATCAAAAGATTATTTGCATACAGCCCTAAATTGTAGAGTTCTCAAGACCCATTGTTTTTGGTGAAGATCGGTTAAGGGAAAGGGGTAGTTTACCAACAACGTTTTTTTAACAAGGGTATTTTCTATGGCAAACGATAACAGCCGCAAATTCAAACAGAATAAAATAATTTTCTGCATACAGCCCTGATTTGTAGAGTACTCAAGACGTATTGTTTTTGGTAAAGATCGGTTGAGGGGAAGGGGTAGTTTACCAGCAACGTTTTTTATCAAGCGTATTTTCTATGGCAAACGATAACAGCCGCAAATTCAAACAGAATCAAATAATTTTTCGCATACAGCCCTGAATTGTAGAGTTCTCAAGACCTGTTGTTTTTGGTGAAGATCGGTTAAGGGGAAGGGGTAGTTTACCTGTAACGTTTTATGTTTTAACAAGGGTATTTCCTATGGCAAACGATAACAGCCGCAAATTCAAACAGAATCAAAAGATTATTTGCATACAGCCCTAAATTGTAGAGTACTCAAGACCTATTGTTTTTGGTGAAGATCGGTTAAGGGAAAGGGGTAGTTTACCTACAACGTTTTTTTAACAAGGGTATTTTCTATGGCAAACGATAACAGCCGCAAGTTCAAACAGAATCAAATAATTTTCTGTATGCGGCCCTGATTTGTAGAGTACTCAAGACCTATTCTTTTTAGTGAAGATCGGTTGAGGGGAAGGGGTAGTTTACCTGCAACGTTTTTTTTATGGCAAACGATAACTGCCGCAAATTCAAACAGAATCAAATAATTTTTTGCATACATCCCTGAATTGTAGAGGTCTCAAGGACTTTCGATTTTGGTGAAGATCGGTTAAGGGGAAGGGGTAGTTTACCTGCAACCTTTTACGTTTTAACAAGAGTAAAGTACTTGAAAATTTATTTAAACTTTTTGAAACAATGGTAATTGTTGAAAATAAAATAATTTTGTTGCCAGGTAACAAAAATAAAGTCATTTTGATTATAAAATATAAATATTTACAAGAAAAGAATTTTCAGTTTTCAAAATTTAAATATATTTTTATAAAACAATGGGTTCTTCATTGAGGTGGGGACTTGACGACAGTGACAGGGCTTTCCACCAAATTCAGCAGAGTGACAGGTAGGCCCAACTCTGATTGGCTCCTCAGATTTCCCCAGCGTTAGTAGGTTCTATGAAAATATTTTATTTCAAAAATGATTTTAAATATAAATCTTAGATATGTTTTATAAATCTCATGTTTTATGTTTTAACATGGGTAATTTTTTATATGACGAACCATAACTGCCGTAAATTCAAACAGAATCATATAATTTTTTACATATGTGCCTGAGCTATAGAGAACTCAATGTCTGTTGATTTTGGTGAAGATCGGTTACGGGGAAAGGGCAGTTTACCTGAAACATTTTTTGTTGTAACATGAGTAAAGTACTTAATTTTGATAAAGTATCCTGATAAGATCTTAATAATCCACTGTAGAAACGTAGATGAAATATCTATAAATGAAGAGGCTAGTTGAACGGGCTGGTGGTAATTTTCTATAAATCAAAATTATAGTTGAAGGGGGAGGGGATAATTTTTTTTTATATGTGTACTACGTTATTGGCAACAAAGAAGTATTTTTTTGTTAAAATTCCTTCCCTGGCTGTTTGGCTGAAAATGATTTTAAATATAAATCTTAGAATATGGAAGTCATGTATGGTTCTCCATACCGATATTTAACTTCACTGCACACCTCAAATAAATGATGAGATTGTTGCAACGGACATTTATGCACTTTATCTAGTTCTGTTCATTAAACCTTTACTGGTCTGAGAAGGCTACCCTAAAACATAAGGTATTTTCGTAAATTTGTTTCTTTTATCTAAACTGCAGATTTTTAATTTTTGTCTCTATCACTTTACTTATCATTTGACTAATAATAGTTTCCACTTAGTGAAGATATAAAAGTAACAAACTCCATAACAGATAACACAATTAAGTGTAAATGGTCAAACTGCAACCTAAGATAAATACACGATCTGATAAAGATAAGAATTTACTGAACTTATTATAAGGCCATCAATAAAACAAGGGGGTGATAAGAAGAGAAAGCTACAAGTTTATCTGAATTTCTTGGAGACTGTAAAACATTCATGATTGGTTTATGATATGGTTCGAAGTTTCCATTATTTGCCCAACTTGTGCGTTTGCCAGGACCTACCAGTTGCACAGTTGATCTACTAGCAGTGGGTCCCAACCTTTCCGGACCTGCGTACCACTTCGGTCTTCCGCGTTCTTTCCAAGTACCACCTGGTAAGAAAATAAAATAAGATAAGAGGAGATATCTAATGAAATTTTATCGCAAACTGTTTAGGTTGTGTTTTTATGAGGTAATTGGTTTAAATCATGTCCGGTGGAAATTATTGTTGTTTTCAACATAAATTTGTATTTTTTTTTTAAGTAAATACTTTTCCCTAGCTAGGTTTTCTTGCTTATCACTATTACTTTTTCGCATTATTTGTTGTGCTATTACGTGCATTCTAAATTTCATTGCTTGAGTTTCGCAACAGATTTGTCTAACCAATGTTAGTTTGTTTACTCCTAGTGAAAACTTAAATTAGTATTCCCAAAGGGAGATAGGCATATAAATTCTCTTATTTCTTATTTTCTCTATTTTCTCTTAAACAGTAATAGTTTAATAAACACAAAGTGTAAAGTAACACTGTTAATACTTTTATTTTCAATTTATTTCTTATAACAAATTATATAATAACTAGCTGAAGTACCCGTTCTACGCCCGGGTGGCGAGCATTTTTATTGGCACATATTGATAAAGCCACGGCTGGCTATGAAGTTTAATTATTGGGCGAAAACTTCTTTGTAGACCACATTTTTGGTGTAAACTCTGTGGTCTTTCTTTAAGTTGCCTTGTTGGTCAGTTCCTAAGACTTTTACCTTGACTTGCTGAAAAGACTTTGTTCTTGAAAATGCAACATAAAGTTGTCCATGACTGAATACTGGAGATGGCAAATAAATACCAACTGAATCCAGTGTTTGTCCTTAGCTTTTGTTGATGGTCATAGCAAAAGCAAGTCTAAATGGAAACTGTTTTCGTCTTAATGTAAAGGGAAGATCAGGGTCACTGGGTGCAAGAATAGCTCTTGGAATAAATACCCTTTTACCTTTAAAAGATCCGGTCAGGATTTCACAGTCAATGACTTTTGACATCATTTGCTTGACGACCATTCCGGTGCCATTGCAAAGAACTCTTGTTGAGTCAACGTTTCGTAGCAACATTACTACTGCACCAACTTTCAAGTTAAGTCTATGAGGAGGCATACCTCCAGGTGTTAAGCTGTTCAAAAACTCCATTGGATAGTTTGCTGCCTCCTCGGCATTTGCACTGTCTTGCTGAATAGAATCTATGCTGGTACAGCATTTCAATTCAGATTGAATTCGTCTAAGGGCATTTTCATTAAGTTCAAGTGACTCATGGTTTTTTGGAGTCAGGATTGCACGGTTAGCAATGCTGTCATCTCCTGATTGGATGACCTCAGGAAAGACAGCACCAACAATACATCCATTTTCAATGCAGACTGGAGGAATTTCGAAGATGCCTTCCTCTAATCCAGGCTCTTGGAGTTTTCCATTCCCAAGTTTTAAAAGCCAATCGGAAAAGCCTCGGTGTTGTGATGGGGCATTGTCCTCATTGGCACGCATGTTTTGGTCTAACTTTATGACCTGATGTTTTTCCAACACTTAATATTCTTCATGCATGAAGAAAGTATTTCGGTTCTGCTGCCATGTGAAACAACAGGGAGAATTTGTCTAAAATCTCCACCGAAAAGAAAGACCGCACTGCTCGGTTAAAGGTTTTTTAGAAGGGACTTTTGGATCTTCAGCTAAGAGTTCTTTATACAGTGCGTCAACTGCATTTACTCCTTGTGCTGGGGCCATTGAAGCTTCATCCCAGTTTATCACTCTGGCCTTTTCCTGTTCATTTGCCGTATTAGTCCCATGTCGAACATTACAGGTTGATGTTTCATTTATTGGAATAGGCAGCTTGAAACGACTGTGGGAAGTTCTGCCTCCCTCAAGCAAAGTTGCTGCTATGCCTGTAAATGCACATAGCAAGACTAATTCATTTTTGCTACGCACATAGTGCATGATTGTGTTGTAAAGGTAGGTTTTACCACTTCCATCAGGTCCATCAATAAAGAATAGACGTTTGGGTAACTTAGGGTTTTTAATTGCTTCCATGATTTTGTCGAAACCCCTTCTTTGCCCTGGGTTGAGCATTTGAAACTTTTCTTCGAACATGGTTTTTTGGCAATTGGATCCTAATATTTTCCAGAATGGATTTTCTCGTCATAGCTGCCGACTGGAGGTTCTAGGCCAAAATCTACCAATGACTTCCATGTGTTCGAAGGACCGATTCAATTTCTTTAAGTGTCAAATAGAGAACTTTTTCTTAATCAGGAAAGCGTCTCTTATAGTCTTCCATAAGATTGTCCTTATGTCTGTCGAATAATGCTGCTGCATCCGACGGCTCACACATGATACAAATAAATGCAAACAACTTCCTAAGTTGTACTGGCATTTGATGGGTTGCAGCTTCTGTTAGGCAAGTATCCCATTCTGAGTCATTATCAGTTAATCCCCTTCCAATGGATGCTTCTTGGAAAGTTGCAAAGGGGATAGGATTTCCTTCGCCCGTTCTTAGCTCCTCGAAAGATGTTGCTCCTCTAACATTAAGAAGGAGATTTCGGAGGAACCATTTTTCTCTATCCGTGGGACTTACGGCAAACATTCTGCCAATTGTAGTTTCATGTCCTCTAAGACGTGGTTTCCATTTAGAATTTTTGTCATCCCAGGTATAGTGTTCGGGAATTTCAATATATAAATACTCTCGGGCATTAGGGTCTTCCTGATTAAGTTTAAACCAAGCCAGAAGGTTGGACTTGGTGGCTTTTTGCTGTACAGCTTCAGCTTCCTTGCCTGGTATAAAACATATTGTATGCTTGTCCTCAAGGTGGACATTTAATCTTTCCACATGATCAGTTTGGTGGTGCATTTTGTATTCCCTGAGCCTCCAGCATGCTTCAGGTGCACTTACATATCGGGTCTCCAAGTAATTTTTTACTTCGTCCCATTCAATAGTAGCTTCCTGTTCTGTGGGAACAATAACGAATTGAATATTTGCACAGTCATGCCCCTTGTAAACGTATTTGAAGAGGTATTTAACGCTTTGAATTGAGCTACAAATCTCTACGTTAATGTGGGCGTTGTATTTCAGAGACAGGTATGGGTTGTATGGCACCACCCATCTGTTATCCACTTTGTTTCCCCCAAGATCAACAAAGTTACCATCATCTCGGCGTTGATATTTTGGGTAACCCAATGGTTACACAATGGTTACACAGAACAATTATGAATAGCTGGAATATAAGCAACTTGTTGACAAAATTCTTTTAACATTTGATGATTCAATGCTTTCAGATTTTTATTTGTTGCAAATAGCCTAATAGCATCGTTAAGAAAATGACGTTAATTTTGTAATAAAGTTTGTATACTACGTGTCATTAATATTTCGTAGTCTTGAACTGTACATTCTCCATTACTAACACGATCAAATAGCCTATATCTCGAAAAATTTGTTGAGATTCATGTTGTCGAAATGATGACGATAACAAAAAATACTTTTGAATACTTGATGTAAATAATAATTTTCCTTCTAACAGGAATTCACTTCCTTCAATTTTATCACTGTAAAATGGTCTGTCATTAACAGGAAGTAACTGATTAATATCCCCAAAAAATATACGAATAATCCACCAAACGGTTCATCTTGTCTTGATGGAATAGTTCTGCGTACTCTTAAATCAGTTTTCCTAAAAAGACTACATCCAATCATACTCATTTAATCTATAAAAAAAATTTACAACCACGAATTTCTTGTTGAAATTGAGCAAGTGAGTATGAACTGAGTTCTCTAAATACTTTATGTACTCCTACTTTAAAAGTACATTGGAGTATATTGTTGATCCATTAATATTAACAGCAGCAGCACCAGTTGGTGCAAGCAATTGATATGAAGATGATCCCAATGTTTGATTCAATCGACAAGAGAAATAATTAATTAAAGTACTCTTTCCAGAACCGGCTTTTCCTTGAATAACAATTCTTTTAATCGGAAGTTCTTCTTTGTTACCTTGTAGATAACCAAGTTGTTTTTCAAATATATTCTAATGTATTCAATTTATTCATTAGAAATTTTCTAATGTATTCAACACTTGTTGATTCACAATAGAATGCCAATTATATCTGATATCAATTTCTCTTCTACCTAGATCTACTTCTTCCTGAATAGTATTTGATCCAGCAGCTACGTCCATCCAATCATATGGTTGATCTACTTCTAATTGGTCTATTTCTTCAAAATCTTCTTCGTCTTCCAAATTTTGTAGCATATAATCCATATCATAATTCAGAATATCGTCATTCCCAAAATGCTGCTCATATATAATCTTCCAAGTACTATTATGTGGATTTAGATCATTCAGTTGTCGCCAGGGAATATGTAATAAAACATGTTGCTTGTAAAAATTTTCATTGTTCTCAACACCAGGATCATATTTAATTTTTGGTATGACTAAGAATAAAAGGTACTTTTGGTACTATAATTTGCACCTCCTTTATAAATTTTTGTAAAAAAATCTGTTAAAGGCATATTTTCAAATTCCGTTGATCGCTGTTGATATTTCTCCAAAGAATTTGAAATAGAAATGCTTCCATCCTCTCTATTCATATCAAGTTGTTCACATACATTATGTGATAAATTAATTAAAACAAATTGACGAGACGATCGAAACAAAGCCCAACTCATTAAAATCCAAAAAATTTCGTGAGCAGAATAATCACGTTCAGCACACATTTTTATCAAAATCTTTTAAACTATTTGTTGAACACTAACATTACTATGTGACGCTTGCACTGTTTGTCTAATGAAATGTTTCATACCTTCCGATCTTGGTTGAGCTTTGCTAGCGTACTTAGCAATCTACTTAAGAACAGCGTGAATAGAAACGATGGCTTGTGAATCAATATTTGCTCGCCAAATTTTCAAAATTTGTGGACTATGGCTATTTAAATATGAATTATTTCTTTTTGAAATATATTCTAATTCACCATGAATAAATTGAATCTTACTTTCGTTGACACATTCTTTTGGAAACTTAAAACGACAAGTAGTTTCAGAAGAATTTTTTTCCTTTCTTTGACAATAAGCTTTAAAACATTTATGCATTTGTACTGCACGTATTAAATGATTGTAATCAACATCTTGATCAGGTACGTCAGTAAAATGCATTTTTTATGGATGTATATCATAAGTTTGAGAAGGATCTGGATGGCAAGTAGATATACATTTATCGAAATACTTAATAATTTCTTGTATTCTTACAATATCATCTGGATTAAGATTATTGAGATCAGGAGCATTTTCAATCCAGAAAATACCATGCATATGAGGACTACCTCTATGTTGAAATTCAATACGGAACCGGAAATCTATGACTTTGAAATATTAAAAAAAAAGTTCCATAAAAAATTCTAACCTTTTATGAAAAAAATATGGAACAATTAAATGATTAAAATTCAATAATTTTGATATACGAATGAATTCAGTATTTTGATTGAGATTGGCATATCCATAATCAGGATCAAGAATACGATAAACCTCTGGCCAATATAAATCAGCTGCTCTTAATGTAATAAAAACAGTAGGAGTTCCTAATTCTTCAACCATATCCAATAATTCTCGAGACCTCATGTACCAATAAAAGCTTGACGACCTTAGATTAGCATTGTAAGATAAAATTGATTTAAACAATCTTGGTTCGCTTTGTAATATTTCTTGAAGTTGTTCGATTGTTTCAATACCATGTAAACGTGAATTTTTTTTAACACAAATATTTCCATTCTGCAAAGCTCTCCAACGCATCAGGCTGTTAAAAGCAAAAAATCGAAATCTTGGATGTTGAGCAAATCTGCCATCTTCATACATCATGAGAAATTTAAAATACAAACTATTGGAAATTTTACGAAACCTCGCATCTTTAAGTTCACCTTTTCCAGTAGGAAATAAAGTTGGGAAAGCTCTACAAATATATCCGTCGTACGTAAATTCATTAATATGTACAGAATTTATTCTAGGCCAAGGTAAAACACGAGATCCATCATTATCTTCCTGAATTCCGAACACATTATTTACTGCCTCTCGATTACATTAAAAAGTGACCGTTGGAGTTCCAGATTCATAAATATTATTTAACAATGGATTTTGGTCATCATCTTCACTATCCAAATTAACATTATCCGAATTAAATTATATATTTTGTTGTTCTAGACTACATAATATTTGTCGAAAAACACTTTCATTATCAGGTAATCTTTCTAAATTATTTTCGTCAATTATAATATGACGATACCAAGGATTATTGTTTTTAAGACATGCCAAAGCAGCCTTGACATTATTGCGATTTACAATAAAATCTTTATACACAAAACATCTCTTTTAACAATGTAACTTAACATCAAACGCAAATATAAAAGTACAAAAAATATTTTCACTTTCCGATATTGATAAAAAAAATATACATGAAAAATTAATAAATAATTTAACATACGATTACAAAAATAATTTATAATATTATAAAAGATACTATGAAAAATATTTTATAAAAAACACAGCACACCAGTATCTTTCATTCAAGAAAAACGCTAGAATATTCGGTATATACACTGTTTGTCTAAAACCACGGAACGCATTAGTAACAGACTATATAGTAACTAGCTGAAGTACCCGTTCTACGCCCGGGTGGCGAGCATTTTTATTGGCACATATTGATAAAGCCACGGCTGGCTATGAAGTTTAATTTGGGCGAAAAACCCTTGTAGACCACATTTTTGGTGTAAACTCTGTGGTCTTTCTTTAAGTTGCCTTGTTGGTCAGTTCCTAGGACTTTTATCTTGACTTGCTGAAAGGACTTTGTTCTTGAAAATGCTACATAAAGTTGTCCATGACTGAATACTGGAGATGCCAAATAAATACCAACTGAGTCCAGTGTTTGTCCTTGGCTTTTGTTGATGGTCATAGCAAAAGCAAGTCTAAATAGGAACTGTTTTCGTCTTAATGTAAAGGGAAGGTCAGGGTCACTGGGTGCAAGAATAACTATTGGAATAAATACCCTGGTACCTTTAAAAGATCCGGTCAGGATTTTACAGTCAATGACTTTTGACATCATTTGCTTGACGACCATTCTGGTGCCATTGCAAAGACCTCTTGTTGAGTCAAGGTTTCGTAGCAACATTACTACTCCACCAACTTTCAAGTTAAGTCTATGAGGAGGCATACCTCCCGGTGTTAAGCTGTTCAAAAACTCCATTGGATAGTTTGCTGCCTCCTCGACATTTGCACTATGTTGCTGAATAGAATCTATGCTGGTATAGCATTTCAATTCAGATTGAATTCGTCTAATGACATTTTCATTAAGTTCAAGTGACTCGTGGTTTTTTGGAGTCAGGATTGCATGGTTAGCAATGTTGTCATCTCCTGATTGGATGACCTCAGGAAAGATAGCATCAACAATACACCCATTTTCAATGCAGACTGGAGGAATTTCGAAGAAGCCTTCCTCTAATCCAGGCTCTTGGAGTTTTCTATTCCCAAGTTGTAAAAGCCAATCGGAAAAGCCTTGGTGTTCTGATGGGACATTGTCCTAATTGCCACGCATGTTTTCGTCTAACTTTAAGACCTGAATATTTTTCCAGCACTTACTATTCTTCATGCATGAAGAAAGTATTTTGGTTCTGCTGCCGTGTGGAACAACAGGGAGAATTTGTCTAAACTCTCCACCGAAAAGAAAGACCGCACCTCCAAATGGTTTTTAGATGGAACTTTTGGATCTTCAGATGCCGTATTAGTCCCATGTCGAATATTACAGGTTGATGTTTCATTTATTAGAATAGGCAGCTTGAAACGACTGTGGGAAGTTCTTCCCCCCTCAAGCAAAGTTGCTGCTATGCCTGTAAATGCACATGGCAAAACTAATTCATTTTTGCTACGCACATAGTGCGTGATTGTGTTGTAAAGGAAGGTTTTACCACTTCCGCCAGGTCCATCAATAAAGAATAGACGTTTGGGTAAGTCAGGGTTTCCAATTGCTTCCCTGATTTTGTCGAAAGCGCTTCTTTGCCCTGGGTTGAGCATTTGAAACTTTTCTTCGAACATGGTTTTTTCGGCAATTGGATTGTAATATTTTCCAGAATGGATTGGCTCGTCATAGCTGCCGACTGGAAGTTCTAGGCCAAAATCTACCAATGACTTTCCATATGTTCGAAGGACAGATTCAATTTCTTTAAGCGTCAAATAGAGAGCTTTTTCTCCATCAGAAAAGCGTCTCTTATAGTCTTGCATAAGATTGTCCTTATGTCTGTCGAATAATGCTGCTGCATCCGACGGCTCACACAAGATACAAATAAATGCAAACAACTTCCTAAGTTGTACTGGCATTTGATGGGTTGCAGCTTCTGTTAGGCAAGTATCCCATTCTGAGTCAACATCAGTTAATCCCCTTGCAATGCATGCTTCTTGGAAAGTTGCAAAGGGGATAGGATTTCCTTCGACCGTTCTTTGTTCCTCGAAAGATGTTGCTCCTCTAACATTGAGAAGGAGAATTCGGTGGAACCATTTTTCTCTATCCGTGGGACTTACGGCAAACATTCTGCTAATTGTAGTTTCATGTCCTCTAAGACGTGGTTTCCATTTAGAATTTTTGTCATCCCAGGTATAGTGTTCGGGAATTTCAATATATAAATACTCTCGGGCATTAGGGTATTCCTGATTAAGTGTAAACCAAGCCAGAATTTGGACTTGGTGGCTTTTTGCTGTACAGCTTCAGCTTCCTTGCCTGGTATAAAACATATTGTCTGCTTGTCCTCAAGGTGGACATTTAATCTTTCCACATCATCAGTTTGGTGGTGCATTTTGTATTCCCTGAGCCTCCAGCATGCTTCAGGTGCGCTTACATACCGGGTTTCCAAGTAATTTTTTCTTCGTCCCATTCAAATGTAGATTCCTGTTCTGTGGGAACAGTAACGAATTGAATATTTGCACAGTCATGCCCCTTGTAAACGTATTTTAACAGGTATTTAACGCTTTTAATTGAGCTACAAATCTCTACGTTAGTGTGGGCGTTGTATTTCAGAGACAGGTATGGGTTGTATGGCACCACCCATCTGTTATCCACTTTGTTTTGCCCAAGTTCAACAAAGTTACCATCATCTCGGCGTTGATATTTTGAGTAACCATTGACATTGCTGTTGGTTTCGGCACAGATATCTTTTGGGAATTCATTTGTGCATTTGCTGTTTTCCATACACGGTGCGTTTGGATTTAATGGACCACATGGGCCGTGTATCATACAGGATTTTACAATTTCATGTAGCCTCGGGTGGGCATCTTTATCAGGGAGTTCTGCACAGACAATGTTGTCAATTCTTTCATTCTCCCAGGCTTTGCCTTCCGGGGCCATGAATAGCAATATGTGCCCATGTGGTAGACCACGTTTTTGGAACTCGATCACGTGGAGCAAAGCCCTAACACGTCCAAATCTATGGTGTTTGGTTAAGTCTTCAAGTAGCAATTTCAGTTTCAACTCAAACACTCTTGCTACTAAATCAGGCCGGTCGCATGGTTGCTGACCGCGAAGTAAGATTTCCCTGATTTCCCTCAATTTAGGATTGCACGTGAATGGTACAAATAAGTCAGGTTTGCCATATTCCCTGACCATGGCAATAGCATCTTGGTAATTTTGAGCCACATATTTCTTGGACTCCCTTGGAAGGTTGAAGGCAATATAACTTTCTTTCCGGGCAATATGTTAACGTCCCCAAAATTGTGGTTGTTCACAAATCGGTGAAGGACATCATAGTCTTCAGCTCTTACTGTGTTTTGATTTTTACTTCCATATTCCTTAAGGAATGGAAGTATGGTGATGGCAAAAAAAATCGTGTTCGAGATTATTGCAGATTCTGATTCTACTACACTCAAAACATGAAAAAAAGTCGTTTTCCGAAAAGTGTCTGTGTGTGTGTCTGTGTGTGTGTCTGTAGATTTTTTTTCTATGGCAAACGATAACTGCCGCAAATTCAAACAGAATCAAATAATTTTTTGCATACAGCCCTGACTTGTAGAGTAATCGCGACCTGTTGTTTTTGGTGAAGATCGGTTGAGGGAAAGGGGTAGTTTACCTGCAACGGTTTTTTTTTATCAAGGGAAATTTTTTTTTTTGGCAAACGATAACAGCCGCAAATTCAAACAGAATCAAATAATAATGTTTCGTATACAGCCCTGAATTGTAGAGTTCTCAAGACCTATTCTTTTTGGTGAAGATCGGTTAAGGGAAAGGGGTAGTTTACCTGTAACGTTTTATGTTTTAACAAGGGTATTTCCTATGGCAAACGATAACAGCCGCAAATTCAAACAGAATCAAAAGATTATTTGCATACAGCCCTAAATTGTAGAGTTCTCAAGACCCATTGTTTTTGGTGAAGATCGGTTAAGGGAAAGGGGTAGTTTACCAACAACGTTTTTTTAACAAGGGTATTTTCTATGGCAAACGATAACAGCCGCAAATTCAAACAGAATAAAATAATTTTCTGCATACAGCCCTGATTTGTAGAGTACTCAAGACATATTGTTTTTGGTAAAGATCGGTTAAGGGGAAGGGGTAGTTTACCAGCAACGTTTTTTATCAAGCGTATTTTCTATGGCAAACGATAACAGCCGCAAATTCAAACAGAATCAAATACGTTTTTGTATACGTCCCTGAATTGTAGAGGTCTCAAGGACTTTCGATTTTGGTGAAGATCGGTTAAGGGGAAGGGGTAGTTTACCTGCAACCTTTTACGTTTTAGCAAGAGTAAAGTACTTGAAAATTTTATTTAAACTTTTTGAAACAATGGTAATTGTTAAAAATAAAATATTTTGTTGCCAGGCAATAAAATTAAAATTTTTTCATTTTAATATAATATAATATTTTTCATTTAATACGGCAATAAAAAGGCAGGTAAGACACACACACACACACACACGCACACACACATATCTTAGAATATAGAAGTCATGTATGGTTCTCCATACCTATATTTCGAAACAAATTCGAACGGTTTGCCTCGGTCTTGCAATAGGCATCAACCACGAATTGGTGAGTCAGCTTTCCTGCGTTGAGGAACTCGTTAAAGTTTCCATCACGAATGGCAAAATGGTATGAATACCATTGAAGCTGGGACACATTTCCTTGACCAACAGCTTTCTTCAGATCTGTGGTCCACCCTGAATCCCCATATGGGAAAAGCAAAGGGTAGCACATTGGGCCACAGAGTCTACTCAGGATGGATATATTTTGTAAAATTCCGCTTTTCGGATAAATTGTAATATCCCGATTTTCTGGGGGTGCACAATCAACCCTTTGTCTTTCAGCGTTTGCCTCGCGCTCTTGTTGAAGTTGATTTTGTGGCATGTTTTCTCTGTGTTGCCGTTGACTTACAGCATTAGCTTCACATTCTGCTTGAAGCTGCTCTTGTGACATGGCCGCTCTACGGCGTCTTGCAGCTTCAGCATTACGTCCTTTTTTTGCTGCAATTTCTTCACCAGTTGGTGGTTGCTGGCGTTTAGGAGGCATATTTGATCGAATTTCATTACTTATTCATTGGATCATCAGAAATACATATAAATTTCACAATTAAAACATATACAGAAATATAGGACAATTACAAAATATATAGACGTACCTGTATACAAAATTACAAAACATATCAACACAATCGCATAGTAAAACCATTAAAAACTATAGGAACGGATAAATGTATACAATCGATGCCGGTAAATATCATTTGTTTATTTACCTGTTACTATGGTAACATACCGATGACGGACACACTACCTAGCGCGTTATATTATAGATGTAGGTTATGTAATATATTCAAATAAATACACTCCAATTAAGTTTATTAACACATTAATATGTTTATCTAGGTGAAAATAAACCTACTTGCAGTGTATTTATTTGAAGAGATTACATAGGAGACCTGCAGGAAACCCAACGATTTACTTGCAAAGGAATAATATAGGTTATGTATAATAAGTATATTAGTATAAGGTATTTGTACCTGTTATTTTTTTGGAACGGTATTTTCTTACCTGGTATTTTAAATACTAGTTTAGCCCACCTCTATTATGTACGTTGTGCAGTAGTGGAATCCATTTTGATAGATTTGAATAAAAAATATCTACATTTTGCAAGTATATCTGAATATATGTGACGATAATTTCAAAGTGTATGCTATGTATTATTCAAACCTGCGACATTTCAGTTTATCTCTGCAAAACGTACGTAAGGTGCTTTCATAGTGACATAAATTATACTTGCAGAAGAAATGTATTATTTATTACTACAATACATAACATGTATTATGAAATATTTTATATTACATTTTTTCTTTAAATTATTAAGGAAATTCATCTTTATAACATTTCTTACAAATACCATATGAAACTGCATACAGACCTTAACAATTAAACAAGACTTTTTCCCAGTAGTTAACACTGAGTACCTAAATATCTCGTTTCCAATACTTCGATTGATATAATTAAAGAAGGACAATATACCAATGAAACAAACATGTTTTAAAATTTCTCATATTACGTTGAGTGTTATTGCTTTCTATCTTTTAAAATATTTAATATTATGACATGAGTATAGATGTTTTATCGTCTGCAGAACATCTGTTAGAGTATACGATTAATCGTATCGTGTGTGATCCCATGTACGGTATTTGTTATGACTCATGTAGTGCCTTTTACTTTACTAAACTCGATAGAATACGTGTGTTTTAGATACACTAAAAGTAATAAAGGTGTTATATAATATCTATCAGCAAACAGCCTAAGTATATCTGGTGGAAAATTAGGCTACAGAACGCTATAACGTTAGAGCAGCAACTGGAATACTTTCTCTCTATAAGTAACCTGTCTACGCTATCTTGATATTGCCGTAACCGTGGCAACAACCGTGCGGCTAATGCTATACGAGTTTTCATCAAAAGTTTCGTGCAATACTTGTTTGTTTAATTTTAATTAGTGTCTTAATTCATTTGTATGTGTACTGCCTCCTCCAAAATAGTTTTAGTCAAATGTAACACGTATTTATGCCACGTTCAGTCAGTTATGCCAATGTTTGTATCAGTATTAAAATATTAATCGAATACAATTTTTGATATAACATTGAACTAGCTGAGCAATTTTTGTTTCACGTTTTGAGCAGTCGCGAAACGTTGCCCTTTTGTGGCACTTTTCATTATCTGGAAGAGAAAAAGTCACGTTTAGAAATACTTGGCGAATATGGCAGTTGCGGTGACATTGCCATACATTTTTGTTTAAAATTCTTGAACAAGTAGAGACTTATGTGCTGGTGTACAATTAGATGCAATTTTCGTAAATTATACTTACGTATATCTGGCGGTTCTCTTTGAATATCTGTGCAAAAAATAAGTGCTTTATCTATATAAGTGCTGTAAAATGTCTGAATAACACCTTTTATAAATTACAAGATTTGCCTGACTATCACGATAGTCAACTCTTTCACGACAGAATTTTAATATTTTCTGTGTATAAACTGTTTGTTCATGCATACCAGATACATCAGAACCCTTCTGAACAGTTTCACTGCAATACCTGATTTTTTACATGAAATTTCATTTGTGTTCTTTAATCTTGCATTTGTAGTATGTCGATAAAATTGCTTAATTCTTCAAAATACAACTGACTTCATTAGCTATCAAATCTGTTCTATGCTCTCCAACGGGCCTACAATTTTAAACGATTGATTCAAAAATTACACGACTTTTTATATCACACCTCGTATAAGCCATCTTCATAATTTGGATCGTCTTGAAGATATTTATTCATGGCTGTCCACAGTTTCTATTATTTTTAATCCAAGGTGATTTTATTGATCTACACTTTCTACTTAAAAGTTTCATCGCTCTAATAATTAAACTAACCATCTGTTGACCTCAATTATAGAAAGAATGTACGTAGTATAGTGAGTACGTTTTAAGACTTGTCAAAACTTTTTTAAACACAATTGTAGAATTTGTTTCGAGTTGTTCGAGTTGTTCTGGGGCAAGCCCCCTTCAGCCATATGGGTAGGAGAGTTGGTTGGCTGGTTTCGCTCGCCAGCGCTGCCCGGCCGTTGAGAAGCTGGAGGTAAAATTCTACCTGAATGTTAAGGAAAAGTGTCTGAGTTGGTGATGGTGTGGCAGCCTCTATGAGAGGATGTTTTAGTGCCAGACTTCAAGACATAGGAGACCAGAGACGAGCGGCGTGTGCCGCTAAAAAAGATGGCGGGAAGCGTCGTAATGGCGTCAAGGGATCGGTGTGGGACAGGTTTTGTGTTACGTAGTTATGTTTTGTGAGATTTAAATTATTTTGTTTTATTATTGCGTAGTAAGGAATAGATGATGATTGTGGACGGGGCAGAGGAGTTGTGCACGGTTGAGTTTATTTTATTTTATTCAGTTTGTTATTGCCAGTGTAACTCATTATTCAGGTCCATGGAGCCACCTGATGCGGGTTCTTCTGTGTGGAAGCTAATCTGCAAGAGCCAGGAGGTGGTTGATGAGGAAGTGAGGCGCTGTGTATTTCAAACTGGTCTATTGATGGGAGTGGCGATTGATTGTATTGCTGTGAGGGTTTTGGCTGTTTTGGCGTGTTTCCAGTTTATTTTATGGAGAAAGGTGTCTAAGTCAGGGAAAGGTTTAATCAGGGCATATAAAACTGTGTTGGAGGTTTTGAGTTGTAGACGCAACATGTCTGGCTTAATGTTACCATGTGATACCTAGGCCTAGTTATGTTATTTCACAGCCATATTACTTAGGTCACGAACACAAACTGTTTTTCATACAATTTATTAAAATTTCCTTTAGGAAGATCAATAATGTAATTAAAATTGTTTAACAATTACTGTAACAATCATCGACAGCATTTACTTATTGTTTAGTGTCCAATATTGCTCAATAGATTTTCAAGTAGATGAAATTATATGACTGTTTATTCAAAAGTTAATTTAAAAAATACTTTATATACCACTCTTACGTCCTTTGCGTAAGCGCTTTTAGTAAGTTCATTTAATATGAATAAAGTGTAATTATAAAACACCACAAGTTATTAATTTAATGATTAGAATTAGATGACCAGGAAGAATATTCAGCGTTATAGCAGTAGGTAAATTCAGACAGGAATTATTAACGTCATTAAAGATAGATTGAATATCAAAGTGAATGATGTTCAGAATATTTGTGAGTGACCCCATCCTAGTGTACATATAGTGTAGAGTCATTTCTAAGTAATCTAAGCTAAGTACAACGTCCGAAAACAGTACAATTTTTATATGATATGCCAGAGTATTGGCATTTACTTTAGTATTGTTTTGTTGATCACTTCAATAATTTGTAATACCATATTAGAAATTACCGGTAAATACTGCGATATGGCTTTATTTATTTTTTGTTTCTGTTTTTAAATATAGTAATAATGATTACATAATGTTACAGTTGTTACGAATATCCATTCAGTCATCTACATTTAATACACGTAATAGTCCTACACAATAACAACAATAAAAAATGAGCCTTACAATTTTGCAATTTAAAAAGCTATCTTACCTAACGTAATTAGTAATAAAAAACGAATTATTCATTCAAAGTTACTAAAATTATAAATTGTTTGTAACTTTTAGTTTTCCATCGTTTGTTTAATGCGTTGTAAGTTCTGAATTCATAATATGCGCAATTGATAAAGATTTCAATGCGTGGTTCTCCATTGAAACGTATTCAGTTAAAATGAAACTTGTTTTCTAAATGTATTTTAATAACCGACCTTTTAAATACTTTCTTTAGAAGTTATGTAACATTCCACTAACCGATAAACGGGTTAAATCAGCGTTTGGATTGATGCTTAATCTGTGAATTTTAGACCTAACAGTGAAATTTATATCATATATAATAATAATGATAATTTCCACAAACCTATATAAATGATAATTCTGTTACTGAATTAATGTCATGCTTTGTGATATACCAATAAAGGTAATGGTTGGCAGGTTTCTAATCCTAGGTTATGTGGGAATTGTTGACAGTAGGCCTACTCTGTATCATCTGATAACACTATTATTACGTTTAAATTGATTATATTAAGAATAAATTATTAAAAATCACTTATTTCTACATTAAACATTTATCCTCGATTCACTCGAGCAGAATTTCTGTGAAGCGCAATCCACAGGGATCCACGCCAACCACTTGTTTTGTACCTTCTTACAGGAAGTGAGAGTGTGTAGGTTTAGTTTACTCGTATTGGATTTGTTGATTGTCTGCTTCTTCAAGTCTATTAACATCTGGTGTATCAATCAGCCCTTATAACTACCTGGATGGTTGCCATCGTAATTAACACATGTGCCTGGGATAAGTCTTGTTTTATGGTGTTAGGCTGTATGGTCTATTGCAGTCGTAAGCAACCTCTGAATTTATGGAGGCGGATATATAATTGAGGGCCAGTTCAATGGCGCACCCCTCCCCAGCCCATCAACGCAAAATGGAAAGGTGCGGAGTTAAATAGCCGGACGTTGCAAACATTAGCTGTCGCTTTATAATACCCTTGCGCTTATATTTAACCGAATCAAAAAAAAATCTTTGCAGTATTTTTCATATAAATTTGTAAACATTTTTTACATTAGGAGTAAGGTCATCAACAATTTGATGAATCATGACAAAGACGATTTGACATTCCACATCTGTCTAATAGAACCATATTCCATATGCACCTCAATGTTGTCAAGAGCAATTGCTGTGGACAGGATCCCGCCTGCTTGCCTCTTCGTGCACAACGTTCACGTGATAATTTTCGAATGTTTAAATCCACTCTCAGTAGAGGTACTCCGTTGCAAGAAACAATTATGCTAAAAGTTTTCGATGAATTTTGGCGTCCAACAGATTACAAGAAATGGATAAGATTACGATGTTCTTCCTCGGCGCAGTATGAAAGTACAACTTAACGTTGGAATGAATTTTATGTAGTGTTGAAATATATTGCACGTAGTTATATAAAGGGCAACGTAACATACATTGCAACTACAAAAGCTGGTTAAATAAAGAGAAAGTAAATAGATTATTACAGTATTACTTTAGCGTAAACACACAAGCGCGCACCTTCACACACACACACACACACACACACACACACACACACACACACACACACACACACATAAGGGGTTTATATATATGATGTACGGGGGTTCCATTAAGGTTTCGTTGCTTCAGTAAACGCTCCATACGATAGGTGAGGTTTGACGGTAGACAGGTGTAGCGATAATGCGTGTCATACGTGTGACGTAATTGACGTTAAGGTGTTTACTAAGCGTCTGTGTAATTGAAATCCTCATCCCCTTCCTTCCAGACGCATTATTCTTTGAAATAACAAGTCGAATTTAATATTTTCTTCCTTGTTTGACTGTGTGGTAAAACAGATATTAATTTTCAAAAATTCAGTTATGTATACAATGAGTTATTTATATTTAGCCTTTCTTCGTTATCTTAAAATATTTGGAACTTCTTTCTAAGTTTCTTTTTAATCGTGTTACTGTACTACTTTCAATTTCATACATTTTCGTCGCATGCACAAACACATAATTTCTATCTATAGTGGTTCGCTCATAAGATAAAATAGAAATACATTCTTTGGGTTATTATATTCCTGTATGATAGAGCTTTGGTAACCTTCATCCAGACTCATTGCTTGTTCACCCAGTGCAAGTAAATAAATTCCTATCTTTTATTCCTCTTAATACTCCCCCTCGTTCTCTCTGTCTCTCTCTGTCTCTGTCTGTCTGTCTCTCTCTCTCTCTCTCTCCAATATTATTAATTTTAATCATGCCTACGAAATTCCTGATCTTCTAATTTTTAAATGACTAATATAACTAAATAATTACAGGAAACTTTGTAAACATACAAAATTATGTTCTATAACTTTGGACCATTCTGAAGTTATTCTAACGTAAACGTGTTATTCTTTGTAAGTATTTTCAGAGGTAAAAATATGAGTCCGCGAATTATTAGCTAAGAAAAAAAGGTTTCAGACAGTTTTATAATTCATCTAAAAAAGAATGTTGATCTATATTTACATTTAAAAATGAGAAGGAAATAGAAAAAAACTTTGTAAAACTTCTAGATCAACATTAAATATATAACAACTACACATTTTAGAAAGATAACCGGTATAGTAAATAGGAAAGCTAGAAGAAAATGAAAACAGGAATTTCAATAAATAAAAACAAGTTAATGAAACCCCCACTAAAAAAATTATGATACATTTTAGGTTAGTTGTCTCCAAGTCGCTTATATTAATATAATAGACGTATTTACCAGAAACCACCATCCCTCCCATCCATCTCCGTACCATCTCTGGTATTTACCAGAGATAGACGGATATCTGGTAAATACGTCTATTATAAAAAAAATAGTACAAAAGAAATCAAAAATGCGAGTACGTACTCACCCGTTTAACGTATTCTTAAATATGACCTTAGAGTCTGGAAGCAGCAGAATTAATCTAATGTATCTGTTAACAAGCCGACATCCTACATGTCAATGTATGATAATCTTCTACCGATCTTCTACATGACTTCTACCAATGATCTCTAAATTTTTCAAAAAACTCTGTTTACAATATTAAAAAATTCGTAAAAAACAATTCTAATTCAGAATTGTCAATATTGTTTTAAACGTTACCCCTCAATCGTCCTAGTGTTACATCGAATTACGGATGCAATTTTAAACAATTAGATAAACAAGTAAACAATTACTGAGGTGTCTAGTCAGTTATCAGTAACTGACAGGAAAAATAAGTTCAGTCTTTTTCCAATTGTTGCGAAAGCTTCTGATAAATTTTGCTAGAATCTAACTGGAAGCTAAACAGATTGTTTAAAAAAATTCCCCATTTTGTATGTGTGCACATCTAAAACATTGGTTAGGAAGAAGATTTGCTAAACTTAAGCAAATAGAAAAAGCCATAGCACAAAAAGCTGTCGTGGGGCCACTACCACTACTAAACATAATTTACACGCCATACGTTGCTGAAAGTACTCCTATTCCTGCAAATGGAAAGATGTAGAAGAAGGAGAAAAATTCAAACAGAGAACAACCAAGTTTCGAATAGCCAGAAAGATAGAGAAACTTTTGAAAAACTAAAATCGGTGCATATAATAATTTTTACTAAAACTTTGTGGAAACGAGTTTTGTACAAAATAAATACTCAATTCCTGTTTATTAACGCGTGTTTTTGTTATAATTAAAGATATTTATGTAATTTAATTGAAGAGTATTTGATGTAACCCGCAATTATACAAACGTGACAAGAAAATAAAGTAATAATGTACAATGAAAGTGACAAGCAAATGTTAACTTTTGCCTATAATATGTGTTATGTTTTAACGGGAGGATTTGACTGACAAGAAAAGTGAGAACAGGGAAAGCGGACAGACAGGTGTCTGCAGTCGTTCAAACACAGAGGTAACAAAAATTGTTTCAACTCTCGAAAGAATAGAGAAAAAATAAAACTTAATCACAAATACAATTTGTTTTCCAGTCGGAACAGAAGCGTAACAAAAAACCAAACAGTCTACGACAACACAATGCTGAAGTTTACTGACAGCTCCATTTCAGACCTTGTTGTACTGACAGCAGCCTCTGAACAATGTCGGATAAAATTACAAACGCTTCATTGCGGTCAACACAGGACGATCGAGAAATTCTATACTGTTTTAGATGTACTGAGAATAACGACGATAATCGAAGATAAGCGCAGAGCATGGGTGCACAGCAGATACGTAATGGTTCGCAAGCACGCGCTTTGTGCTGCTTATTATAACATCTTACCTTGTGTTATTACGTAGGGAACCCGCATTAATTGGTTCTGCCAATTATACAGGCTGCCTTCGTTGTGACGAGCTGAAAATTAATCACAACACCTAAACAATTAATATAAAAGGATACTGGGAAGGAGGGAAGGGGAGACTGTTGATTTATGCACTCAGTTTAGTCGGTACTAAAGATGACATCTCTTTATTACATAATGCGATTAATTGTTCTATTTAAGTTCTCAACATATATGGTTCAACAGCTTACAGTTTACAAGATGATTATTTAGTATATACTTTCACAAGGGCCCTCAAAATAAGATGTACATCAATTTAATTTATTCCACGGATCCGGGATTGAATATAGTATGTTAATAATGTTCACCTCGCCATATACAATCTTGAAAATTGTGCCATTTGAAGAATGGACTTTATTAATCTTTTTAAAACAATAAAGTTTTCAGTTTAAACTTTTACTCTTTTACTACAAACAGTTTTATTAGATTACAGACTACATGTTACATATAATGCCTGTCTTTTAAAGTCTTAAAGTGGTGAGTTAAATTGTCTTTTGCTGGTTATAATTTTAGTATCTCATAACCATGGAAGACAAGCCTCCATGTCACCTGTGGTTTCTGTAGTTGATGCAGATTTGGCTCTTCGGTCCTCGGTGTGTTTCCTGAAGGTCTGTCGTTACCTTAGTATCCGGTGACGGTGAAGTTCCTGACATATGTTACATCATTCTGGGTGTGATACTCTCTTCTTAGATGACTGTAGTAAATCTTGTTGTTAGAATAATTAAAGCGAAAGTTTGTTTCACTGGTATTCACTTCACATGATTATTTATTAGTTGATTATTTATTTCACCTCATGGTTCTAGTACTGTCTTAATTACATAGTTTCTTATTTAAGAATTGATAGAGATGTCATCGACGCACAATTTAGTTATTTAAATATTCTTTAGTAAACATTCACATATTCATATCCGCGTCGCGAACCAACGCTGTGCGCAGCTTACGGCGTGAGCGCTCCATTGCAAGTGGTAAATAGTTAAGGGGTGAGAGTAGTAATTTCGCGACATTTACTATACAGCATAAAAGTAGTTCCATGTTCCTTTTTTATTTAAAGGATTAAAGTATGACTATTTAATTAAACAGAGATATTCTTAGTTACAGACGTTATTAAAGTACATTACAGTGGTCTTGTTTAATTATTTAAATAATGTCAAATTTACAAGTATATTTAGTTTGTTTAGGGGTCGGAAATCAAGTTAATTCTGGTTAGTGCATGTCTATGCAGGATTAATTAACAAGCTTTACCCTTTCTGTACAATCGTATTCCTTTTTATTTTATTATTACAACTCTTTATTAAATATTATTATTATTTAATGATAGCAATAAGATTTAGTTTAAATGTGCGATTTTATTAAAAATTTAAAATTTCTCAGCCTACACATTACCTATTTATTAATTACCATATTTTTATTAATGAAATCGTCACATTATGTGGAGCACACAAGTGTTAGAGTAGAATTATAGTACATAATTTGAACTGCGCCTCTAACAAGGAAATGCATACAATTTAATTTGCAACAGGTTAAAGCTACGCTCAATGTATGCACGTCTAAATGTTCAGATTGAGTACAATAAGACTTGGTTTAAGTAACTGTGGGCTGTGTGTTGAGTTGGCTATGTGTGTAGCCTATTGATTACTCTTTACAAAACTGACAGCAAGCAGTGACCAGTGACCAAGACCTTTGACTCCTTTGTTTAGTTCCGTCATTTGTATAATTCCTTGTTCTAATCAAGACATATATTTGTTTATTTCCTGAAGTCTGTTGAAATCAATTAAATATAGTACTCAATTAAGCATGTATTAAGCAGTGTCCCTATGGGCTCTTGCACATCGGCTACGTCAGTGTTATGATATGATAAATGTAGGTTCATCGACTAAGTTGGGACTAGATTACGGTTAACTTGAGTTTGGTCAGAGGAATTTGTACTGTTCAGATTGTCGGGACAAGGACAGAACTGGTACCTTTTCACCTCTCAGAAATCTTACCTTTTTAAATCTTTATGTATTTCATAATCACTATTAATCCGTTCATAATTTGGGCGGTTGATTACAAAAACTTCTTGTAGCCTATAAAAACTGAATTCCATATATTCGCTAAAATATTAATATTTTTTAAAGTTCTCGTTAATATTTATATAACTGGACAGAAATTACGAACTAAACGAAGAGAATTAAAATTAAACTTTATATTGTGTTATATTGTCGATTTACTCGGTATATAACAAGGATAAAACACAGATTATTAATAGTAGGTCTATATGCGAGGTCTGTAAATTAAGTAATGAGACTATAATTCAGTAAAACCTTTTATTTAGAATCAAACTATATCTAGACTCTATCGCCTTCAAAATAGTTCCCTTGGGAAGCCACACAGCGTTTTAGACAGTTTTTCCACTCTTCACATCAGTACTGGAACTCAGAAACTGGAATCTCCTTCAACTGGTCGGTTACATTCCTTTTAATGTTGTCTGTCGTCCCAGAATAGTGTAATTTAAAATGTTTTTTTTTTTAATCTCAGGAAGAGAAAGTAGTCACAGGGACTCAAGTCAGGTAAATACGGGGGCTGAGGAACAACAGGAATATTTTTCTTTGCCAAAAATCATTAACCGAGAATGCTGTATGACAAGGTGCATCATCATGATGCAGCATCCAGGTGTTCACAATGGCTGGTCTTACACGGGCAACTCCTTCCCGCAGCCTTTCAAGAATTTCTCGGTAATCATGTTGATTGACAGTCTGTTCTGTAGGCAAAACCTTTTTCTGGGTAATGCCATTACCATCAAAGAAACAAATGAACATGGTTTTTATTTTTGATTTGATTTTTGAATGATGTTTTTTGAGACCAATTTCGCACAAACTTTTCTCATTCCCAATTCGCTTGTCGAAATTTGACAAACTGTAGTGTGGTTCAAATTTAATTGTTCTTCGATGATTCTGATGGTTAATTAATGGTCAGACTGCACCAAGTCCCCTGATTCAATCAACATTGCCGTCAGTTCTTGACACTGACTAACTTCCAGAGCCTTAATTGATTCCTTAATTGAGCCTTTGTCAATTTTGTACAAGTCTCAGTAGCATTGCGCCCGAGTTTACCATAAAACTTGATTGCACAACATTGCTCGTAATTGATATCACTCATTTTTATAACGCAGAATAAAATCTCACTTCACAAAAAGATTGTTTACGTTTCACGTTGCAACAAGAGATAATATATATTAATACTCAATGTCAATCAGCTGTTTATCTACCGTCTGTGTTAATGGAAACCTTAGAGTGTTGACATATTGACTGGTACATGATTAGTCTCATTACTTAATTTACAGACCTAATGTATCATTCTAAAAATAATAGAATTACCTGCCATATTCTACTACATACAAACAGCCATAACACATAAAAATAAAAATGTACAATGTGAAATAAATATTAGCAACACATGGCACCTGACACTCTTCATGGCGGTGAGTTTGTTCTGCTTTTTTCATTGTTTTTTTCTTAATCTCCATTTCGTCGTTAAATAATTAGCTTATGGCTATGTTAATCTTGATATATCTTATACTCCTATGCGTACGCATTACACAACTGGTGCAGTAGCGTTCTAACGTTGAACACATATTGTGTGTGTGTGTGTGTGTGTGTGTGTGTGTGTGTGTGTGTGTGTGTGTGTGTGTGTGTGTGTGTGTGTGTGTGTGTGGTTGGGCAGAGCATCGTTTCTCGCGGTCTGTGTAGCTGACGTAAGCTATCGTTTCCCTCGATTGTGGAAGGACTCTCTCGATGCGTAAGACTGTGTACACCCTGTGAATAAAAATAGAGCACCACATCACGGAGCACGGAGTGTTGTTGCGTTTTCTACAACGGTTTACCAATTATTGTGTAGAATATTTATAATTAGTAAATTGTTTTATTTCAATCGTGTTTATTAGGTAATATAATATGAAATATATTGTACGTATCTTACGTTTGGTGAGTTGGACAAACGTAAACTTGCTATATTGCTGTATATGAGTTTGTATTGTTAGTTTGTTTATTGCGACAGTCAGTAAAGTTATAATGAATATTTTCTTTTTCGTTCAGTTACTTATTCCACTGTTTAAACTTGAAATTCTAAGGCAGCTTCTTGGCAAGCTAAAATGCTTGTCTATTCAGTACTTAATAATCTTTTTGTTGGTAAGTTGTGATGATATTTTTCGTGATGTATATAATGTTGTGAAAAATTATTTACTCTTAAGGAAAATAACTTATGAGGTCGTATCCTTATGAGGATTTTACCTCTGGTCACAAAAGAAAAGAAAGCTACCTTAGATTACGTCGCCTGCAGAAAAGGAAGAGAAATTCATTCGCTCTACGTTGCTATCGACAAAATGATTTTTTAACAGGAAACATGATAATGGAAAAACTCATGTAACTTTTTCATAACTGAAGTGGAGTTGAAAAGGAGGACTACAACAAAGTAAATATGAGTTAGATGGCGATAAGCTACCACAGCTCAGATAGTGACTGCTGACTATCACCTGATGTTGTAAGAAGTTATTAATACGTGACGGAAACCTTAGAATCCTAGAGGTCAAACCGTTGTGATTAGAATTGTTTCTGAAAACGTTAGCTAACGTTATTATTTAAAAATAATAATAATAGCAACATGCTATCCAGTTCTATTTAAAAAATTTTTAATAATCTCAGTCATCTCTCTAACTGCAGGCTGAACTAATCGTCTACATTTGGCGCATTTCATTTAGTATTCTACTACTAATGCCATTATTTAGAAATATGTTAAACAACACGATTATTCGATAAAAATACTGTACGTTACACCCATGTTTTCCTACTTCTTGTTAATTATTCACGTCATTTGCTACCACTGTAGAAACAGTGTTAACACAAAATAACAAAACGTTGTACCGTAAATACCAATTATTGACAGTATTGGAATCAACGGGAAGTGTAATACTGTTCACAAATATTTATGCAGTAAGTATACAAGAGACATATTTGTACGCCTTAAAATCTGTTTACTTCTTTACTTCTTTAATAAGCGAATCGTCTGTTCCGGTCTCAAAAGAAATACACACACACACACACACACACACACACACACACACACACACACACACACACACACACACACACACACACACACACACACACTTCACCAACACTTTTTAAGTTTTCCTTTGTTCAATAGGCTTGTATTGCCAGCTTCCTTAGGCAACTACCATTTGGCATCCTTTTGAGGTGAACAATCCATCTTTCTTAGTTTTCACACAATATGATCTTGGAATTAAAAATTTCCAACTTGCTTTGTGTCTTCATTATATAGTCTACCTCTTTGTGTGCAGCCTCTAACAGATCGCAAAAATCTCATCTCCGATACCCGTATCCGACTTAGATGTTTCTTTACTGGAACCCAACTTTCGGAACCAGACAAAAATACTGGCACAGGCATTGTCCTAAAAAATCGTAGTCGAGTCTCCTTGTTTCCCACAATAACGCTTGATGAATTGTGCTAGATTTGACTGAAACTTGGCCAACTTATGATCAACAACATGATCCATGTCACAAATGACGTCACAACCGAGACAGCGGAAATGTGACACCTGCTCTATATTCTTATTATCCAATACAATCTTAGTTTGTAAGGAATACTTTCACTCAGAAGGCGTAGTATTTGTCTTCTGCACATAAAGTTTTGTTGTAAAATGTGTTTTACAAAGAAAATATAAAGATCGTTTGCGGACAAAGATCTGTCGGAGGAAAACAGATTGCAGATGGGTATATATTTGTTAAATCGATTCTGCAAAGACTCTGGATTGCAAATATCCACACTTAAAACTAAGGTGATGGCTTTTCGTGGAACTGATCCCGTACAGGGAAAAATTGTTATAGATGGTACTGTCTTGGAACAAGTTAACAATTTTGAATACCTGGGTTACAGTGTGTCTTAGAATGCTAGCAACAACGTTGTGAATAAGTTGCATAAGTTCAACCTTATGTGCGGGACCATTAAGCGAACCCTTAAGTCAGCAAGTAAAGGAACACGTCTACAATTCTACAAGGTGATGGCCCTTCCCACCTTCTTTATGGGTCTGAGAATTGGACTTTGACGAAAAGTCAGGCCAGTCGCATCCAAGCGGCTGAGGCACGTGGCAGGGTATAGTCTCCATGATCGTAGAAGAAACACAGATATACGGCAGGAACTGAATGTTATGAGTATACTCGACAGGATCGCCCAGTATCGGCTGAATTGGTGGGAACATCTATGCCGAATGGATAACTGGCGCATCCAACCAAACAACTATGGAACTATAAGCCGAGGGGACGGAGAGGTGTGGGACGTCCGAGGAAGTGCTGGAGTGACCAGCTTTAATCTTTCCCTATTTTGTGAGACCGGAACAAACCATTCTTGGTGTAATCATTGAAGATGATGTTGATGATGATAACAAAGAACAAATTTAATTAGTTGGTTACAAATTTTGCACTAATATTTACTAATCGTAACTAGGATTTTTGGTTTAATTTAGGCAAATGTTTAACAAAGAAATAATTTGCAAATTAATAAAAGCGTTATAACGTGGTAACTCCCTCAAAAACCATCAGCAAAATTTGAAAGTTATTTTATTCATTTTGATAACTTACAGAAACTGTGTTTAAGATACAGTAATTGACAATCGTATTAGCGCGACTTTTACGTAGCCTAAATACCATATTTACTAGATTACGCCCGCACCCATGTAACTAGCTCAGTTTGTTTTCAGCGAGGCAGTTAAGACGGCTTTTTTACTTTACTCAAATATTTGTCAACTTGTGTCTCCGCAACATGCTGCCAAACAACACATAATTTTTAATAATGGTTGTATATTTTTATTATTTTTCACTAGTCACATTTATTTTTGTTAGCCTCTAATTCATGACTCCAGACTGTCACTATCTCCTGTTGGATGGATTTTTCTCCAAAGGAAAGTAAAGGTTTATTTACCACATTTGTTTCTTACAGTTTTTTATAGTTTACCTTATTATGATAAATTCTCTCTTATGACGTATAACTTAAATTTTATATTTAAGTTACATTTAATTTTCACCTTGGCGTCATAGGTGAGCAAATACAGTATTTCTCTTTCTTGTTTTCTTCACTATTATTACGTTTAGTTACAAAACAAGTACAGACATACGATAGTAATAACAATAATTCAATTCTTAGGCGTTCCCAGCGAAACAAGCCTGAAGTAATGTCTGAGGTAGACAATAGGCTGAAAGCTGCTTACGTCTGAATTACCACAGAGCAATGCCACAATTTATATTCAGCGTGTGTGAACAGAGGTGAAGTAGAAGATAATGGCATGAGAGACGTAAGAAGCGCAGTCTAGCGGCTGTTGTTGACATTATCATGTAATCATACGCGAAGTTAAAGGCGAGCATTGTTCGGTTTTATTGTGTGTAATTTATAGCCAATTGGAGCTCTGTGTCAGCATTAACTGCATTTGTTACAGCCCTACCTGTCTCCAGTGTACGTACTACTATCAAGTGAAACGTTATAACAAAGACTGTAAACATAATAATGGCTTACGATTATTTTTTAACTCACTTTTGCAGTTTTACGGTACCAACACATTTACTGATGTTTTGAATACGTAAATACTTCACCTAATACGTAGATAACAGATCAAGTTGATTGCCGTAGTAAGCTCTCAATCAAAATGTATTAATGAATATGTAACTGAAAGTACATGTTATTAATAAGATGCAAAATTAGTTTGAGGAAAGACTGTATTTGTTTCTCTCTGTGTGTGTGTGTGTGTGTGTGTGTGTGTGTGTGTGTGTGTGTGTGTGTGTGTGTGTGTGTGTGTGTGTGTGTGTGTGTGATAGAGAGAGAGCGCGCGCGCGCGTCTGCTTTATGAGGTGCGGGAGGAGAGCGGAAGAGAAGTCACTGTGTTTTAATGCTTGTGCGAACTCATACATGCGTCTATCACAGCGCTTACACCTCCCCATATACATTCATAGAGAGCTATACATTATTTTTTCTCATTTAGGAGTAACTTACATCATTTTAAATAGTTTCACAATATTTTAAAACGTTTAGTAAATGCAGCATAAAAATATATTCTAAACTATATAGGCCTATTCTGTTGTTGACAGAACAAGTCTTGAAACAGAAGTATTAAAATCCAGGTGATGAGGGCTAATGTCTAGCTTTACGTATATGCAACCTGTTTTAATTTATGTGAAACCAAGCAAGCAGCGCTATCACCACTACCCACCCCATGCAGGCCGGGACTTACGATTGGGGTCACTTTCACCCTCTTCCTACCCTCTGTCCTAGCTGCTATGTTGCGCAAACCATGCGAATGAACACATACAATTGTGAGTAAACGGGAAAACGATTTGTTTCTACTAATTAAAAATTCGTCGTCCAGCATGAAATAACGTAAATAAGAGAAGTCATACAACAGGCCAGAAGATATAGTTGCAAGTTAACCTGTCATTGTTCGGGATTCAGTGTTTACAAAATTTCAGGGTTTCACTGTATCCTTAGGGCTGACGTGTGTGAATCAATGGGGTACATACAGTTTCACATATCGATAATTCGCCAACTGAACTGGTTTTTCCCTTTGACCAACTGTAAATGAATTTCTTGATATCTAAGTCGCTCGAAAAACACGAATAAAGTCAATTATTTAAACATTGCTAAAAGTGATACTATTATGTCTTGTTATTATCGTCGTTCCTAATATTTACAGGCGGCGATGATTTATACTTTTATATTTTATTATACGAGTTGTATACATACAATCCATGTATAATATATCGTATCTATTCGTCGTCGTTCTATACCTCCAGAATGTTTTTTCTTATACCTTTAGAAATATTTTTAACTACTTGTACATAGTTTCTAAGTTTATAGGCCTATAGCTGATTGCAATTGAATGGTTTTTAAGTAGTACGTGTTCTAAATAAATATATCTTAAAAATTTATTTTTCTGAAAATATATCTGTGTGCGTGTGTACGCTCAGCCGTATGTAAGGTAATACAAAAAATACCATACCGTATATAGGTTTTATCGGTAAATATTATTTTCCGACAAATATTTTAATTGTTAAATAATTGATTACAATGTTGTTACCTGATTTGTGACAGGCGCTTACGGACATTTACTGTTACCCTCCCAGTTTTAACTAGATGTTGACATTACTAACAAATAAAATTACATTAATAGAAAGTTTTAAATAATGTATAATAATAATGGATAATATGCATCATTAAATAAAAAATCATCATCATTTTAATTAATTAATTAAATAAAAAATCATCATCATCATCGTTAAAAAAAAACGTCGGCTGCTCGTTCATGGAATGAAACGTATCGCTTTATAAGTTCTGTTTCGATGATGTTTAGGTAACTCGATGATAGGAGCTGGCACGTATGGCGTCATACTGTCCTGACGTTTCCATTAAGGTCCAGTCACCTGCTGTTGGCACAATGCGGCGATCTGTCTGAAGTGGGAGACCGCGACATCTACAGGTGAACTCATACATCAATTTTTTCTACAGCGTAGCTCATCATTACACGACATTAAATGCAGGCTGGTTACTCTCTGGTTGTGCTGTGGTGTTGGTGCTTCAACGAAGATAATGATGACGTCCTTTTCTTTGGGTGATAGCAAGTCTCGCTCCCCAGTTGTACGTTTTGGGGAGTTGTACGATCTTTTTGAACTGAGAACTTTATATATGATGCTATGATACATTGTTCACTCCCGTTCACTTTGCGCTCCTAGGGTAGTAAACTAATTCAACGTGTAATTAGAATCAGACTTACGTTTGCAGGTCGACCTTCCTGCTTCTTTCATTCAAACCCATCAACCACACCCGCCTGAATGTCTAATGTCGTCTTCCTCTTCAAACTCAAATGATCACAGCTTTGGTTTTCCTCATCATTCCCTATCTTTATCTTCTTCTTGTTGATTTCCAGCCATCTTTTCTCGGCTTTCTGGGCAGCTTGTTGAATACCGCATTCAAGTTTGTGAATACGTATTAAACTGCAGTATTCAACGTTTAATTATAAAATACTATTAACATTTTTGAAGTCGCCCTGTTTAGTTTATAATAAAATTTGTCCTTTAATTAATTTATTACTATTATGTGTGCTCATATTAATAACATTATTTATACAAGAAAGCAGCAAAACTGTAAAATGGTAACTTTACCAGATGACGTAATTTTATATTGCCTGGTGTGAGTCGGCAGTACTGAATGTAACTTATGTCGTCTAGTAAGTTGTATTGCATGACATAATAACAACTGATTTCGCCCCTCAGAAAGCCCACCATACTCCCGACCTACAACATATTGGCATGGGGGGGGGTCAACAGCTGTTACTCTCTAGCTGGCTAACAGGGCACCGGTAGGTGAGTTGAACGAGGTTGTATATACCGTTTGAAAACACACCGTAACCAATGGTGGGACCTATCGTGCCAATTGGTGAAATGCCGATGGCTCTACGTTAGTGAGTAACGAACGACAGCCTCAGGGCACCAGGACGCACACTGTTGTATTCAGTCCTAGCCATGGTACTCGAGGGCACTGCTTTGGTGGTCTGTCACTTCTCCGTACTCGTGGGACCAACATTATTTCTGAGGTTGTGGGATTCCTTAAAAACCCTTGCCCAGAAAAATGCTCTCCTCGGTGAGTGAAGAGAAGGAGGCACTACACTACTGTAGATGCGGAGAAGTTTTTGGCCTCATCGGCCAGTACGCCTGTGGTGCCCAAGTATCTGATTGTGAAAAGAAAGGAGGGGGACTTCACAAAAGTGAGTCTCTTTTTAATAGAAAAGTCCGGTACAACCTTGACCGCAAAAAACATTGCCTTCAATGCCTTCTAAACAATAGTCATTTTCTCTTTGTCTTTACCTTCTGTCTGTCTGTATGTCTGTCTATCTGTCTGTCTGTCTGTCTCTCTGTCTCTCTCTCTCTCTCTCTCTCACGCTCTCTCTCTCTCTCTCTCACTCTCTCTCTCTCTCTCTCTCTCTCTCTCTCTCTCTTTCTCTGTCTACTCCACCCTCTCTCTTTTTTCTGATATCAGGTCCGACTGTCTACACATACGCGTGGTGCGGGTGTTTGCACACTCTTTCATGGGTACATGGGTCGTACAGTTTAAAGCCTGGCTCAGAATGGTTGGCCAGAGATGTATTTTAAGCAGGGATAAACTCTGACGGATTTCACAATCCTGACAAGAGGAGAGGGGCAGTAACAACTCAAATATTATTTTGTCCGCGACGAGGATCGACCTCAAGCCACAAGGTAATCCAAGCAAATTCACTGATAACTACAACGCGGTCACAACATATTTATTAAGAAGTAAATAATTCACGCCTTATAGTGAATGAACTGTTTTATTCATAATGCGTTTTAAAGAGTTCGGTTATAAAGTAAAAACAAGAGTAAGTTGAAAAAACACATTATACTTTGAAAACAAAAGGGATACTGTCATATTTTATTTGTCATGGTAATGTCAAAAGAACGTGAAACCGATAATCAACAAACATGCGCATTACGTGTCCATACCATGAAAGCGTAAAGCCAACTTTTTGCAATAAATTTCACTTACAGAAATATGTAATTATTGTAGGCTATATCCAGACATGTCATGATCGAACACATGTAACGACAATATAATTAACGAGCTACGTAATTGACAGGAAAAACGTGTTATAAATATTTCAGAGGCGACACATATCGTGCTTAATTATTTCAACACAAAACACGAATTTAACATTTCAAAAAGTAAATAATTTTATAGTATAGTTAAAATAATTCCATGGTTAAATGCACCCATTCTCCAGTTAAGTCCCTGATATTTTGCCATAAACATTCGTGTAAGACTAACTATAAACAGATAAAACAAGTTATAATTTTTTTTACTTTTTCAATACTAAAACAAACCTAAAGTTTATACAACAATAAATGAACATCAGTATCTGTCATCAGTTGTAGTTCACATCCTTCCGCTAATGCAACGTATTCAGGTCAACAAACAACTGAATATTTGTGCTAAACGCAACAACTTAATTTTTATTATTCTTTAAATTATTATCATTATTACGCTTAGTCGCAAGTTTCAGAGCAAAATAAGACATTAGACAATGAGAACAATATTATAATTTGTAGGAGTTTTGAGCGCTTTAGCGCCAAGTGTAATGTTTGAGAACTGAGAAGACAAAAGGCTGAAAGCTGCTTATTTCTGAATTACAACAAAACAATCCGAAGATTTATTTGTGAAGGGCGCTGGTTGGGTGAACTGCAACGATAATGGTGCGAGAGACGTAAGAAGCTCAGTCTTGCGGCTGTTGTTGACATTATCGTATAATTATACGCGAAGTTCAAGGAGAAATGTAATTGTTGTGTGTAATTTACTGCATCAACCAGCTTCATACAGGACACAAAAAGATTCAAATTAATTTTCTTTACTGTTGCTAGTTTATCTATATATTCTATATATTTTGACTACATATAATGAATACATATTATGTTATTCACCTTTTTGTAACCTGTAATAAATTGTATTCTTTCCTTACGCATATATTCTTCTACTTATTGTACGTAATACTGCAGTAACAGAAAACACTGAGCTTTACAGGTGTAATTTAAAAACTTTTAATTTATTACTGTTATCGTAAAAAATTATGATTTGTGTGTATGTATCAGTACAATTATGCTTGTGAATTAATTTGTATAACTCAGCTAATGTGTATGTGCAAACAAAGTATCCAGTAGAAGGTCGGTGTAGAAGTTTCTATTTCACGTTCTTGTAGATCAAAGAAAACACTAATAAAGTTCTTAGGCTTTCACTCCCGGTATCAACGGTTGTGTGTTGCACTATTAGGCCTTGTTCTTGAGTTATTAAAATCACAATGTTAAAACAGATGTTCGCCTAACAAACTTAGCACTAAGGAAAAACTTAGAAATATTTTTATACATGTATTTATATTTTATTTGTTTTAATAAATGTATAATTTTAAATAGATAATATTAAAAACTACCTGAAAACTATCTTAAAAATTTTTTTATTTGAGTTTGTTCTTTAATTAGTAAATTATTGTCAAATTGTTTGTAAACATTTAATATTTAAATTTAAATATTTCCAGTATAACTGTCAAACAGCTGATTAAATAAGTAATGATTACCATAACCCAAAATCGAAATCAATAGATTATTCATTATTTTAGAATAAAAAAAAATCGATTATTCGTTAGTTTTTATATTGAGTCGAACCAAAATTGGTAATTCGCCATTTATTTAGAAACCTCTGAAGATACTGATACAGTTAGTGAAACGTGCGTCAGGTTAATTGAAACGATAAAAAGTAGAACAATAATCTACTTTGAGAAGGAATTACAACTTGATAAAAACATATGATATTAAAATGTGTATTAAAGTTTTCTGTAATAAGCAGTGTAGTTCCTGATTCAATAGCTTTAGCAGTATGAGGGCGTGAGTGGTAGAGTTTGAATGTGAGTGTATAAAGAAGGGTCGCTTCAAGAGAATGAAGTTTTAGGCGATACATTTTCATTTATTTTTGTTAATTAGGGCGAAACAATTCGTCTCATTTTGTTTCACGAATCTTTCAGAGCAGCTGGGTTCTTTAATAGTAATTTCTTCACAACGCATATTCCCGCGGTCGTGCGTATTTATAAACGCACACACACACACACACGCACACACTTACACCAAGACTCTTGCAGATTGTTTGTTATTTAAAAGACAGAATATACTTTAACTAGGCACTAAATTATTTTAACAAATATAGAAACTTACTTTCCACCGCCTAAGCAAATACAGAGATTGTTTCCATCGTTGCCGTCGACGTCGCCGTCATCATCATCACAACTACCACACCATTCATATTTTTACTCTTTTGCAATTTATGCCACTAAAACGTTTAATCTTGCCAACGTATCTTGCTATTTCCGTCATTCTAAATTAAAATCTGTAGGAACTGAATAAATGCTTCGATCGTTAGGTTAGGCGTTACGTGGAATTGATTAACAATTATGTTTCCTGAGGCGTTAACTTCCGTTCTAAGGTTCTTCTCTTGTTCCCTTCCCCTGATAAAAATTTAATAATGCATTGCGTACACTAAGTATGAGACTTCTCAGTTTTATGTTGGGATTTAATAATGCAATCTGACTTTTTTCACATATTATTTCTAAGGCAATCTATTAAATTCTAACCTACTTATTTCCTGTCGTTATTTCTTCTAGTTTGGAGATTAAAAATTGAAACGTTCTGGTTTTGTCATAATTCTCCCTTGTCCCCTTACTATTGTGTCTCCGTGCTGTACTTCTTGCTTATCATGCCTTAATATCCTCTCTTCCTCTATCTCAGTCCTAATATAATTAAACATCTAATCTTAAATAACTACTTTCTCACACCCAGGAAACCAAACACTCACCACATTGACACAATTTTTAATTAGTTAAGAATGCGTAACAGTAACTGTATGATCTTTCAATCAAACGCTTTATAAAATGTTGAAATTAGTAACATTGACTTTTACTCGGATTTCCTATAGTTAATAATAACTAATTAATAATACTTCTACACTATTTCTTTTTCTGTATTATTATTTATTAATAGAGACAATGGATGAAGGACAACCTATGAAACAAATCTTCTACCAGAAGAATGGGTAGTAAAGCAAGGGGAAAAGGCCAATGTAGATTCAAGGATGAAAAAGAGGAGGACCTCAGAAAGCTGATCATAAGAAACTGGAAAGCCAGGGCAATAGGGAAGAATAGGAAAGAATAGGGGAGAATGGAGTCGACTCTTGGAGCATGCAAAGACCAATTAAGGGATTGTAGAGCCACGGCTGATGATGATGAACTAATTAATAATAGCTTTCAAGCAATGGTAAAATTTTTAAAAATGTTTAATTAATGCTCAATATGATTTCCAGAGTACCATCGGTTCACCCAACAGTTCTAGAGGTAACCTGTCACATGTTCACTGCACAATACTTCTACATTCCGTAGCTGTTGGTTTGATTTTGTTTTGTTACACTGTGAAGAGCACTTTTTATATCTCGAGTTAAGTTCATTTAAACATACTGTAGATCTTCCTGTACCTGTTAAGTTTTACAAGCAGACACAATACTGTAATTGCAGTTATCATACTCTTCAAAATACAGTTACGACGGTCACACGGATCGTTGTGTTTTTGAAGAGGAAACAGAATCTTTTACACCACATAAAATAGCTGTTGAGAATTCCAATTACAGTTTAAATAACTAAAGAGAGTTGCATACAGGAATTCTCCATGTTCACTAATGTCCGACACAAAGTATTGTAAATTACACGTATATAACAGTGTAGAAATACAAGTCACCAATAACAGACTAGGTGACTAGAAAATACACAATAATTCGCAATTATCACTTTACATTAAACCGCACAACAACTCAACTCCCATCAATCTTTCGAAACGATTGATAACGCAATATGCGACAAAACCGACCTTGATGGCAATGAAATAAACGACTACAGACTGGAAAGCGCGTCAGTAAGGATCTCAATCGTTGCGTAATCCTGTCGCACGCATAGCACTATATAAGCCTCAAGTAGCCACACATGTTATCTATCGTCTCAGCGTAGCGATATAGTATTACTGAATCATGCATTGACACTATATTCATGCCATTTAACGTGATGAGTTCCATAATAGTGAAAATAAAAAGTTACATAATACAAGGTAACTTCTTTGGCGGAACGAGACATTGTAACAAAATATTTATTACTGTCAAGTATCTTTTATTTCGTATGATCTTTCGTACGCCCGCTGACGTTATTGATGTAATAATCACAAAGTTTTTTATTTAACAACCTGTCCTGTAAGCTAATAAAATTATATTATACAACAAACTGACTATCAAAAAACAAACATATTGTTGAAACAGTCAACGTACAATAGTGAAAATATCAAAATCACAAATTAATTTGACATTTTAATTAGCATCCTCTTACTTGCGAAGAACTTCGTCTCGCTGAGTGTAAGGTATTCGATACCCGAACACGACAACTGAGAGAAGGGAAGGCGAAACGGCTTTCTTAGAAATTACGTTGTGCAAAAATTTCGTGTGGATATTGGGGGTGTGCAGAAAACTAGAATGTACACGTACTATGCGGAAAACACAAGCAGCAACAAGTTGGGACTAACACGAACATTTCTTCTCCTTTTAGTGGTCGCCGCGGAAAGTCTCTTTTACCACCACTACTACCGGATCCGTATTACTGTAAAATCAGAAAATTTCCTATGCAACCGATTTTTATTTTACGTCGGGCAGTAACTTCACCGATGTTGAAGCACAAATGTTGTCTTTGTAACAAGACACTCAGTCGATTATTTCCTGCAGATATACTACAACACTTGTATAGTGCCAGACGTTTAAAATAAATAGAAATATGGTTTTTAAACTGAAATGCGTTGAAGACGTTTAACGGCTTACTAAATTGATCTAAATGCGTAACGAAAATTTTAACTTTTCTAAAACTGGTTATTATTTACAGCCTCACGTTTTCAAATCTGTCCCTGTTTAGGTTATTTGAGATGAGTCTCCTTATGGCATAGTTATGTGCAGACAATTACATGTTTTTCTATTTGGTATGCAAGAAATTCATAACTTTATGAATTTGAAAATAGCATTATATATTTTTTTATGGGTGTGTCTTATGTTGTTATTTTAACGAAATAAGATGACTCTTTTACACTGTCTTGAAATCTACACTACCTCGTAAAATCTAATCGTTTTCCTGTGTCTACCTTTTCCAGTGTAGATATACGGCCGCCGACCCACCGCGCCGTGTGGCCATTTACTCATGTGCATTTCACACTTGATTTTGCAAGGTGAAATGCACTTAAAATGTTACGTACAGTAACAATTTCTTTTAAAGATATAGAACTCTATTTTACCAAAGTAAACATTTCACAGATAAGTACTTCTTAAATTTGCGAGAACTAGGTTAAAACGGTAACAAGTAGTTTATGATTATAAAATCATAATTATGTTTTCTTCACGTTTCAACGTTCTTCAAAGTAAGCAGTTTAAAGTAGATTAAGTTGAAAATTAAAACAAAAGACTGTTATTTTACAAAGCTAATCGAAAATTTGTTTGGAAATATGGTATACGGCGGTGGAAAACCAACAGTAACTAGAATCTAGGGATACAACAGCCCTATCAGAAATGCCCTAAGCTATGTTGCCAACCAAGTAATACAAAGAGATCTACACATTCATTCAGTCGTGGAAGAAATAAAGCGACGAAATGCTAATTACAGCAACAGGTTGAAAAAATTTTCTAATTTCCTCGCCAGGAGGCTTCAGTCTAGCATACAATAGATGATGTATATAGATTGAAATGTTTCAAACCCAGTGATGTAGTGAAAAAACCGTGTTAGATTGTGGTAATTATTTCCAAACAATATGTAATTTATAAAGCCTATTTGATGAAGAACTTGCTTGTAATTGTGTTGCTTTACTGAAAGCGCATTCCGTAAGTCAATTTTAAATCGATCGTTAATATTACTGATTACCTTTGGTTTCCTGGGTCGTTAAACTTAAATTCGGTATAACAAAAATTGTACTGCCCTGTATGGCGGCATATATTCAGCCATAAGTTACATATTTCAGAAAAGTAAGAATTTTTTATACTTAAAATTTGTTAAACAAATTTTTATTCCTTAAATTTATAAACACTTTAAAGTGTGACAAATCAAGCAACAGGAGCAATTTCCAAGTCTCCCTGTTGAATGATCGTTAGAGTGTCGGGGTAACACTGAAGCTGTCAACTGCTTTTAATCTCGCTTCGTAAATTTTTGTGGTTTTTGTTAACGATAACAACACTGTTTTCCGTTTTGACGCACTTTGTTTTATTCCTTTTAAACCCAAACGTTTCGCGTATACTACGATGTCATTGGCTCGACTGAGACAAAGCACAAAATCTTGACCCGCCACTATTTATACAGTAAGCCCCGCCCACAATTGACAAACATGCCCATAATTTGCAATAAAAGTATCCCCGTTCAATAATCTAGAAAAAAAATCAGAACTTATTTCCGCGGGCAGAACAGAGGGGCGATAGAAATTTACAAAAATAAGAACAACTGATATAATAAGTTAACTTATATAAATAAGCTGCCTTGAGTTTGGATACCTGTTTTGAAGAAGGTGACACCACAGCAGTAAATAAAACATTTGTGTTTTAAGAATAGTAAATTATTGTGGCTAAATATGCTTAATTACTAATATAATAATTTATTGTAAATTTTTTGGGTCATTGGACGGGGATACTTTGTTGTAAATTATGGGCTTGGTTGTAACATTGTGAGTGGGGTTTACTGTATAACTAGTGTTGAGTCACAGTTTTGTGTTTAGTATCAGTCGGGCCACTGAGGACGTTTCATGGTAGTCTGGGCGAAACGTTTGTTTTTAAAGAAATTAAACGGCGTGTGTTAAAACGAAAAAGTGTTATTATAAACTGTTTTTATCCTACATTTAAGTTAGTGGTGAAAATAACGTGATAGGAATTTTGTGAAACGTTGTCGTTATTTTGACATGTGTCAATCACAGCGTTGTCGTCTGATCATTTTGTGGTCAACCGCAATCAACTACAAGACCACCGGGAAAATTTTAATCTTGTCCAGCGTGGCGTCGAATGAGAGATGAGCGGTTGAAATGTTGCCATCAGTAGGCTCCAGCAACTCACTGAACTCACCTGTGTTGTTCAGTTATGTTTTGCGTTTTGACTAACTAATCAGCTGTGGTTGTCATTAATTTGTGTACGTTATATGTTTGAAAAGAGGCAAATAGTTTTTGTCTCCCTCAGTTATTAACAGTATTATTGTCTTTGCGTGTCCTTCTCTTCTCGCTGTGCCTCTGAGACCTACGTACTTTCTCTCTCTCGCTCTCTCTCTCTGTCTCTGTTAAAACACACACACACATTTAATAAATCTTTTGATGTAATTTAATTCCCATTTTAGATAGTTACCTTTTTTATATCATAATTAAGTTTTTAATTTCCGACGAGTCATTTTTGATAAATTAATGAACTTATAAAAATTAAATGAAAACGTATAAGATACAAACCTTGTAAGGTTGTGATTTGTAAACTATATTCCAACTTCCTTATAAGTAATCACACTTAGACCGACACAGTTTCTGTCTCATACATTTTTCTGTTTACAAGTTGGGATCTCTCTGTCTAGGAACTTTAGTCTGGAAGGTGACAAATGACAGTACCTTAAACTGGCATGTCATGCTGTTGGTAGTCTTCTGGTTAAATTCTGTTTGCACTGTTACAATTGATTCAGAAGGATTAAAGGCACTCTTCCTTTGCCTTCTCTTACCATTTATCTCATCACACTTTTCCTCTAATAATGTAAACTACACCTAGAAAATCACAGTGTTTTGAATTATGTTCCGTGTCATTAATTTATATCACAATTTTCTTGTGTTCTAAGGTTCTTTCTGTACAACGGCGTTTCTAGGGTCAGGTCTGGTACCTCATTGTGTCGTTTTGTCCTGTGCAATAATGAAACTATTTTTCCCAGCCGTCGATATTTTACTGTGACTTTTTTTCTTCGAAAGATGACTCACCTACATTGGTGGAAGCTTTCTTATTTTCTTCATTTCGACCATGGAGAAGAAAGGACAATTATCAATATCTCATCCGGACAAAACAGAGAGAAAACGCACCGACATCAACGCATAGTTGAAAGGTTCGGAGAAGGGAGAATCTTTACAACTTCTGTACGAGCCTATATTGATATCGTTTCGTCGATATCAAAATACACAGCTGTCACATACTGACAAACACACCCACCAATAGTTGTAGGACATGTTAACCGGGCTAAAAGTACAATAAAACCAGAAGAACACCTATTTTACTTTAATCCCAGTTTATTCTTCAGCGGGAAGTACGCATCTTGTTCACTCGTCAATGAAGATGGCTACCGTTGATGTGGCCGAAACGTCTGGCTTTCACAAAATTTGAATACTGGACCACGACGTAACAGTCGGGTAACACATCGTACAACTATGAACACTCCGACCGTGAGAGTTTAAGTTTTACACCTGCCAATATCTACAGTTCTATGGCGGACAATATTTAGTACCGGAAAATTATAAAATTCAGATTAATAAAAAATCTCATCAGGGCTTATGCCAGGTGATTAAAAATTCATCTGAAACTCCTTATGTAAGTCTATCCGAACTCTGGTATATAAAAGTTAAAAAACCATTGTTTAACACTTTTCAAATCATATTTTGATTTGAAACGTTTTGAACGAGTACAGTCTTATTAAAAGTGAGTATAAGTAAACATTAACACACTTTTGGAGAATCCGTAATATAGAGAAACCGATTCTAAATAAATATGCAGACGTAGTGTGCCAGGCAAATTATATTGTCAGACTGCACTGGTATAGAATGTTGATGTAATATAGGCCTACTTGTAGTGTATCTGACGTGTAACAATACTGTGATAATATGGTTACTTAACGGTGTATCTGTTTAATTGAAATTCATTGTAAGTCTCCTCTATATGAACTCTTGTACGTCTCACTGAAGCACCATTACTACATGAACATGTAATAAACGATTCTCAAGTAATGTTGCGTTTACAGACACTCGTGTGTCCTCTCTTTACAAGCAATAACACTCGTCATACTTATACGTTAGTTTTCTTATTTTCTTATATATATTAATATTTTATTATCTGATACTAAATATATTGGGGAAGCTACCAACTTTAATTAAAACTACAGCCCAATTTGCGCTAAAAATACTAAGTACATTTAAATGATGATAAACTGGAAATCATTAGGTTAATTACATGACAATTATTTTCTGAAACAGGCTATATTCGTTTCAGTAAACGAGGACTTTTTCCATTCTCAGTGAAAACTGCTTTAGCATGTTTGTATAGTGTGAGAGAATATTTTTAAACATTTTTTTAAATGTTTTTAATTTTCCTCATCACATTAATAGGCTACATTTCGTTATATAAGTTAAGAATACATTATTTTTAACCTGTTCTTGATAAATTTAAAATCGAAGGTTCAATAATTTAAACAAGCTATAATTGAAAATTTCAGACATTTTAGTCAACATTGATAGCAGCAACCAAATACTTTTAGCTGACTGTTGACTTGTTAGTTCCCAATAATTACAAAATGAAATATTATGAATTTTGAATTGAAATTTATACATAAATTACAAAAATTCGTTCAATGTATTTTGTAAATCTATTAACAGATTTTTGAATTCCATTATATATTGTATATGTAATATTTTATAAATCAAATTTATGAAATCGGATTTTTATATATGTATACTGTACACCTCTTGTATTTTACTGCTAAAATCTTTACCAAAAAAACAATAATTTGTGTATATTTTGAACCGAAAAATATAAACTAAATTATTTTAGTATACTTTATCAGTTTTTAGTTCATTTAAAATTTAATGTATTTTTATAATTTAAATTATAAAAATATGTTTTTTAATATTTGTAATTTATTTTTAAAGTATTTCTTAATTTTGTTGAAAACTCCATTGAATACAAGGAAAAATTAAATAATATCTTTCCTATACATTCTGAAAAGCCTTTAAACATTTCCATATTTTTCTTGTCTTCCCTCTTGCTAAACATAGATTTTCGTCATATTATATTATAAAAAACAAGGGTGTAAATAAATGTTTAATAGAGTCTCAGTGTATCCTTATAAAATTTTTCACTGTTGACGCATCACATCAGCCTTTTTTTTGCTTCTGTTACTGTTATTATTGAGCTTTTTCAGAAAGTCTCAAACCGAATAACGGGTCTGGCATTCATGACAACAATTCATCTCTTTAAAGTTTTCAACACTTTACCGTCAAGTGTTGTAACTGAGAAATGAGAAGACAAAAGGTTAAACGCTGATGAATTACAGCAAAACAATACGAAGATTTATTTGTGAAGTGAGATAGCGTGGGTGAACAGCAATGATAATGGGGTGGGAGACCTGAGAAGCGCAGTCTAGCGGCTGTTGTTGTCACCATCGTATAATTATATGTGAAGTTTAAGGAGGGTTTCACTCTATGTAATTTATAGTCATTAGATGTTCTGGTACAACAAAAACTGCATTTCTTGACGCGCTACCTGTCCTTGGATTTATTTATTTATCCACTATGCAGATAAGTAGACTACTAATTTACATAAACCTGTAGTTTATAGACGTCACAATTTAACTCCGAATGCCTAATGTGATTACTTCCAAACTCATTTAATAATCACAATCGCTTTCAAACGTACTGATTTGTTCAGCGTGGGTATTTCAGCTATACATTATGCCAAAATGTCTTATAACATTTTCACATATCATAAATCATTCTTACCGTTTTGGCACAAACTTTTGTAAAGTACATATGCTACCAAATAAAAAAAAATATGTGTAGTGTTACAAACGATTTTAATAGTTATATCTAGTACAGTATTTAACAATAACATGTAACAATGTTTAGACACACATAATGACTAAAAGGCAAAGAGAATAGATGACTTGTGGATCTGTAACAATAGGGATATAATAATAATAATAATAATAATAATAAGCTTACTCGAGTCGCTGATATCAATCAATACAGCGGAGCAAAATCTGTGAGCGGTTGTAAGAGGTACGAAGATCTAAAGTAAGAAGTGGAAACGGCAGGGCTGGTACGCATTAAAACCAATGCCACGATGATAACGACAACAGGAGAAAATAACGGCATTGAAGTGGCTTAGGGATCTGTGTATCTACGGAACAAGGCGAATAAAAGTCAACGAACGACATCACACAGGAAATAAGACAGAGGCTTGTGATAGGGAGTCGGTCACTTCGTGCAGACCATGACGTTATGAATATAATGACCATGGCATTAGTAGCCCACTGCACAAAACAAAGCTGGCACTTCACAAAACATTGATAGGGCCCGTAGTTACTTATGAATGTGCTTGAGTTTTTCGAAAGAGAGTTTCTACGAATGATATATGAGCTGTTTAAAAAACGATGCTATGAAAATAGTATCGCTTTTGGGTCTTGTAAGGGTTCAAGGGGAGCAAATGAACATATATTTCTTTGCACTCAAAACAACTAACAAACTGTAAAACAAGTGCCGGGTTGCTAGGTTGTGATCCAACATTATTAAAATTACGGTTGCCATCGTGTAACTAAAGTCTATATATACATATAGTTAATGTTGACGAAGTTGCTTTCCTGGACCCTTGCAAGACCCAAAAAGCTCCCAACATTGAACAGAGCAGCTTTTGTGATTTAGATAACAAATATGAAAGCCTAGAACTAACAAGTAGGCACATTTATAAAGCTATTTGAAAAATGATTTGAATACACCTATCAAGAATATAAAAGGTGGCTTCATAAGAATCGGGATTCACATCCAGTCAACCCAACTCCCGTGATGAGAATATTTTTCACTCACTTAGTAATCACCACTGCCAAAGATTTAGAAACTTTCATTATATAATTATTGATATATAAATTTGATAAAAGTTGATATAAATAAATATTGATACAATTCGAATCTTGTGTTTTGTCGTTTATACAACTCATTTCGATTTAGTTTGAAACAGTACGTCGGGAACTGGAAAAAATTGTACGACATTTATACTACTTAGACGCGAATAATACCAAACTCAAACACCAAAATGAAGATCTTTTTTATTTCCTACTTGTACAGATTTATTACGTAGATAATAAATTACCTTGAAATTAATACAAAATATAAATAACTATGTTAATATTATAAATAAAGTTCAGTTTCCGAAATATTACTGTCTCTTATTTAAATCAAAATACGTTATAAGCTTATTTTTACAACTCTGAGAAAGTACGGGCCGTTCAACGGGGCTGTAAGGTTTATATACTTATTGAGTTTCTTCACATCGAAGCAATTTTTCAGAAGAACCATGTCCTTCTGAAATTTAAATCAAATTTTCAGAAGAACTACGTCCTCTACATGCTGTCAACCTTACTAGTAACCTTACTATTTATACTTTCGTGTAAGAATTCTACCGAAACAAATTTTTTTGACTTCTGCTTCATGTCTAGATTAGCGACACTGATGTAAGTCCATTACGTATTACGTCTATAATACACGTTTATCAATTAATTACATTCGTTTGCATCTGCGTAGAGAATAAGGTTGTTAATTAATTGAATCTACGTGTGTGATAATTTGGCTGTGTATAAGAGTAAACAGATGTTGAAATATCCACTGTTTATTCTGTTTGACATCTCCGCGGTACGACGAAATTTTTTATTATTTTTAACTATAATAAACAATATAACAACGACAGAATGTAAAAACGGTGTTCAGGCGAACTGTGACGACATATTGCATGTGGCACGTAACACTCCAAGGCGAATACATGGCGAACACCAGACATCTAAATTGTTTAGGCCTATGTTAATTCCAAAAGAGGTACAGTGTTTTTCTAAATTTCGGATTAATTATATTCTTTTCCCCACGTCAGCAGTTTACAATAAAAATCCATAATTTTTGAAAAGCAGAAAGGCTAAATAATTTCTGAAAGAAGGGTGTGTGTGTTTCTTGTATGAGTTTGTCTGTCTGTCTACATTCTTTCTGTATGTTTGTCTGTCTGTCTAACTCTGTATACATCGTTATTTGGCTGCCTGTCCCCCCCTTCGTGTGTTCAAAAACAGCTAATGAAAAAAAGTATGACAATCAAAAATCAGTCTACTAACGTGCAGAAACTAAAAAAAAAAATTAAAACCCAACATGTAAAGAGGAACTGCGTTTTTTATATTTTCATATTTGTTGTGTAGAAGGGAATACTCAAATTCAACGAATTACGTGAAATATTACCATATTTAGGATTGATAAGTCGGCAATTTGTACATTTCACATATGGTATGAGGCGTGTCAGGTTAAAAACAAAACGTCCTTCTACCCTGGTTTCAGTTAAAGCTGTGTCACGCACACTGAGAAATTTCTTTATGTTCTTTCGGTATGCTTCCTGTGGGCCAGTATGCTTCCTGTGGGCCAGTATGCTTCCTGTGGGCAGTAGGCTTCCTGTGGGCCAGTATGCTTTCTGTGGGCCTGTATGTCCACATATTATGTAACGTGTGTAGCATTTTATTTAGTTATACAAAAATTATGATTTATTTCATAATGAATTAAAAGGTCTTTCTATGAGCAGCAGATGGAGTCTAATCCCGGTAGTTGCCAATTTCTACATTACCAAATTTGAGGAGCATCTACATTTCCTCATTATCTCCTCTGTTTAATTATATGCATCGATTCTGTTGCTCTATTTCCCCTAAGTTTTCTTAATCATTTTAAAATGTTATATATTACACTGATCTACAAGAAAAGATACAGTACCGTTTACCAAATGGTAAAAGCTTAAGAGCATGATAATGTCTTTCAGCCGCCAGCTAAACGCAACATTATTATGGTTACTAACTGACTGATTGTTTCTTTTGCGCAAATGTTGCGTTTAGTGCCATCTCAATTTTCTTATTCAATCTACAACGTTTTACTCGTTCGTTAGTTTTCCTTCGTTTCTCTTCCAGTTCCATGTTGTAGAATGCATCGATTTTCTCCTGCTCAGTCATCGTCGACGCGAACCGTGTATTTGTTAAGTACTCGTTCAATTCTTCGCGCATCAACTCATCTTCCTTTCGTTTTTGTTGCGATGGGGCCGCTGGTACCGAAGCTTCACCGCCGACAGCAGCCGCTCGTTGCTGTTCCTTCTCGAGCTTCTTTCGTTCCCGACACTGTCTTACTCGCTCGGCATTTTGTCGTTTCTTGATCTGAGCCTTCTCGTCTCTGCTATCCATTGTCGAACGCTGTTTTAGTCAGTCGCCACGTTTGGTTACTATATATCAGCAGCAGTGTATTTCACCAGACCACAAAACAAACCTTTATTTACATATTGCGACGTATCAAAACAAACTTTTATTTACAATACAACAATCCAATGACGTCATGCAATGATGACGTCATACAGCGTTACATGTTACAGAAAGTTTCAAACGATGCAGTACAGACAAAAGAGCATGTAAAACCAAATTTATTCTTACTAAAACGTTTGCTAAACTCAATGTCAGCAGCGATTATTTCTGTCTTAATGCGTTTACATATCAAATTTCTAGACTTTGGGGAATCGAAAGTGTGGAAGCGTCACGCAACGATGACGTCATACAGCATTACATGTTACAGAAAGTTTCAAACGATGTCAAGCTAAAAGACACTATCATGTCAAAAAAAAACTTTTTTTTGTCCCAAAGACTTTATTGGCTGATCTATATAGTATTTTTTGCGCTGTATTCAAAAGTGCCAACCATTTTTCTCTATCACGTAAGGGTGTCGTGTGACAGCTAGGTAAATATTTTACATTAATAACATTTACGTTAATAAATATAAGAAATTTTACATTAATTTCTTAAGAAATTAATCAATGTTCAACGTATCTAAAAGGTGTTAGTTGAAGATTTCCTGGAATACTTTGCATCAGGAACATCCCTTTTGAGAGTCCAGCAGTAATCTGCTAACATATTTGATCTCCACTTCCCTTGATACCTTTTTTCCATGCTTGAAATATCTTGATGAAAGCGTTCACCGTGTTAATCGCTTACGTCTCCCAGGTTTTCCGGAAAGAAATCCAAGTGAGATTGAAGAAAGTAGATCTTGAGAGACATATTGCAGCCTAAATGCTCATATGGTTTCAGCAGCTGATTTACTAGATCCCTGTAGTTGTCAGACTTGTTGCCTAAAAATTGCGTCACTACATTCTTGGAAGAAATCCATGCACCTTTTTCTAAGTCATTCAACCGTCCTTCAAAATTTTTATCTTTTATTAGTTCTCTTATTTGTGGTCCTACGAAAATTCCTTTTTTAATTTTTGCATCTCTAATTCTGGGGAACTTTTCCTTGAAATACATAAAACCTCTTCCATTTCTTTCCATTGCCTTCACGAAATTTTTCACCAAACCTAATTTGATATGAAGAGGTGGAAGATAGATCTTTTTGGGATCAACTAAATGAGCATTCATAACATTTTTTTCAACAGGTGTGAGAGATTTACGTAAAGGCCATATCTTTTTTTGAAATGGCTTTTGCGATCTCTGCTGTCCCACTCACATAAAAAGCAGCAAAATTTTGTGTATCCAGTCTGTAAAGCTAGCAGTATAGCGATCACCTTAAGGTCTCCACATATGTTCCAATTGAATTTTTCATACATTATCTTGTCTAGAATAATCTTCATATTTTCATAAGTTTCTTTCATATTAATAGCATGTGCTAGTGGAACTGACGGAAATTTGTTTCCATTGTGAAGAAGGACAGCTTTTAGGCTAGATTTAGACGAATCAATAAAACAAACGCCATTCTTCTGGGTTATGAGAATGTCCTAGAGTAACCATCACTGGTAAAATATCATTACAGTACACAAAATCCCCTTCTTGAGAAAAAAAGTTCTTGAAATTCTCTTGACGATTTCAAAAGTAGCATACCTTAGTTCCGCGATCAAGAAGATTCCTTGTGAGTTTTCACACAAATAAAAGCTACTAATACAGAACAATAACACAGTGTTTAAGATAAGATAAACAATACGAGTTGTTTATAAAAGAATACACTTGTACGCCTCTGTATGTTCGTAAACTAAGCACAACATAAACTCCACACACTTCTCCACAAATGTTCACCACACATATTACATCACAGCAAGAATCAACGAATACCAAACGTTTAAAAAACAACCTACCAGAGTGCAGCATGTATAAATTCGCAACTAACGTTGTATATCGGCAATACTGAGGCAGCGAAAGTTGAAAACGTACATATTGTAACGTAACTTTATTCGTTCTGCTTTTCTTTATTAATTTCTTTATAATTTATCTTGATTTACTATTTATTTATAAAAAAAAGAAATAAAATTATATATATTTATTTTCTTTGATTTTTATTTAATTAGTTTTTGATTGTATTTGTTTTATTTTAATTTAATTTATTTCGTTATTCAGATTATTTAATTCGAGATTATACGGTTAAGAATTATTAATTAATGTTTACTTAGTTTTCATCAGTTTGGAAAAATTTTATTTAAAGGAATGTTTTGCGTAAGTTCGGTTCGATTGTGAAATCGACTTGGCGAATAGAGGTTATCTACTTATTCACTCCTTTTCAATGACGTTCCCATTGACAAAGTGTGTTCACTCTTCCTTTCCTAATTAAACATCTTCTATTATAACTTTATTTAATAAATAAAACTCATTTTAAAATCAATTAATTATATTTATTCGCTTTTATTTCTTTTAAAATAAGTATTACGACTCTCAGGTCGAAAATGTTTGTTTCCCGGATCGACTCTTTACCTCGGGTCGATTGTAACAAAATTAAGTTTTTCTATTTCATAATATTAATTATAGGATTCTTTTTAACTACCATTAAAAGGTCAGAAATGCTTTTAGGGAGTACAATACTTACAAATATTTAAAAATCTTACTTACTATTACACATAAAGTTAATTTTGTTTGAGTATTGAACAATAATTATTTAATTCAAATGACCAAAGTAAACAAACATGGCCGCTTCGAGTTTGGAATGATGACGATAAATTAAAAGATGGCCGCTTTTGTTCCACCTCAAATAATGCGAATTTTTTATGTCACTGTTTCTTTTAAAATAAATGATTTTATTTGTAGTGTTCACTGTAATTATAGTTAATTCTCGGTTTTCTTTCACTATTGTGTTGTTAAGAAGTGTTGGTGAAGTTATTCTTGGTGTTGTGTAGTAGTAAACAGTGCTTTTTAATATAAGGTTAATATCTCGCCATGTCTAGTAGGAATACTTTATTTCACTTTTTCATTTCTTTTAGTTTTACTTTTTACTTATTCTTTTCTAGACTTATACTTATTAAATTTACATTATTTTCATTTTGAATTTTGTCTTGTCTTATATATAATTTTCTTATTCTTTCCCCACTCAGAATTGATACTTTGTTAAACTTATAACTTGAATAAGTTATAAATCTATTGTGCTAATCGCGATTGAGTTACTTAATGTGTTAATTTAATAATTTCTTAAATTTACCTAGCCCTTAAGTTGGACGCCATTTTGTAACAATCATTTAATATGCGTATTGATAGCACAATAAATTAATTATTAAATATATAAATTTAACGATCACTGACAAGTATGTGTATAATTTAATCTTAATGATGATTCTAACTATCTACGTTCATCAACACATACGTGATATCATTTATTTAATTGAACATAAGAAACTCTTAAAATCTATTTGCATTCTTTCAAACTTTAAGTCAATATTCGGGTTGCATTGGTAATAATGAACGCATGTTTCTGGTTAACTAAAATACTAGTTTAATTATCGTTTATGACATATTATAATAGTACATAGGATACGTCGCTGTACCTGAAATACATACATATTTATAATAAACAAAGATATATCTCAATATATGCTGAAATAAAGAAAACATACATACATATATAAATCAAATGATGTTACAATTCAATATTTTACTTATTTAATGCGTTCATTAAATCCCAAATAAGCTTTTGTTTATACGTTCATTAACTACTTATTTCAATTTTACTCATTACTTTTCTTAATAATTTCTCAGGTGTGAATTCTTTGAAAGAAACCAGGTCAGTAGAAGTTACAATTAGAAGTAATTATAATAATGGTTACTTGGTTAGTGAATATCCATTAGTTGTTGACGTAGTCTCGTTCTGGTGATGGAAATGGCTCGTAGATACATTCCGTCGTTAGTTGTTTTATCACTGCCACTTATCACTTTATTCTTCCGACCACTCGCGTAGGTGTTGTATAGGTGTGGGTAATTGAAGTTTAGTGTTCAATCAATGTTCTATCTTACTGTGTTTGCTGTGTGTTCGTTTTTAAAGTCAATAAACATGTCTAGTTTCATTTGTCGCTGCTTCCACAAACGATCCTATAATTGGTTAGTTTGTTTAATGTTTCGTGTTCATTATGTTGTTGAGACACAATATTAAGTTCCACTAAGTTGTATATCGTTTAGTGACGCTGTCTGTTAGTGTAACGGTCTGATTGTTCACTTGGTGTAAATTTCACTAAGTCCGATAATGCGCACTCCGGTAAAGTTCACTACCGCGAATGAATGTATTAAGTTTTAAGTTCCTAGTTATTTATCTACCTTCCGAATGATTTGAATAAACAATGGAAAGTTTATGATGTACCGTCTCTCGCACTTGAAGTTAAACTACTTGATAATTGAAATGTAAACTGTCTGAAAATTCTAACTGCAAAAACTTTAGTATAACTGACGAAATTTTGAGTGTGGCCGCGTAAAAATTGAGTATAACTGACGCTCCGTCTTCCTGGACAGCTAGTTTTATTAATTCGTCCCTACTCAAAATTTTGTCTCTGGCGCGCTTCACGCCCACTTCTTTTCGAGATTGGTCAGTTTTTGATTTTCTCGGAAAATACTGTCCCACTCTGTCAAAATCCGACGTCATAGTTCTTTCGATAGGTTCTTCGTCTCAGTTGCTATGGAAACATCCCTCACCATCAAATTTCTCGCTGGCTGAAGGTCTCTGATAGGTCCTTAGGTCTCCCTTGCTCCCTAGCTAGACGATCGTTGACCCGCTTCGAAGAAACTCTGGCTATAAACATTTTGTCTAACAGCCTATTGTCTGAGTAAACTCTGCGTTTCTATAGATTCCCATTATCTGTACTTACAGTCTTCCTGGCGTATTGTTCTATGCTCTTACCCCTTTTTTCTGGCTATTACTAATTTCGAACATCTGCTGGTCGTTGAAGTCACTCCAACTTTCCCTTCGTAAATTCTTGTCTGTCAATTAGACGATACCTCCAGCTGTGTAACATGACTTTAGTTTTTGTCAGCCTATCTTCCAGTATTGTTATTTAAGGTGCAGCGTATCCGTTTCATTGTAGTATGGAACATTACTTGTTTTTGTCGCTTATCGTCTACTGACGTAATACGGCCACATCTGCTACAATTCTTGGTACGGGTGTGAATGTCCTCCTTACTTTGTTACAGCTGCGGAGAGCAATAATTCTGGACGAAACTTTCCCTGTCATCTTACGCCACCAAATTCTATAGTTGGATAGAACTTAATGCGTTTCTATTGTCAAGTCAGCAACGCTTCACTGACACCTTCTCATTACTCCTTATTTATTGCTCCACCATAAGTCGTTGACACTTGCCTCGTGTGAACGTACTCTGCCGAGGTGAGAATTTAAAAAATTTTAAAATTGTCTGCTCGTTACAGTGTCCTCAATTTCGATTTGACGATGTGACCTCTGGGAACAACTCAAATCTAAATTCTGCGCCCTGTACGTCGCCTCGCCGTGCCCATCTTCTTCAGGGGAAGGTATACACAATAACCTACTTTCAAAAGCTTATATGACCAGTGGTACACCCCCTTTTGGTTTTAATTAGTTCTCTGAATTTATTGCCAGCTATTTGGGATAGCTGAACGCATTTCACATTGTCGAATTGACATATAAATATCTTATCTTTATAATTTATAAGATAAGTCATAAATTCCATAAGCAATTAAATAATTTCATCAATTGAATAAGATCTTACCTTCTAAAATATCATATTCACAAAATATTATCAAACAGTTAAGCGGTTCAATGTAACCTTTACATGATATCAAAGAAAATCTCCTATACATATACACCTTTGTGCACTATTAATGATCTTACCAATAAAATCTTTTAAACTATTATTTTAAAATTAGATTGTTAATTGACACAATCGCTACGTTAACTGTAATTATCTTACTAATTTACATACACGTATAACATTTAGTTTCAATGATTGACCTACTTCATGATACATCATCTATAATCCTAACCTACTAATTACATATATTCACATTAATAAAGTTCACTCACTATCTAGTTCGTTAAATATTATCACTTATCTGATTTAAGTGTCCATTTTTCTCACTTTGTCCTTTTAACTTATTACCATATAAATCAATTAATAGCAATTAAATGTCCTTTGCATTCACTGCAATAATTTTATAAAATGTCACACTAAATGTTAATTTATCTTATTATCTAACATTTAATTAGTGCTTAATTGACTGAATACAATTTTGATGTTATGTTTCAACAATTAAAGTACATAACTTTCTTGGATAAGCCAGCTTGAATGATATCACCGCGTCAATTACCCTAACGCAGTTGATTCATCAGCATCGGCTAGCTTCTTAAGACATCTTCTTCTATTTCTTCCTCTTCCTTCATCTTCAATTTTCTGGTTCATAGTATTTTTTCAATTGTCTGGCATTAAATTTTCCACGGAGTTTCTTGTCATCGTCGCAATCAACGAGTAGATAAGTAGCTTCTCCGAGAATTTGATGCACTTTATATGGTCCGCAGTACAGTTCGCAAAATTTTTCAATTCTTTTCTGGACCGCGTCCGATTGATGATATGTTCTGATTAACACTTTCTCACCAATGTTGAATCTTGTAATGGTTTTAGTCTCATTACATAATTTTGCTTGTTTTTCTCTCTTCTCCTTCATTTTGATATATATTTGTTTATGATCTACCCCTTTAACTAGGAGCATATCCTTGTTGATGTATTTTTCCCACGCTCTGGGAGGTTTTCTTCCGAGCTGAGCTTCGTACGGTGTTACTTCTATCGTCTCGTGGTACGTTTCGTTAATACAACTCTCGACGATTGGTACGTAACGCGACCACTTTGTATGTTGATCACCAACAAAGATCCTAAATAAGTTCCCAAGCTGTCTGTTGATTCTTTCAGCCAGATTCGCACAAGGGTTCCTTATTGCGGTAAATCGTGGTTGGATATTTAGTTCAGTTAATCCATCTAACCATTTTTAAGATGAAAATTGCGTTCCGTTGTCTGTGATAATCACTCTAGGAGATCCTAGTTCTTCACAATATTGGTGTACTCTCCTCAGTGTAGCGACGGTCGTTGCCCTTCGAAGTGTGAAAAGTCGTACGTATTTGGTAAAATTGTCAACCATTATAAACAGATACCTCACCCCACTAGACGAAGCAGGTAACGGTCCGTAAAAGTCCGCGCTCACAAGGTCACCCTTGCATAACGGTATTATGGCTTTTGTTCCTCCAAACGAATTTCTGTTGCCGGAATCCTTTTTTTTCTGACAAGTGTCGCAAGTCCGTACGTAATTTTTCACCCTCTTTAACATTCCGTCCATGGTAAAGTACTCCTGCAATAATTTGATACATCTCTTCGCACCGGGATGCCCATACATACGGTGTATTTCTGCAATCATTTCGCCAGACACACTGTTCGGTACGTATAGTTTCCACTCTCCTTTGCGTAATCTGTACAATTTCTCATCGACAAATCTATAAAATTTATTTAATTTCTTATCTATACAATTTTCCCTAATCTTATCAATAATATACTTAAGCTTATGATCTTGAATTTGGTGCCTTCCAATATCCATTAGGATCTTGCTTACCTTCTTATCCATTTTGATTGTCAGGTGGTTAATTAAATATTCGGAAATATTGTCACTAATTACTTCTGGTGTGGCATCTTCTGGATTTCTACTCAGAAGATCGGCAATAATATTGTCCTTACCTCTACAATGGACAATGTCAAATTTGTACTCCTGAATACTTAAGATCCAGCGTGTAATACGCGAGTTGTTTAAATGACATTTATTCATAAAAGTCAGTGCTTTATTATCAGTAATGATGGTTAACGGTTGTCCTAGTATGTATATACGGAACCGCTCAAGACATCTTACAATACACAAAAGCTCCTTCTCCGTAGTGTAATAATTTATTTCCGCACCCTTGAATGTCCTGCTGGTAAAAGCTATTACTCCAATTCTTCCTTCTTCATCCAATTGATATAGTTGTCCGCCATATGCAAAGTTGCTGGCGTCACATTGCATATAATATCTTTGGTTTATTCGGGGAAACTTTAAGATGACTGTTTCTACGAATAACCTTTTAACCTGTTGAAAACACTCATTTAATTCCTGTGTCCAGGTGAATTTCTGTCCCTTCCGTAACAACTCCAGTAATGGTTTAGTAGTTTCCGCGTATTTGTCTGTAAAACGATTATAGAAATTTGTCAACCCCAGGAAACCTTTTAATTGTTTTTGGTTCCGAGGTGCAGGGAACTTCATAATGGCATCTATCTTCTCGTCCGTTGCTCGTATTCCTTGCGTTGTTAGTTGATAACCGAGGTACGCGATTTCTTGTCTGAAGAACTGCGACTTCTCCAAATTGATGGTTAAATTTGCCCTTCTTAAATTAGATAATAATAAGTCTAAATGTAACAAGTGCGTTTCTAAATCTTCTGAATAACACAGGCAATCGTCGACATAAATAATGGTATTTTCTTTTACTTCTTCGTCCAATACTGTGTCCAATCCCCTGGTCAGTGCAGCAGAACTGGTACTCAGGCCAAATGGTGTAACTGTAAAACGATAACACTTGCCGTCGTACATAAAAGCGGTGAAGTTCCGGCATTCCGATTTCAGTGGTACTTGCCAGAAACTGCTAGTTAGATCTACGGTAGATAGGTACTTCATCTCTCCACATCTCGCCAAAATGTCGTTTATTGGAGGTGCACCCTCGTAGTCCGGGATAGTCACACTGTTCACCTTCCTCGCATCCAAACACAATCGTACGCTACCATCCTTCTTGATTACCGTAACTAGTGGGTTGATATATGCGCTGTTGCATCTCTCAATGACCCCATACCGTAACATTTTCCGAATCTCCTCATCTACCTTCCCTTTATAGGCTAATGGGACAGGCCATCCTCTCTGGAAGTACGGTGTCTGGTCGGTGACTCGGAACTCGTGGACATACCCATCGATTCTTCCGGGGCATTCTCTGAATAAACTACTTTTTCTTATTAGAATCTCCCTTAATCTTTCCAACGTTCCTCTATCTCCGCATTCTATACTTTCTATCTTCTTGTTAATGTTTCTGATGATCTCTTCTTCTTCTTCTTCTACGTCCACCACTTCTATATGCATCATAGGCACCGTGTACGTCGCTTCGTTATCCTCTCTTCTTATCTCGACGATTCTTCTTCCCATGTCAATGAGACACCCTGCTTCTTGAAGAAAATTGGTTCCTAATATGCATGGTTTTATCAAATCTGGTATTATTAGGAAAACACATTCATATTTAATTTCTTCAATATAGATATCACATAATATTTGTTTTCTGATTAGCTTTGATTTATTACCAACTGCGCTAACTATTAATGTGTTAGACATCGGTAATATTTCATAAGGTGTAATGTCATGTTTGTTTTGGTGAAACCACGACTCAGATAACCCAGCTATTACAGATCCAGTATCGATTAACGCTTGTACACTAACATTATTATTGAACTTGATATTTATCTCTGGACACCTAATTATTCGTTGAGAAATTTCTTCATCATCATTACACAACAAATCGCTTCGTAAGTCCGGTAGGATAATATTCGTCTGGTAGTCATTTGTTTTGATGGCTATCTTCGTTAATGGGTGGAGGGATTTTTTTTTTCCTCTTCTTGTTGACGATTTCTCTTAGGTTGAATGCCCGATGCACCAGCTGTCGTGTTTGTAAACTCTATTGTGTTGACAGCGCGCCGGTCTATGTTACGGGGCTGGTGATTTATGGCAGGTCTATCACCCCAGGTTTTCTTCTGTATACCGCCTCCTTTGTTCAAGTTACTTTCACCTTCCTTATACGCATTTCTGCCCTCGTTTGCCGCTGCATAGTTCGCTTCTCTATTAATTCTTGGTTGAATCTGTGAATACTCGATGATCAGAGATTCGAAGTTTGGTATCGTCACAATTCCTCTAGTAACCACCGCAAGCTGGATGTCACGCCCAAAGTGACGAGAGATCTTACGTATTAACTGATAATCAGATAAAGTAGGTGTTAACTGCTTACTCTCCAATAAAATCCGTTCAATATATTGAATAGCAGTAACTGGTCCGCGCCAATCAAATCTGCCAAACTCCAAATGGTCCCGAATACTGTCCTGTCGTTCCTGGCCCCAATATTTTAGAGAGAACGCTTCCTTGAATTCTGCGAAGTTTGATATCTGGTCACGTATCACTCGCCACCAAATTCCTGCGTCTAACTCCAGATGTCTGCCAATCCACTTGATATTGTCAGCGGGATAATATAACTCTTGAACTTCGGACAATTCTTTGAGGAATTCCATAGGGAATCTGTCTGTGCCATTATATTTGAGATCATTGTGGTTAGGTCCGTGAAATCGATTTAATATTCCACAATCACCTTCCATCAGTTGTCGCTGTAACCTCTCTTGGTTTTCTCTTACCTTATTTAAATGTCCTTTTAATTCTTCGATCCTAGTTGTCTTTTCTTTCGTAGTCTCGTCCAACTTCTGTTCTGTTGAACGTTGTCTACCGTCTACGTCTTCTAATCTTTGTATAATATTACTATTTGTTCCTTCTTGCTCCTGTTGTCTCTGCAGTATCGTATTATGCATCTCGGCCTTGAGTTCTTCGTGCTTCTTATTGTAATCCTTAACGTGAACATCGAACTTGTGATTAATCTTTTTAACGGTCGTCTGGGTAGAGTGTACCGCCGCCATCCATTCTTGTCGTTCATTATCTTGTTTTTCTTGTATTTCTACGTACTTCTTGTCAGCTTCTTCTCTCAACTCTCTCACGATCTCATCTTGCCTTTTCTGTAATTCATCGACCTTTCTTTCCCAAGTCTGCTGGTAGTCACGTATCTCGGATCTTATCTGCGTCAGCTGCTCCTCTGACTGTCGTTTCATCTCTTCCTTATGCTGGTCGAGTTTTTCATTTTGTTTTTCTAATTTTTCACTAATTAATTGAAGACTTTCTTCTCTAATTAATTTAATATTTTCTTCAAGTTTCTTGCCTCGTTCTTCTTGTTTTTTGTCTCGTTCTTCTTGTTTCTTTTCTTGTTGACGCATGAACTCCATTAACATTTGTAGAGTCCCATCTTCTGGTATCGATGTCTGTCCTCGCGCCCTATCTTCTGGACTCTCTACCATGCTACTTGGTTCATTAGGTGTAGTATTGTCCTCGGTATTTACTGCGCCTAATTGGTTATTAATGTCATATTCTACACTGTCTGAATTGCTCGCCATTTTAGCCCTACTGCGTGTAATCATTCAAACTGACTTACACTAATAACGCTTATCTTACTTCTACTTCTATGACACTACTTTTTCTACTACTTCTACTGCCTGTTCTTTACCTAAGCTGTACGTGTTAACAATCTGTGTTAATACGTATCATGCCGTGCGAATGGGCGCCATTTATAACTTGAATAAGTTATAAATCTATTGTGCTAATCGCGATTGAGTTACTTAATGTGTTAATTTAATAATTTCTTAAATTTACCTAGCCCTTAAGTTGGACGCCATTTTGTAACAATCATTTAATATGCGTATTGATAGCACAATAAATTAATTATTAAATATATAAATTTAACGATCACTGACAAGTATGTGTATAATTTAATCTTAATGATGATTCTAACTATCTACGTTCATCAACACATACGTGATATCATTTATTTAATTGAACATAAGAAACTCTTAAAATCTATTTGCATTCTTTCAAACTTTAAGTCAATATTCGGGTTGCATTGGTAATAATGAACGCATGTTTCTGGTTAACTAAAATACTAGTTTAATTATCGTTTATGACATATTATAATAGTACATAGGATACGTCGCTGTACCTGAAATACATACATATTTATAATAAACAAAGATATATCTCAATATATGCTGAAATAAAGAAAACATACATACATATATAAATCAAATGATGTTACAATTCAATATTTTACTTATTTAATGCGTTCATTAAATCCCAAATAAGCTTTTGTTTATACGTTCATTAACTACTTATTTCAATTTTACTCATTACTTTTCTTAATAATTTCTCAGGTGTGAATTCTTTGAAAGAAACCAGGTCAGTAGAAGTTACAATTAGAAGTAATTATAATAATGGTTACTTGGTTAGTGAATATCCATTAGTTGTTGACGTAGTCTCGTTCTGGTGATGGAAATGGCTCGTAGATACATTCCGTCGTTAGTTGTTTTATCACTGCCACTTATCACTTTATTCTTCCGACCACTCGCGTAGGTGTTGTATAGGTGTGGGTAATTGAAGTTTAGTGTTCAATCAATGTTCTATCTTACTGTGTTTGCTGTGTGTTCGTTTTTAAAGTCAATAAACATGTCTAGTTTCATTTGTCGCTGCTTCCACAAACGATCCTATAATTGGTTAGTTTGTTTAATGTTTCGTGTTCATTATGTTGTTGAGACACAATATTAAGTTCCACTAAGTTGTATATCGTTTAGTGACGCTGTCTGTTAGTGTAACGGTCTGATTGTTCACTTGGTGTAAATTTCACTAAGTCCGATAATGCGCACTCCGGTAAAGTTCACTACCGCGAATGAATGTATTAAGTTTTAAGTTCCTAGTTATTTATCTACCTTCCGAATGATTTGAATAAACAATGGAAAGTTTATGATGTACCGTCTCTCGCACTTGAAGTTAAACTACTTGATAATTGAAATGTAAACTGTCTGAAAATTCTAACTGCAAAAACTTTAGTATAACTGACGAAATTTTGAGTGTGGCCGCGTAAAAATTGAGTATAACTGACGCTCCGTCTTCCTGGACAGCTAGTTTTATTAATTCGTCCCTACTCAAAATTTTGTCTCTGGCGCGCTTCACGCCCACTTCTTTTCGAGATTGGTCAGTTTTTGATTTTCTCGGAAAATACTGTCCCACTCTGTCAAAATCCGACGTCATAGTTCTTTCGATAGGTTCTTCGTCTCAGTTGCTATGGAAACATCCCTCACCATCAAATTTCTCGCTGGCTGAAGGTCTCTGATAGGTCCTTAGGTCTCCCTTGCTCCCTAGCTAGACGATCGTTGACCCGCTTCGAAGAAACTCTGGCTATAAACATTTTGTCTAACAGCCTATTGTCTGAGTAAACTCTGCGTTTCTATAGATTCCCATTATCTGTACTTACAGTCTTCCTGGCGTATTGTTCTATGCTCTTACCCCTTTTTTCTGGCTATTACTAATTTCGAACATCTGCTGGTCGTTGAAGTCACTCCAACTTTCCCTTCGTAAATTCTTGTCTGTCAATTAGACGATACCTCCAGCTGTGTAACATGACTTTAGTTTTTGTCAGCCTATCTTCCAGTATTGTTATTTAAGGTGCAGCGTATCCGTTTCATTGTAGTATGGAACATTACTTGTTTTTGTCGCTTATCGTCTACTGACGTAATACGGCCACATCTGCTACAATTCTTGGTACGGGTGTGAATGTCCTCCTTACTTTGTTACAGCTGCGGAGAGCAATAATTCTGGACGAAACTTTCCCTGTCATCTTACGCCACCAAATTCTATAGTTGGATAGAACTTAATGCGTTTCTATTGTCAAGTCAGCAACGCTTCACTGACACCTTCTCATTACTCCTTATTTATTGCTCCACCATAAGTCGTTGACACTTGCCTCGTGTGAACGTACTCTGCCGAGGTGAGAATTTAAAAAATTTTAAAATTTTCTGCTCGTTACAAACTTTGGCTCTCGGCTTCACAGAGCTGACCTGTACGTTCTTCTGCCTAACAATAGAATAATTGAATTTCTTACTCATTCAACGGTCTTGAAAAAATTTTGCTAATTTCTCATTGGTCAATAGAGTTGAGTTCAGAGGTCACATGATCATCATTATTTAAATTATTTGGTTTTTCTTTTTCCACTAATAATTACTCCCTGAATATTACTTAATTATGCTTAACTTAATCTACATCTTGGTTTTCCTGGTAAAATTACAAACAATTTGATACCCAACATGACTTGTATGTGTCAACTAATAGATATTTTTGGTGATTTACAAAATCATGTTTTATAGGCCATTTTAGTCATTTGGCCTTCACGAAATCATGTTCTAATTCCTTAAACTATTTAATACATTGTGATTACTATAAAAAGAAAATCTATTTAACAATTCCAGCTTATCATTACTAATTTACAGTGGTTTGACCTTTTGTTAACTATGATTGACAATAATTTTAATGTTTAACATTTTCCTAGGTCATATCGTTTCTTTAGTACCTTGTTTTATTTTTTACAATTATTATTTGTCCTGTTGGTTTAATACCTTAATTTTAATTACAACTTTTCTCTGTTTTTACTTCCATATTCCTTAAGGAATGGAAGTATGGTGATGGCAAAAAAAATCGTGTTCGAGATTATTGCAGATTCTGATTCTACTACACTCAAAACATGAAAAAAAGTCGTTTTCCGAAAAGTGTCTGTGTGTCTGTCTGTCTGTCTGTCTGTAGATTTTTTTCTATGGCAAACGATAACTGCCGCAAATTCAAACAGAATCAAATAATTTTTTGCATACAGCCCGGTTTTGCAGAGTTCTCGCGACCTATTGTTTTTGGTGAAGATCGGTTAAGGGAAAGGGGTAGTTTACCTGTAACGTTTTATGTTTTAACAAGGGTATTTCCTATGGCAAACGATAACAGCCGCAAATTCAAACAGAATCAAATAATGTTTCGCATACAGCCCTAAATTGTAGAGTTCTCAAGACCTTTTGTTTTCGGTGAAGATCGGTTAAGGGAAAGGGGTAGTTTACCTACAACGTTTTTTTAACAAGGGTATTTTCTATGGCAAACGATAACAGCCGCAAATTCAAACAGAATCAAATAATTTTCTGCATACAGCCCTGATTTGTAGAGTACTCAAGACCGATTGTTTTTGGTGAAGATCGGTTGAGGGGAAGGGGTAGTTTACCAGCAACGTTTTTTATCATGCGTATTTTCTATGGCAAACGACAACTGCCGCAAATTCAAACAGAATCAAATAATTTTTTGCATACAGCCCTGATTTGTAGAGTACTCGCGACCTGTTGTTTTTGGTGAAGATCGGTTGAGGGGAAGGGGTAGTTTACCTGCAACGGTTTTTTTTATCAAGGGAAATTTTTTTTTTTGGCAAACGATAACAGCCGCAAATTCAAACAGAATCAAATAATGTTTCGCATACAGCCCTGAATTGTAGATTTCTCAAGACCTATTGTTTTTGGTGAAGATCGGTTGAGGGAAAGGGGTAGTTTACCTGCAACGTTTTTTTAACAAGGGTATTTTCTATGGCAAACGATAACAGCCGCAAATTCAAACAGAATCAAATAATGTTTTGCATACGTCCCTGAATTGTAGAGGTCTCAATGACTTTCGATTTTGGTGAAGATCGGTTAAGGGGAAGGGGTAGTTTACCAGCAACCTTATACGTTTTAACAAGAGTAAAGTACTTGAAAATTTATTTAAACTTTTTGAAACAATGGTAATTGTTAAAAATAAAATAATTTTGTTGCCAGGCAATAAAATTATAATTTTTTCATTTTAATGTAATATAATATTTTTCATTTAATACAGCAATAAAAAGGCAGGTAAGACACAGCCTGGCTGTTTGGCTGAAAATGATTTTAAATATAAATCTTAGAATATGGAAGTCATGTATGGTTCTCCATACCGATATTTACTTCCATGTTCCTTAAGGAAATGGAAGTATGGTGATGGCAAAAAAAATCGTGTTCGACATTATTGCAGAATATGATTGTACTACACTCAAAACATAAAAAAAAGTCATTTTTCGAAAAGTGTGTGTGTGTGTGTGTGTGTCTGTGTGTCTGTGTGTGTGTCTGTCTGTCTATAGATTTTTTTTTTATGGCAAACGATAACAGCCGCAAATTCGAACAGAATCAAATAATGTTTTGCATACAGCCCTGATTTGTAGAGTACTCGCGACCTATTGTTTTTGGTGAAGATCGGTTGAGGGGAAGGGGTAGTTTACCAGCAACGGTTTTTGTTTATCAAGGGTAATTTTGTTTGTTTGGCAAACGATAACAGCCGCAAATTCAAACAGAATCAAATAATGTTTCGCATAGAGCCCTGAATTATAGATTTCTCAAGATCTGTTGATTTTGGTAAAGATCAGGTAAGGGGAAGGGGTAGTTTACCAGCAACGTTTTATGTTTTAACAAGGGTATTTTCTATGGCAAACGATAACAGCCGCAAATTCAAACATAATCAAATAAGTTTTTGCATACAGCCCTAATTTCTTGAGTACTAAAGACCTATTGTTTTTGGTGAAGATCGTTTAAGGGAAAGGGGTAGTTTACCAGCCACGTTTTTTGTTTTATCAAGGGTACTTTGTATGGCAAACGATAACAGCCGCAAATTCAAACAAAATCATATAATATTTTGCATACAGCCCTGAATTGCAGAGTTCTCAAGACCTATCGTTTCTGGTGAAGATCGGTTAAGGGAAAGGGGTAGTTTACCAGCAACAGTTTTTTATCAAGGGTAATTTTTTTCTATGGTAAACGATAACAGCCGCAAAATCAAACAGAATCAAATGATGTTTTGCATACAGCCCTGTATTGTAGAGTTCTCAATACCTATTGGTGTTGGTGAAGATCGGTTAAGGGAAAGGGGTAGTTTACCGGCAACGTTTTAAACGTTTTATGTTTTAAAAGGGTATTTCCTATGGCAAACGATAAGAGCCGCAAATTCAAACAGAATCAAATACGTTTTTGCATACAGCCCTGTTTTGTTGAGTACTAAAGACCTATTGTTTTTGGTGAAGATCGGTTAAGGGAAAGGGGTAGTTTACCAGCAACGTTTTATGTTTTAACAAGGGTATTTTTTCTGTGACGAACGATAACTGCCGTAAATTCAAAGAGAATCAACTAATGTTTTGCATACAGCCCTGAATTGTAGAGTTCTCAAGACCTATTGTTATTGGTGAAGATCGGTTATTGGAATAGGGTAGTTTACCAGCAAACTTTTATGTTTTATCAAGGGTGTTTTCTATGGCAAACGATAACTGCCGTAAATTCAAACAGAATCAACTAGGTTTTTGCATACCTTTTTGAACTAAAGAGAACTCAAGGTCTGTTGATTTTGTTGAAGATCGGTTAAGGGAAGGGGTAGTTTGTCAGCAACGTTTTATGTTTTAAAAAGGGTAATTTTTTTATTACGAACGATAACTGCCGAATATTCAATGATTATCACATAATTTTTTGCACCCTTTCCTGAGTTGCAGAGAGCTCAAGGTCTATTGATTTTGGTGAAGATCAGTTAAGGGAAAGGGGTAGTTTACCTGCAACATTTTATGTTGTAACAAGAGAAATGTTTCCATGACGAACGATAACTGCCGCAGATTCAAACAGAGTCAAATATTTTTTTGCATGCTTCCCTGAATTGTAGAGGACGGAATGTCTGTTGATTTTGGAGAAGATCGGTTAAGAAAAAGGGGTAGTTTACCAGAAACATTTTATGATTTAACAAGAGTAAAGTACTTAATTTTTATAAATAAAGTATCCTGATAAGAAGCTCATAATAATCCACTGTAGAAACGTAGATGAAATATCTATAAATGAAGAGGTAAGGTGAACGGGGTGGGGGTAATTTTCTATTATTAAAAATTATAGTTGAAGGTGGAGGGGAGAATTTTTTATATGTGTACTACGTTATCGGCAACAAAGAAGTAGTTTTTTGTTAAAATTGCTTCCCGGGCTCTTTAGCCGTAGTCCAATGTTTTCTGCAAAGCCAGACTTTTCGGCAGTGCTATCGATGGTTCATCATCATCGGTTCATCATCGGTGAAAATCGAGTGCAAAAACGTGAGGTGGTATACGTTAGTGACCACAGTACTGTGGTTAATGCTGAAGCAATAAGTAGAAAGACGTAGTTTCTATGGAAATATTTCATTTCGAATATGATTTTAAATATAAATCTTAGAACATGGAAGTCATGTATGGTTCTCCATACCGATATTTATTACATTGGATTAAAATGCTTATTATACCCTTATTCTTGTACTTCCTTAACAAACATTATAAACAATTTAACTTAATGTCATGTTTCCATGATTGATATTCTAATAAACCTTCAATAGTTAAATTAACTTTTGACAAACATAAAAAACTGTTTAACATATCATAACATTAATTCTTTTCCCTGTCTATCAAGGTCTGTTAGTTGATTAATAACACCTTGTTTTTCTAGGCCTATTTTAGGTATTATTTGGTACTATGTTCTAAACTACACCTTCCAGTTGGCCTATAGGCTCAATACATTGCTAGTCCTTTATAATAGATTCATTAATAACACAGAATACTAACATGTACATGAAATCAACACAATTAAACAATGTTAAAGCCTTTTCTTTTAACATAAACAACAGGGCTTAAAAGGCACAGAACCTTCAACAACTAATATCAAAACTTTTAATTACTTCCCTAACATTAACATTTAGTTTTGGTTGTCACTATTTAGTGTTTTCATACCTATATTTGTTTATTTTCTTGCTTGGTTCTTTTTGTGTTGTTTGTTTACACTTAAGACCACTGACTTAATCATCAACCTTCACAGTTTTATCCGCATAATTAATGATTATCACTATTTTTCACTCATTAACTCACTTTTCACTGATACATTTTATTATGGTTTCCTTCTTATAGTCAAAGGTACATTATTTTTATCTATTCTATGCTACTGTATTGTACTTCTTTCTATTTGTTTAAGTTTTGTTTATTAATTTTTACGGGTTTTTATGTTGTTTTTTTAATTTTTATTTATTTAGTCTGTGCCGTGCCTACACGGCGCTTCGTAAAAACCCCGTATTATATTTCTATAAGGGACGAGCGAATTGATGCGTTACGATAATTCGGTGCACTGCACGGTGGGGAAAACGTCAGTTCGGCACCATCACGCACTCTGTAGGCACATCGGTGATTTGCGCTTTCAGCGGCCGCACTGGGTGAGTTGAGTTCCGGCAGCAGCTACAAGCAGTTCGGCTCTTCCTGGCGTGCAAGTTTCTTTTGTTGTAAATTACTATCTGCCATGCGTACGTAGGCTCTAAGTGATCTCCCGGTAAGTGTGTTGAATATATTTTGTTCATTCCAGTATAAAAGATTTATATTTAACTCAAAATTATAGTGGATGCTTGTCGATAATATTTTGGACGTCGCCACGTGGCAGACAGGTTAAGGGCTGATTATTTGAGTTGTTCCAAATAGTAATACCGATTAAAATGCTGTAATTATAAGCTACATACAATCATTTCTATTGTATAAGAGGGGCGTAAAAATAAAAAAGTTATTCTGTTATTTTATGGCGAACTTTACCAACTATCTGTGACCACGTGCGGCTGTATTGCACACGCCTGTTTGAGTTTGTTAATGTGGGCATATCCACTCGTTATTTTGTGATTTACTGAATGTACATTTATGGTTTTCACGAAGATAATTCTATAATTATGTAGTGTTGAGGCCTTAAGTGTGTCAGAGTGTTTTAATTGAAAAAACTAGTGGTGAAAATGTTAGAACGAGTTATGGTGAACGGTTGGAGTTTGATAGGCTGTGGCATGCTTTGATTACGAATTAAAGGCCAGTTAATTAATTAGTATTATGCATGTATAGAGTTCCTGATCTTGGAGACTTGATTCGCTCCGTTTGGAGGCTGTAAACCTGCCACCATGACTTAAAGAAAATGTGATTGACTGAGCTCTCGTGATTCTGGCCGCCAGGGAGAAGCTGCCGTTCATCATGTCGCAGTAGCGCCAAAACATCTTATGGACGAAAGCAGGTGACATTTAAGCCTTTTATAATACACTCTAGGCCGTTGAAGTAGACTCCATGTGCTGTGCAATTCACCAGTAAAAGCAAATTCACTCAATTCAGATAACTATTGTGCTCGCGTCCGTCGGGGCAGTAGTGATTACGAACCTATGATTTAACTCATTATGTAATTACGCCTCTAAAAATTGTGAACCCGGGGGCAGGCAATGTGTCCTTATTTGTATTACTAATTTTATTAGGTTGCAGTTGTGATACTGGGGGGGAGTAAGAATTTTAACCGATTTATGTGGGTATTTTTTTTATATATATGTATTATAATATAAAAAGGGGTTGGGTTTTTTTTCGGGGTTTTAAGGGTTCTGTTGTTCTGTAACCTGAGGCCGACACCTGTTGAGGCAGTTGTCTGCATACATTGGACCTGTCATTATGTGCCGGAACTGGTATGGGCACATGTTTGCGCCCGGGTAGATTCAGCCGTCTGTGAATTCATTTATATATTGTCATGAAGCTTAAATGATTTATCTTACAATTTTATAACATTATTCCGGCTCTCTAATAATTAAATTCATGATTTTTTTTTAATGCCAAGCTCAGTTCAGGATTTCTCATGTTTTTGTATAGATTTATTATTCTGGTTTCTCACTGTTCCAATTCATAATTGTAAAATTTATAATATCCGTTTCAGTTTATAGTTTATGTTCTGGTAATTATACCACACTTGAATTTTCCTGAAAATTCTGTATTCTCATGGAAGCATAATGGGGAGTGAAAGTCTACTATTTTATAGACCATACAGACACGTTAATTTGGTGAGGGTAGTTACTATCAGGGGACAGGCCCAAATTTTCAGTTGTAAATTTGTAATAGGAGAGAGTGTACAGGCTCCTGGGGCAGTTGAAATTGCCGAATTCTAGTATTTCTAATTAATCCAGTTTTTTTACTTCGATCATGTTCTTGTGGGGTTCATGGGTTTTCATTATGAGAATTCATATAAGGCTGTCTGCCGGGTTGAACTTGTTATTTTGTTTGTAATGTATATGTATTTGTGTATCTGTCAGGTTATATGTTGCATGTCATGTGTTTTAGAAGAATATTAGATTATGTATATGTCCTGATTATATGATTACTATGATGATTGATGCTAGGTGCCTTTCTTAAATTATATGAAGTATGTTATATAATTATACTGTTAAAGTACATTCACAAATTTTGAATTATTATGAATATGAAACGACTTGGGAAAGGCACTACAATTGTATGAAGAAGTATCAGAGGTTGAATTGTATGGGTAAATGTTAAATTGAAATTCATATGCGGATGTGTAGAAAATGAAGTATGCGTATAATAAAAATTCTTATTGTTGTCTTACAGCAGAGTTTCATTGCAAGTCCCGTCTCACTGGACCCAGCGCATTTTTGCTTCTCTAGGCCTCCCGCCTAGTTTTAAATAACTAGTGGCCCCTCTTTCAAAACAAAAAAAAACAACAAAACAAAAAATTGGAGAATTTTTATAAGGCATAAAAATTGAAAGAGGGGTTACAAGTCTTATCATTGGTTATTGATTATGATCAATATTGACAGTGATTCACTATCTCAATCTAAGGGGTATTGGGTATTGTCAACGTTTTAGTCAGTTTGTCTGTGTTAGTAAATCGTTTAAAGAGTTTGTAAATTGTTCTGTTACTTTACAATATACGGGATTACTGAATTTGGTCCCTCAGAGAAAAAACGTATATATACGTGATTACTGATCAAAGGGTTAAACGAAGTATATATGTCACATGTAGCTTTTATTTTCATTTCCTCAAATAAATAAACAATACGTGCTCCAAGTCAATAGTGTAGTAATGTTTATTGCAAAATAATACAATTTCCAACAGAAAATTTGAAAAAACTTTATTCTTATATCTATAAAACTATACGTGATAGCAAAACTGGATTCCTCGTATGAAAATACATAAGAATCACATAAAATTTTGTCTGGGACAAAACATGTATTGACCAGTGATTATTAAATGTTATATTATTAAATTTGTACTGAATCATGATAAAACGGTAGCCAAACGCTTATCATTGTGCCTCTTGCGCTTTTTCTTCTTTCGATAAATATTCCAACTTGTGGAAATAACGCGATTTTTGTAAAATATACAATTATTAAGACAGAGTTGGAAGTACTATAATAATGCAGATTTTCTTATATTGCACATTACATTATTATATAGATGTTGTATTATTTCAATAACAGCTATGTAATTGTATAATAATAGTATAATTATACAGATATAGATAGTAAATATATTATACAATATTATTACATTTGCATACACACCCATAATAATATTTTTTGTACATATAAGTAATGGAGTGATAGTAATTGTCGTAAATAGTGTAAAATAGGAATGAACCTGATGGAACAATTCTCGACATGCATTAATAGAGTGATGATCTGTGGTGAGTGTACGGTGTATATGGCGTTGTGTGTTCTGTCTGGCGATACAGATTTATGATAGACAGGAAATACTTTGTTTGTGAACGTTCTTTCTTCGTGTGTGTAAACTCTTGTTAAGACTGGAATAAATAATAATATTTAATATTGTTTAAATAAAATTTTGCACGTTTAAAATACTTTTTATGAACCGAGCAGTGTCATTAGAGGAAGAACAAAAAAGTACGTTATGTAACATTACATTTGGCATAGCTTGATATCGTACCAGATTTAATGAAGATCATGGATGAGAAACTTAACAAGAAGAAATATATCTTTTAAAAATGATAGTGAAGATGAACAAATAACAACTTTAGACTGACTTAGACTATAACTGACCGTACCCAAATTAATGTTTAGGTAAAGTGATGGAAAATACCCAGATGATGAGATAAAATTCGACCAATTACAATAATAATACCTACGAAGCCAGACAGCAGTATGGACCATTACTATCAGTAAAACAAATTGTTTTGTTAAATGTATCATACAATATAGAAATAATCAAAATACAAATTGAGGGATAATAGGCCCAAATACACAATAGAATGTAAAAAAAAAAAATACTAGCAAAATGTTAACTAACCAATATAATTGAATAATACAAGAACACAATCATTATAGATACATGGAAACATACAATTAAAATAGTGTGATTAATGGTGGACCTAATGTTATAAAATAAATACAGTACAACCAAAAAAGAGATTATTGTGTAATAAAAACAAATAATAAAATATGGACAAAAATATAGAAATGCCAATCCATGTGTAAACAAGGTTTAAGAAATAATAATTATCAAATGTATATGACAAGATGAAAAAACCAGTAAAAGTACTGGCTGAACTGTCTAAGACAAATAGAAAGATATAAAATCATTATTAAATGATTAAACTTTTTCTTTTAATGTTTGAAAGTAAGAATAAAGTTGTGTTTATGTTATTTATAGTTTTGTTAGGTAATGAGTGGATGATATGTCTTATCCAGGATTTATGTAACCAGGCATATACAGATTGTTTGATCACAAAATGTGAATTATGTTTTTTATAATGTTCCAGTAATAATTATTGTACTTTTAAATAATAATACTAATAGAGTTATAGGGAGTAGTTTTGATGGTAGTTGCATAGAATAGGTGTTACAATAACAGAAAATAGAAATTTAACATTTTAAGACCTAGGCGTATAAAAACTTTGGAATTTTGTAAATTTTAGGAAATACACTTAGAATTTTATAAAACAAATGTTGTAATATGAATAGGTTTATAATTAATAGTATACACAGTAAATATGGAATCGAAATAATCAGTTTTAAATTATTTAAGAAAATTCAAATACCAAAAATGTAACATCAGAATTTCTTAAGCAAAAATGGGCATGTTTGGTGTCTATGTGTCATAAATGTTAAGACCAAAATAATGATGCTATTAGTTTTAAATTCCCAATTAGTATAACAAAGTTATACTAATTTAAAAGTTTTGGCCAAGTTCATGCAATAAAATAATGAATTTGTATGACAATGTATATCCGAATCAACCAACCAGATTTCAAGTTTTACCTTAGCAACCGAAAATTCAGATAAATAAAATAGGGACTTCTTTAACAACCATCATTGAAAACAGACGCGTTTTTGTAACGTCTAAGCTAATTATATTTTAATAAGAGGAAACCTATACCAAACATAGTAAAACGAATCAGGACAGTTATTGAAGAACATTAGAGGAACCCAAGACCAACAAGACCCCAATTCGGAAGAATTTAAATCCTGGAAGAAGAATTAAGGAAGATTTGGACCCCATCTTCGTCCTGAACGAATAAAAGAAGAGGATCTGGGTGAATCTGTATAATTTTATAAACTTATTTTACAACAACACCCACATCTGAGCACACGAACCACTTAGAAAACTAAACAATAAAAAACCACATACACTATAATATACACCAACACTAAAGATCACTTGAAGATAACACAAATTGATTATTACACCGTTTGAATACCAAAAAACTGAACGACAACTAATAAATATCTAAAACCTTTCATAACCTAGAACTGTGGACAACACAACCACGACTACTAGTTTGCACTATAAAACCATCAAAACCTTTTTATATACTTATCTTGTAAAGTTTGTATTTTGATTTTAGGAGTTGTATTAATTGTTTAACCATAATATTCGAACCGAATACACCCTGAGATTATTTTATTTAATAGAATAAAAACAACGAGCATCATTATCGAGGTTGATCCCAGCATAGTTATTAGTAACTACCAACTTATGAACGAAGACGACATAATGTTGTCACAATTTGTATTAAAATAAAGAAAAGAAAGTAATTGATCAATTCGTTTGAATAAAGATTGATTAAAGGAGTACATCTGTGTGGTTTTTTTTTGCATTATTATTACTGATAAAATTAAAAGATACGATAGCACAGCAAAGCGGACGGAGCGACAATTGGCAGCTCCGAATTACGTCACTGGTTTTGAGCGCCGAGGCGTGAGCGAACGGCGGAAATAGTGGAATACAACAGTAAATGAATTTACTTACATCTTATTATTCAACACTATAGAGAGTAGGTGGGTTATAATATACACACTAAATGAAGAGCATATAGACACAAAATGAATACAAATTACGTGTGGATAACTGAATTATTTAAAATCAAATTAATTACTTTGGACATTAGTAAGTTATCAATAATTAATTTATGCACCTTAAACGAGTGAAAAATTACGAATCTTATGCAACTACTGATTTGCATGTCAACACTGTTATTAGTGCAAAAACAGACGTAAAAATGATTTGTTTAAGAACACCCGTGTGCAGGACGAAACGAAGTTTCACAAGTTTGGAATGGTATCCAGCAAAATTAGACCTGTCGACTTACTTCTCACTATAAATACCTTGTCAGACGCCCAAGGAGCTGGAACATTTTCTTATAAGCCTATTTATGAGTATATATGTGTTTTATGTTTGTTGTTTTATATTATTTATGTGTTTCAACTTTGTCGTGTTTAATTGCTAATTGTATATGTGTGATTTATTACGTGCGTAATCTGTCTGTTGGTTTTCCAACAGCTTCTACAAAATATAGAGAATATTTAAATTTACATTTCTTTTCAATATTTATTCTTTCTGAATAGATTTTAATACATCAATGATTTTTACGTACATTTTTTTAGTTATTTCATTCTACTAAAATTTTTCTCCTCTCAACTAACAGCAAGTATTTTATTATTATTAGTCTGCAGCAGTAATTTGAACTTAACGGATACAGAAATCTTACGGCTTAGCCAGTAGTTAATACACAACAGTTGCGTTCAGTATTAACACCTGAACGTTTTTATATAATTGTAATATCGCAGTATATTGGTATAGTTGTTAAGAAGTATATGTAGGCTACTAGAAATTATAATCCATAAGAATCCTTATAGTATCAATAGGCAATAGGTTAAAATTGTAAATTCACATTAATTTATCGTAAGAGACTGTAAATATGGCGGATTTTTAAAACATTTTTACCATTATTGCAACGTCCAAATTATTGTCTGTACAAATATTTAAATGATGTTCTAAACCAACAAAGATGAACGTAGCCATGATCAAAGAAACAAAATACTTTCTAAAATCCCGAGTTTTCTATAACTGTCCTGCTAATAGAAGTGATCAATGTTTTATATTTGAATTGCAGTATCCCAATTTTTTAAAAAGTGAAAATTTACAGACTAAACAACGGCAAACTTTTTTAATTTATGAAATTAATCCGCTCTTTATTGTCCGTTGAAACTATGTTCATTTCTGTAACCGAACTGTGTAAATCGATGTCTCAACAATAAAACATAACAAACATAACGTCAGACAGAGGTTTAAAAGTGATACGTTTGCATTTTGTGAACATTAGTCCTTAATATGTTACATGTGGTTTGTTTTAACTGAAAGTTTATTAAAACTAATGACTTTGTGATTCTGCTAGTGACTGTTTACTGTGAATAGCTTGTAACAGATTCTGTACTATTAATTTGTATAACTGTCCCCGGAGTTCAATTATGAACGCTGTGTACGTATCATACCCGGTACGTTTGACAATAATGGGTGCTGTTTTGATGGAATCAGTGTCACTAATGTAACAATCTTAGAAATAAAAATATTATAGAAAATATATTAATTTTACCTATACTTCTAGCATCATAGCTAAACCAAGCATAGGCAATTTCATTTCTGGCATAGTTTTTCAATTCAACTTACTGATGTCTACTTTAAACAAAACCTGGCTATTTTTCTTAGATAATAGAAAGGTTTCAGACCAAGGTGCTTCGTACCATAACCATCGCACCGTGGTTCATCAGCAACAAAAACATCTATAGCGACCTGTATCTGCCCTCAGTCAGTGAAATCATTGCGATATTCAGCGAAAGATATGAAAAACGGATTGAAGAGCACACGAATCCTTTAGCCATAACTCTACTATACAACAGTCTGCAGACAAGACGATTAAAGTTAAATTTCCGCTGGACTTACTTAGACTTTAACACTCTAAATTATTGTACATATTATGTTACTTTTAAATACTCATACAGAGAAATAGTCAATGGACTACTTCTCTTCATGCCATGTATTCTGTGAACAATTAAGTTTATCGTTATGTATTCACAGATTGCATAAATAAACGTAAAAAAATAACGGTAAACGGAAACGGTAAACCTAAATAAAAATACGCGTTAGTAAAATATTGTTTACAAGATACTTATGGAATTGATATTCATATATTTCATGTATTAAATGTAAACGCAAATGATCTGTAATAAACCTGTTTGAATATTTAAAAAAGAGTTACTACTATATTAGCGTACACAGCGTAATAATTTCATTAGCGTGAAAAAATAATAAAACAACCTAAACACTAAGCGGTCAACAAAATTCCTTGTCAACTGTTTTCGACCTTCTGAGAGGAGGTCCGGTTCCGTTCGTCCGCTCCCCCGAAAACACGCCACTGCGTTCATGTCGTTGTGATAATCGCCTTTTTCGGAACTCGATTTGAACATTAAGAGCGCATTATGTATAAACCCGTTTTCACCACCAGCATACTAGCATGTACTACAACGATCTGCTGTCCTTTGTTTACGAAGTTTTTAGCCACTTTTAACATTGTCTCTCCACGAATTTGTAACTGACGTAAAACGTGAAAATAAGTTTTGTCTGTGTATACTATGGACCGCCGTTCTTGTTTGTATTGCTGCAATTTTCTTGTCTATCAACTCTTAACTTTCTAATGTTGCGTTTTTTTATTAAAAGTTTCATATTGCTTTCGATACGTTTCTATCGACATCCCATTGACGAATAATGAGTATCAGACTAGATGCACTACCATTATAATTAATCCGTTCTTTAAAATTTGTTTAAATATCTTTGAATGTTGGTCTTTCTCCTTCTGTGGATTAACATTCGTGAATAATTAGTGAAATAGTACACTTGTCGAAAACCTACAAATGTCGAAATGTCGAAATGGAGAGTTCTGAAAGATTTTATGTCACCCGTATAAGGTGATGCTTCTTTAATAATTCTACAACATAACTTACTTAGAGATACACCGCACGCCTGAGCTACCCGTTCCTGTAATTTACTCTCTGGTATTTCTTATAAGATTCTATTTATGTTTAAAAGTGTAATAAACTTGCACACGATATAAATTTAATTCCAACTCTCATTTCGTAAGATTTTGGTTGCACTGAAGTCGCCGGTGACCCAGACTGATCCATTTCACTCTCAAAACCGGAAAATATAGCAATAAACTAAACGCTATGTTTTGATGAAAACTGATGTTTTTAAAAAGTACAAACACAATAATCTTAGGGAAAACGTAGCTATGATTTATGCTGAAGCATGTACACTGCATATCATGCACTGTTTGAAGAAAAATGTTGATTCATGTCTAGTAAACTTACCTACGATGATTTTCAGTTTATCAGTAATAGGAAAAATATTCGTTTGCTTGTAAGAATACAGTAATTACTACATCCTTACTACTTGTAAGTACGTTGATTACAAAATTTTTTTTCATATTTTCGTGGGGGGAGGACCCCGAACTTCCACTGGGTGCGCCACTGTGCTCAGGGCAGCTGCATATGTAACAGGTCAAAGTATTCTTAGTTCTGAAACACAGCAAGAGAATGAGAAGTTAAATTAAGTTATCAGAAGTAGGAGAGACGCACTGATTCATATAATAATGTTATTACATTTAGAAAAGATGGTGTGTAGAAAAAAGGGGGAGGAGATATAGCGCCGCGAAAGATAAAGATGACGTATGAAGCATTATATCACTTTTGTCATTGATAATATCTTATCACTGTGTGTAAAGTATAAACAAGCTAACTTTTGTTTTATTGTGTTTAAGTCATTGTGAACTGTTAATTTATGACTTCAGTCTGTCCTCTCTCCAAACAGTGAACTTCTAAAGTCATCTTTTATTCACTAAAGTAAAAAATGAAATAGTTAAATAAATCAATTAGATAGATGGAAACATTAATTTCGAATGAGTATGGTTTCTACACGCTCTGGTTATACCCCTAATGTCACGCAGAACGTGATTGTAGCTCCAAGGTCAAGCAGCGGTCACCAGTCTGCGTCATCACCGTGCCTTTGGTGCTAAGTTTACGGTTGTTTTATTTTATTTATTAATTTTTATAATCTGAAGTACCGTAACCAATATTCATAACCGGACTGACAACGGTAAAACATGTTGATGGCAAGAAGGCAATGCGGACAACTGTAGAACGTAAATCTAAACCTGACTGCCGTTCAGATATAGGCCTACTTATAAGTTGAAATGAAACAAACGGTGTAGATAACGGAGTAGAAACTGTTATTGACATTCAACTCAAACAATTCAACTAACATGCAAAGACGCAGCTATAGTAAAGTCTCACGTTTTACCATGAGCCTACTGTGTAAAGGCATACTGAATATTGTTAATCGTTATTATTTAGTGCTATTTTAGACGTATTCATATATTCATATAATTTTTATAATGACTATAATTAAGTAGAAAAATAATAAAAGTTAAATTTCGTACTGAATATAATCTATCGTATTTAGTTGTTGTAAACGCAAATAATACTGGTTACTACATTATTAACTTAATTATTATTCACTATATGTTTTACGTACGAACCTCACAGTTTTAAATGCCTATTCCTATGCCTACTCACCGTCTGGCCCATCACTGCACTGTCACTGTCTCAGTCACTGTCATTTCTTGCGGGTCAAAGTCGCCGTGTCAACACTTCACTAATGGTAGCGTTTCGTCGGTTAATTACAAGGTCCTTAATATAAGTTTGTGGAATGGAAACTACTAATATTCCGGCTAGTAGTTTTAAACCGATAATACTTTAAAAGCATAATAATAAAACAAATGTAATTGAACACAAAACTACAATTTCCTACGCTCAATACCTAAAGTAGTCTCGTAAATATCTTGACACTGGTGGAACAATATATGCAGTTCATTGATCAGGCATTTGTAGTAGTGGCATGTTGTTCGCCGACGAACGGGTCAAAACGAACGAATCAGCGAAAAGAACGGTGAACGACTGCAAGTGAACGATCGTTCGTCGTTCGTACCGATGACACACGAAGGAACGAAGTGAACAAATACGACTTCCTCGTTCGTGGTTCACGACCAGTCCATTCGTTCGTCGTTCGAGAACAATGACACACTTCTCGTTCTTCGTTCGCCGTTCCCCTGCACCTACGCAATTTAATCCTCGTCATTACACTAGTCGAGTTGTTGCTCGCCATGTTACCATAATGACCGTAGTCCATTGTTCATTACACGTGCATAATCATGTTTCGGTTATTAATATTTTTTGTTAGCATTTTAATCATATATGGTTTAGTAATTGTTATATTAAGTTTTAATAATTACAGTTTACAGCAGAATATCTCAAACTACGGACTATGGGTTGGACAGTGCTTTCTTTTCAATTTACTTTTAAACACCTGTCAGGTTCGTGTCATTAAAACAAATAATAGATCTTATTATTTTAGATTAATCCTACCATATAAATTAACTTGTCTCCACACAGTATAACTTATTCACTTTTATTTTTATTATTTAATAAACGTTTGTTCAAGATTATAGTTTTTCTGGAAACAAATAACCCTGAACGGTATTCCGGTTCAAATTACTATTTTTGTTAACGTATTTCAATAAAAAAAATTAATTCCGATATCTTTGGTTAAACGCCTACTACCTTGAGTTAATTTGTTTATTATGTAATACAAAATATAACAATTACAAAAATGAAGTCAACTTCGTGTAGTTTAGTTTGTAGATTATTTAGTATGGTTGTTTTTATTCTAGAGAGAAACAATAAAGTTAATACTTTGAAGTTTTGAACATCTTTTTAAGATATTATTTTTGCTAATATACTTAAAAAAGTGATCAGATATAAGTAATCTGACGATGTATATATTGCAGAGAAAATTTTAATTAAAAATCTTATTGATTACTCTCTTTTATTGCGAAATAGTTATGTTATAAACGTTAATAAAATATCAAGTGCATTAGTATGTATTTTTAATTATTTGTAATTGTACTTTTTTATACTTTGCCTGTTTTAAGTAAATAAAGAATAAGTTTATTTGTTGTACAACACAGCTGATTACTAGGCACGAAGTAATATTTCCTGGTTTTCGAATCCAGATTTTACGGTTGGTTAACACGGTTACCACAGTTGGTTAACAGCCAAGGGGAATTTTGCCATTGGTTTACAGTATGGCCTAATTCGCAATGAATTTGGGCATTTACTGAGTTCCGTCCTTATTTGCACAATTAAATTTATAAAAATTAGTCTCTAAAACTACCGCGAACCTTTTGATTTCACTTAAAAAAATTAACGATGCCGGTTAAAATGACCCGTTTTAGAGGAACGGATCCTGACAGTGACCGATCCTAAAGGAACGGTTCATTTAAATGAACGATTTAGCCTATCTGCAACAGTACGGGCTAATAAGGGTTGTGAGGAAGTTGGAGAAGCTGTGCTTGGCCTTGGAGCGGTGATTAAATTCAGCGTGAGAATAGCAATATCAAAGGAAGACTGTCATTTGTCATCATAAAGATTCGTACTCTAAGCAACTGCAACAATGGGCGTATTGTAGCTGTTGGAAAATATTACGTCTGGTTTCTCACGAACGGAGTTTAATCTCGGCTTCGTTTTGGCCATCTCGCCTTTAGGCTGTGGTCTGTTTATGATCTTTAGCCAGACGTTTGGCAAGAACTGTAACAGTCCTTCTTAAGTGGACATTCCTGACCATGTTACTGACAATGATGAATACGCTGCTTACGCTTCCTATTTGTATTGAGCTCATATTTTATATATTCCAACATTTGTTTTGTTACTTTATAGTTTAACGTGACTTTTTTAGTTTTTTTTTCTGTCAGTAAAAGCTATTCTAGACAATAATGTCTCCATTTCCGCCGTAAGAATTTAGTTATAGAAAATGACATCTGCCTGATATCGACCATGACTCAAGTCACAACGAAATCTTCAACACTGCAACAATACATGGAACCTTGGGTATTAAATATCAATGTATTGTTCAAGAAACATCTGGATTCATAAAACATCACTAATTCTGTAAACGAAAGTAAAATATTACATACACAGTAGAATAAAACGCCTGTTATCCGACTTAACTTAGGACCGAAATTGATCCTCATAACAAGGAATACGGATAATTGGAAAAGTACAAAATAATACTTTTCTGAGTACTATTCAGAAGTGTGCGTTTATTTCTAATTTACTGATTTGTTTAAGAAAAGTAATTTTTCGTAATATTTCAGTACATAAGAATTTTAAAATACAAATTTTTTAAAATACAAATTTTTTAAAATACACTAATTCAAAACTGTGGATTCTGAGAAAATGTTTAAACAACTGTAATATAATAGGTTTCATTAAACACAACAAAATGTTCACAGTTAGGCATAAACAAATATCCTGTAGGGTCTATGGTAGTTTACAGAAGCCGTGGCTTCATAACGTGCATGTAGGATTTATTGGTAACATGATTATACGTCGGCACAGAAGTGAAGTAGCTACTTTGTTCGCCTTATCTCGGTTAGGTGCATTTCCTATCCTGTAAAAAAACTACATTAAAATAATTTCAACACAACAGTCTAACCTCCTTGCGATATGCAAACCTGCGTGGCTGTGCATCATTTGTTCTACGGCATTGATATAGTTTCTAGTGTTATTTCGGCGCCTGTAACTACGCAATATCATGGTCCAAGAAGCTGTAGATTCACGTCGGTCCTCGGCGAGGTTTAAACATATTAGTCAGAAGCGACCGTGTTGGTATTTGGATCTGCAATATCGGTGTAACATATTGGAGTTCTTGTTGTAGCGACTTTCGATTATGATTTTTGGCTTGGGAGGAACACTAGCGTGTCGGCGCATGACTTTAGTAATGTAAGCGGTAACAGCAACTGAATTATCGTAAAATGTTTACAAACAAATAAACAAATGTAAATATAGTTTGTGAACAGGACTGTCTTGTATTACTCAACATTTAATGATTAGAGCAAAAACAAAATTGGCCAGTGCGCGACATACACACGGCACAATTTTTCGCCCCCAAAGGCGATTAATTATTTGCAGCCCTTCGTTTTCAACCCTCTCTATTCCGGTTATTTCATTTCAGTCTGCTCCAGGGACTATCACGTACAACAACAGTAAATATTAATTTGTAGGCTGTTATTTGTGGCGGTTGCTTCCTTCGATTGTTGTATTATATACACTGTGTTAACTGATGATGTGTACTCTGACAGTTTTTGTTTTGTTGTGTGTGTGTGTGTGTGTGTGTGTGAGTGAGTCAAACAATAACTTGTACTGTCGAAGTAATGACAACATTGATCATGGGCGCCAATCGAGATTTTATTCTTGATATGTGCCTTTATTAATATATGAATAATCCCAATAATATAATAATGCTAATTGATATTTAATACTTAATGAGTAACAATTTCTAACAAAATATATGTTTGAATGTTAGCAATACTTTATATCTTAAATGAAAATTTGCAAATATATATTTACAATCACTTTATTAAATAATTTTGATGTTTTTGTATATAATTTTCATGTAATATTATTCAACATAGTTTCTTCTGCAATTAGTGTATTGCGTTCTTGTCGTTTCAATACCTTACGCACGTTTCATTGAAATACATCAGCATCATCAGAGGTTTGTAAGCAAATCAACAACAATCAAAATAATTCTATGATAATATAGAAACTAACGAATCATCGAATTTGTTTCGATCTTAATGTAAAATAACGGATAATTGATTTCAGTCAATTAGTTAATGATTGTTTTAATGTTTATTTACTTAAGCAACTGTTTTGCCGTTATATTAAAAATATTTAATATATATTTTATTTATTTTAATAAATTTATAATTTTAAATAGATCATCTTGTTTTGTTTTTATTTGAGATAGTTCTGTGTAATTAATAAATTATTGTTATTGTGTTTCTAAATATTGATTTTTTCATATATTCATTTTTTGGGCTTTTTGTATGTTTTTAATTAATTTTATATTTTCAATGCCTGGACATTGGTGGTTTTTATTTAAACAATTTGTGGCTAAATTAGATTTATAAATATTTGCTTTGAAAAGCCGTTGTGGTGTTGTACGAATCTATCGAGTAGTTTTCCTTTGTCTGGCCTACGTAAAATTTATTGCAACCTGGATATTCCATTTTGTATATTCCATTTTTATTCGGAATATTGGATTTAGTTTTAGGTTTTATTTGATTTAATATTATATTATGGGTATTATAAGATATTTTAAATTTGTATCTTAAAATATTTATTTAGTTTTCGAGATATATTTCTATAATAAGTAAAGGTTGTTTATTTTATATTATTATTAATAGGAGAATTTTTAGATGAAGTGTTATTGGGGATTTGATTAGTAAGTTTATATTTTATTTTTTTTCTAAGTTATTGATAGTTTTAATTTTGTATCCATGTTTAACTGCTATTTGTTTATAATATTTCTTTCTTTGTTTCGTTGGTTGTCATTAAGTGGGATCCTGAGCATTCGGTAAATCATGGAATTAAATACAGCCATTTTATTTTGGGGAGGCTGGTTACAAATATTTGGTGTTACTAAATCAGTTTCAGAGGGTTTCCTGTATACTATGAAATCAAAATCTGTTTCAATTTTTTTTATTGTCATGTCTAAATAATTTCATTTATTATATTCTTCTAATGTGAATTTTATTTTGAAATGTAAATTATTTATTGACTTGAATATTTTATTTATGCTTATACCATTGTTTTGGAAAATGTACAAAGTTCATCAACGTATCTAAAGTAACATCCTAATGGGTCGTTTAATTTAATTATATTTATTATTTGTTCATGGAATGTATGTAGAAAGATTTCTGGTAATATGATAGCGGAGGTTGGGGCTCCCACAATAACGCTGTTTTTACATCCAGCAATCGGCATATTAGTGTTTCTGCTATTTATTCTCTGCCCGTAACATAACGTTTTCTCTGACTGGTCAACATTTATTCCTCACTTTCAGAATTCTTAATATTTACGTCCAGGCCTCGAAACAATCTGCCGTTGGACAACCCTTCATACTTCATAGTTTCTCACTCTTACTGTTACAACTATCGAGTACTTACCATCTGCCAGTAAAAATTTATTTAAGACAAAGTACGAGTTTTTAAAAGAGAACCCCTAATTTATAAGCTGTTAAATACTAGTTTTCTTTAATAAATTGTTTTTTTTTTACATAAAGACGGTTTGTCCACTAACATATATTTCTTGTTAAAGTGGAATAAGGAACTTTTCTTTGTAAATATTTGCCAGAGACATATTGACACAATGAGCAACTATTATTGTTTTCTTTTTAAAGAATTTATTGACAAAATCTGTTGACTGGACGCTAGTTTATGCTGACAAAGGGTGATGTATTTATGTAATAGGATAAACAATTATTTTGTTAAGATATGCTTTTAAACGGAAATTTACTGTGTACGTAACACTAACTGTCTTGAAACATTTATAGACAACAGAATGAGTACGGTAAAACTTTTTTTTAATACAATAGTACAGCTGCCAGTCGTCTTATTCCGCATTTTTACAATCTCATTACGCCTGCCGTTTTCGCTACAGTACCTTCTGGTGTAAATTAATAGCTGCGATTTATACTACACGCTATTGTCTGTGTAATCCTGCGTAACTTGTGGCTGGCAATTTTACCCGCCTTATTTCATAACAGACACTCTTATCAGAATAAGCGACATTAAAGAAAAACCTATCAAAGTATTTCATGTTTGAAAATGTTCGTGCATCAGTATAAATTATTTCTAATGGCCAGTAGTAAGTAAATCATTTTGATGGATGAGTTACAATTTAATGCTGTTTTCTTCCTGTGAGTATTTTTCTAAAACCACTATATATCAATTTTTCTACTATACTCGGGAGCACATATATAGCAGAAAAGTGAAAGCGCATTGCGCAAAGAGAGCGACAGAGTGTGACACTGCGACAGCCAGTAAGCGACACGAGTCGCTGATACAGTAAGCTTATTGGCTGATACATCACGTGATACTATGGTCTTGCCTCTGCGCAGCTGGCAGCTCTCGCCTTTATATGTGCTCCCGAGTCTAATTACACGCATTAAAATAATTTATGTGTATTATAAATACACTGAGACTGAGAGAGAAGTGAAAATTTTATGCATTACAAATGGAATAGAAATCAATATCGGGTGTCATATTACCATGAATACTAAGTTACTGCACTACCTGTTTAAACTTTGTACTTTGTTTATCAGCTGTACGCAGTACCGATACGTACTTATTGCGGACATAGAAAAGATGTATCGCCAGATCATGGTTAACCCAAAGGATTCAAACCTGCAACGCATCGTTTGGCGTGATGCGCCGCATAAGGAATTGCGACATTACGCTTTAAGGACGGTTACGTATGGCACTGCTAGTGCCTCCTTCCTTGCTACACGTTGTCTGGCTCAGATAGCCTACGAAAATAAATCCGACTACCCTACAGCTTCTAGGGCCATAGCCAATGATTTTTACGTAGATGATCTTATAACGGGTTCGGATGATCCGAACGTCTTAGCTGAAATGAAATGCGAGATCGTGAAGTTGTTGAGTAGGTATGGTTTCACGTTACATAAGTGGTTCTCTAACCACCATATGGTTATGACCCTTCGCGCCCAAGTATCCCATGACTTCAGCAAAGGTCAAAACGTGCGTACATTGGGAATCCAATGGAACGTTGAAAAGGATAACTTTTTATACACCGTTAGGGGTGATGATAATTTGACCGTGTTCAACAAAAGAAGCGTGTTGTCGGTCATCGCTGGGATTTATGATCCACTGGGTCTTATCGCACCCATCACATTTTACTGCAAGCATTTCGTGCAACAGTTTTGGTTGGCGGGCACAGATTGGGACGAACCCCTATCTGGGTCATTAGCCAATCAGTGGTTAGAACTATACTCTCAATTAGTTTCCGACACTCATTTTAAGATTACGAGGTCGGTTAAGAGTTCGAACAATTACCCAATTAGTTCATTACAGCTTCGCGGATTCGCCGACGCTTCGGCTAAAGGTTACGCGTGTTGCATTTATGTGCGGGCGGTCTATTCGAACGGCGCCATATCGTCAAACTTGTGTGCTAAATCTAGGGTCGCTCCGCTGAAACAGATAACGCTACTACGTCTTGAACTTTGTGCTTGTTTATTGCTGTCGCAATTAACGTCCAAGGTTTTAAACGCCATCAACTACAATTTTGACGGACTATATCTCTATTCGGACTCGATGATAGCGTTGCATTGGATACATCAACAATCTTCCCGCTGGAAGGTATTTGTGGCCAACCGTGTCGCGGAAATACAGCGTCTTGTTAGCAGCAGGGGAACTTGGCATCATGTAGTATCAAATGACAACCCTGCCGACATTTTATCCCTCGGTTGCCTCCCTCGTAGTTTGCACTGTCATACTCAATGGTGGCACGGTCCGTCCTGCATGGCGCCTTAGTCAGCATCATGGCCAGTCAGCGCTTTCGACATTAATACTCCCTGTACTTATTCCGACCTTGAGCAGGAACGTCGCAAGCAGGTTCCAACCTCACTAATTATCGCGTCCTCAACACATAGTTATGTTGAAAATTATTCATCCCTTACTAGGCTTATTCGCGTCTTCGCATATTGCCGCAGATTTTCTCGCAATTCTAGGCTCCCGGTTGTTGACAGAGACACGTCCTTTTTGTCTGCTCAAGAATTGTCTGACACACTCTTGATTTTTGTCCGGCAATCTCAGCAGTTGCATTTCGGCGTAGAAGTTAAGGAACCTGAGGCACACCGGTGCCTTCCTCGCAGTAGTAAAATTCTTGCTCTCAACCCCTTCCTGGATGAATCAGGCATTTTAAGAGTGGGTGGACGCTTGCAATTCTCCCCACTTAACTACGCGAGTAAACACCAAATAATTTTGCACCCGCACTCTCATCTCACGAGATTAATAATTGAGTATGAACATATCCGTTTGTTGCACACTGGGGTGCAATCAACTCAAGCTTCGCTTAGGCGAAAATATTGGATCATACACGACAAATCCTATATCCGCTCAGTGATACATAAGTGTGTCACTTGTTTTCGTTTCCGGGCTAGAGGCGCGAATCAACTATTAGGTCAGTTACCCCCTTCTAGGGTCACGCCTTCTAGGCCATTTTTACAGTCTGCCGTGGACTACGCCGGTCCTGTACTTAGAGCGCCATGGCGGGCAGCGCTCTAAGTCCACGACTAAGGCATACTTCGCGTTATTCATATGCATGTGTGTGTGTGTGTGTGTGTGTGTGTGTGTGTCTAGGGATTATCGGCACCAGCTGCAGCAGCGCAATAAATGGCGCACCCCGTTAAGGAATTTGAATGTCGGACAGCTTGTCCTCATTTTGGATGATAAGTCCCCCCCACTAAAGTGGAAGCGTGGGGTAATTACCAATGTTTTTCCGGGTCAAGATTCCTTAGTACGCGTCGCAGAAGTTCGCACCGCGCTAGGTATCTTACGCCGACCCATCCACAAATTATGCCCCCTTCCGGTGGCAACAAACTAGTCGTATGCGTGCCATACGAGACATACTAGGATTGTGAACGTGTCACATTGCCTGGACTACGCCCGCGACATTCCCCGGGCGAGCATACAAGTCAATTGTATCATAAACATTGTAAGTATTGTTTACGGGCCGATAGCTATTACTGCAATAGTGACTGTGTTTTCATATGTACTATCAATTATTTATGGATCTTGTGTAGTGTCATATGTTTATCTATGCAAGATCATTGTTCGCCCGATTATGGAGACTTATTTGGTGATTTACGGATAGTGACTACACCGATCAGAAAATTGAGGCAGTGCGAAAATGACTTTCTTTGTCTACAAATAAGTGGCTTCAGTCAGCGTTTTCCTTCATGAGAGACTAGGTTTGGAGATTTTGGGGTTTATGAGAATTAAAAATAAAAGAGTCCTGTAAAATATGTTAGGTATGTATAGGGATTTTTACGGTCTTATCGAGATAGATGTCTCTAGAATCGGTTACAAATCCTTTACGTAAGACACTAAGCGCATGTCTTGTTGAGATTCTTACGGCAAAGTGTGTTAGTTTCTTTGGTGAGATCCACCTAAATGACTAACTGAGTTTGTATAAGTAAAGTCGTTGATTGTTTCAATCAGAATATTAATGCCTTTAGGAAGAATGTTATTAAGATACCGGAGTAAGTCTTTGACTAGGAAGTGTATCCACTTTATAATTGCGTATGTGTATAAATTTATGTTATTTGTTTGTTTTTTATATCTGTGGAGTATATATCCCTTTATTTTATGGTAGCCTATATCGACGTTCCCCCCAAAATACGTTCCGGTTAGGTAAAGTATATACGCCAAGGTATTTATACTGTACTTTGCATAATTTTTACATCACAATACATTCATCTTGCTTCAATAGTATATATAAATATTCAAGAAGTTTGGAATTGCTTAGGGGAAAATGTGGAGGCCATCACTTACCATAAAATCACGTTGTCGTCATCATCATAATCATGACTTGATTCGGTTGCTTAAAATACAATGGCTTAGCTGGAACACTGTAGACGCATAAACTTAGTACTGTAAGTGGTAAGAGCAATTCAATTGGTTTTTCGCAAAATGTTTACAAAGAAATAAACAAATTTAAATATACTTTGTGAAATTAAACGAAATTGTTTCATTCAGTATTTAGTGATTGCACGATAACAAATTTGGTCTCTGAGCGAAATTCACCCAACACCATTTTCTGCACCTAAAGACGATTCTTTATTTACGACCTTTCGTTTTCAACCCTCTCTATTTCGGTTATTTCATTTCAGTCTCCTCAAGAGACATGCAAGAGACAAGAGACAGATCACATGCAGCAACTATAAATATTACTTTATGCGGTTTAATTTTTGACGGTTATTTTCTTCGATTGTTATGTTGCACACATTGTTTTAACTGTTGACGTGTACATTCTGCTGTAAATTAATGTTTGCTGCTTACACGTATACGTTTTAATTTGTTTATACAGAAAGTAACCATGCGTAACGTATGAGTGGCAACGATTAACGTCTTAATCTGTAACTCCAGCCACACGAAAAGGGCTTACATTGTCGTATCTTCATAAAATTAATAACACCATCATGACGTGTGATTTGAAAGAAAGACTGGGAGGAAGGACATGAGGAAACCAAATTGGTAGCGTTGCTTAAAATACTAGTTGTGGTTCATTAGATTGTATTACCATTAAGTATTTATGACAAATTTTTCTGTATCCTATTGTATGGTGACATAAATAAATGTATGTTATTAATTAAACCAATCTACTACATTTAATGTTTCCTGTATGGTAACTGGAAGTAGAGATTTCAAATAACGATAACAGCGTTCCGCCGCTGCGACAGGCAAAGCGCATATCAGGTCTGTACAGTTGATCACGTATCGCGGGATTGGCAGGATGACGCAGCAGAGAATTTTCTCTCGGTCATTGGCAGCTGCAGCACTTCCGACTACCTGGTTATTCTCCGGGCTACTGAAACCTCGTACATTATGCAGCACACAATAGGTGAACTAGCTTGCTTGTATAAATGCCGGGAATAGTCAATTGAAGCAACTTTTATTCTGTGAATACAAGCTATAAAATGTCTGTCAATAATGTGTTAGCAAACAATAAAATTTTTTTAAAGTTGAAAAAACATGTAAAATACATATGTATATTGTATACATTTAAAACGGTAAATTGTTACAAGTTATCTGATTTCTGACAATTGTAATCTTTTAGGTTAATTAATCTTTTTATATTTTTCAATAGTATGCATTGTTTAGATGTAGCCTATAGCTAGGAGAAATTATGTTTGTGACACGAGTGCCTATATTTCATGGAAGTTAAATACCCTGAATCGACTACTCTAATTCAGTAGTTTAGTAATTTATTCCACTGCTTGAAATTACGATGTTTGCAATCCCCGTAGCAATACCGACTAAAGGTTTTGTGACTTTATATATTATTAGCGCAAGTTCTTGGACAAATGCTCATGTTATTGTGAGTGCATGAACAAGTGGAACAAGTGTTGAGGGGTCACATGTCGATGTCATAACTGCTTTCATAGGCTAATTAATGGATCTTCTCTTACAAACCGTGCGGAATTAGACACTGCTGCGTGTTCCGGTATCACCGTCTTCAATATCTCGTCCGCCTAACTTGACGTTTCCGAAGGTCGTTAAAGGTATCAACACCTGTTAATATTTAAATTGATTTTGTATTACAACGATGTAGGTTTAAGCTGCTGGCAATGAAAGTCCCATAAAGTCTCGATGCAAGAGAGAAGTTGTCACTGTGTGCGGACGAATCAATATCCAACTATAATGAAACTTGGCAACATTAAATTGAAGCCAGGTATTGACAGGTAGTAATAAACGATTGAAAAATGTCATTTGTCGTTTTAAAGTGGCTTGTTCGTTTTTTAGAATGATTGTGTACCATAGCCTTCCATAGCTGTTCCTATTCGAACACACGTGCCTCCATCTTCCTTTTTACCTTGATGCTATTACTGTTATCTGTTGTATTCCTAATTCCTCAGTAATATTACCGTTTTTTAAACGCTCGAGGGCTGTACAAATTTTTGCTGTCTGGAGAAATTTGTCAGCCTAAAATCGCGTTCAGAAGCCCTATGCTTAAGGTTCACAGCAAAGTGGGGACCGCCATCATATTCTAACCTTCAACTGAGTTCCCCTTGTCAGATTACCTTTCCGTGCTTCTCATAATAGTGTTACATACTATTAAAATTTGTTAGTTTTATTTAAAATATATTTTGCCTTATGCCTGCATCATGCCACAGACAGTTAAAGAGTGCTGTTTGTTCTAACGTTCGATTTCCAATTGTAATTTTTTTCAGTATGAAGACTTTCCCACAAGATGACATGGACATGTTATTTTGTACTGACTTTAAACTCAAATTTTCACACAACAGATTCAATCTGTGGACAGTCAGTTGTAATTCCCCTTCTCCGTTCTGTACTTGGCCTATAAATAAATTAGACGTTGACAAGCAAGAGAGTACCAAATATTCCTAACAATCAGTTTTTCATACCTGAAGTTGTAACTTTCTTCCATCCTTGTAAAGGTTGTCTCTATAAATATTTAATAACGTGGGCGCCAACTATATCCCAATCAGACACTTAATTATTCCTAATTTCTAAAACGTAAAAAGTAACCATCGAACAAATAATCATCATAACATTAAAAACACATACGAATTAATAGACAAACTAAAAATAATAAATATAAATGAAAATACATTTTTCACGTCATATGATATCACAAACATGTACACCAACATCCCAATAGATGAAACAATAGACATAATAATAAACAAACTTAAAGAACAAAATGAAGACACACAATATGTAACTGAAATAAAAAATAGCCTCCAACTAATACTAAAACAAAATTATTTTCTATTCAATAGGAAAATTTATCAGCAACAAGGAGGTTTAGCAATGGGATCTCAATTATTTAGCATAATAGCAGAAGTATTCTTACAACACATAGACACCAAAATACAAAATATCAAATTTTATTTGATTCAAATGGCATATGGATAAGATATGTAGATGGTGGGCTATATGTATCAAATAACAAAAACACAAATGCAGATAACATTTTAAAACAAATCAATAACATACATCCAAAAATAAAATTCATAGAAGGAAAAGGAAGTATAACAAACTCAACTATTTAGACATAACCATCACAAGAAACAACAACCACCTACAATATGCAATATACAGAAAACCAACTTCTACTATATCACGGAAAATTGTATTCTCAACAATTTTACGGGGACAAAGTCATATGGTACCCAGGGAGAAAGATAAATTTATAGAAAGCGGTGGTTTTCTTTAGAAGTAAGAAAACATTAAAATATGTAGTAAAGAGCGATAGATATTCAAAAGACGACCTTGCGTTGACGCCAGTAAGTCGGCTAAGAATTTATATTTTGTCACGGACGGGTCGGACCGTCATAAAACTGTATTGTTTGCTAGGGTGTAAGAAACATTTACTAAGGTTGTAAAAGTTAAGTGCACCTAACAAAAGGAGCTATATTTTAGAAAGAGAGCTTATGTGTGAAATGGAAGGTGACGCGAAGTTTCATACCACGTGCTCACGCGCATTTTGTGGACCAATAGCGGATAGCGTCATTTTTTACGCGGGCTGTTCCGTTAAACAGATTGGGCAGTTTTGAATTTAGCGGTAAGTCAGACCAATAGGCGTGTAGTTTGTCGATACTGAGTGAGGGTAGTTTTAGCGAAATATAAAAATACGGAGTGTAAGAAGTTAAGTTAGTCAACGGAGAGATTACAGATATTAGACTCGTATTAGTTGCAATAATAATTTCTCAGTAATTTGATTAAGTATATTTCAATCGCCACGTAAGTCAGTCACGGTAACGTGATATTAAGTATTGTGAAAGCTACATATTATAAACATTTAATAATCGTTTACAAGAATAACGTGCAGAGAAATTAGAGAAGATAAGTTAAAATCGAGTAACATATCCAAGTTTTACTTAACACAGCATCAATCGTTGAATGTCGAAATACATAGCGATTTAAATGTGTGAAACGTCATGGTGTGGGACGGTCGATCAATAAGCAGTTATTAATCTGGTGTTAGACGCACTTAGCTTTGTAAAAGAATATACTGTGTATTCAACAAGTGTATTAGCATACGGCACCTGTGTAGTTATCACTAAGTTGTCAAAGTGAATGGTGTTTAATACCTGTGAAACAAGTGTGTAAATTAGTGCAAAACTAACAAGGATAAGGGCTCAACGATTAACGTCGGCGACCCGCCTGGAACGTGTAGAATTGATTACATCGCGGCGCAGAGTGGCTTCAACATGCAAGTAAATAATAAAATGAACACTTATTTTACTATTGTCTATTAAATTTAAATGTATGTAACTCATATTTGGTGACTCAATTAGTCAAAGAATCTATAGCCAAGAAATAAGCACAAACAAATTTTATAGCAAACTTATTAAAGGTAATGATCTACAAATTTTGTAATATGTAAATACAAATTAGTTATTAAAAACTTAATTAATAACAGTAAGATTGGGTTTATTTATTACTGGCGCCCTGGGATAATTCTTAAGAGTCGGTACACTAAAGTAATTGTTACATTCTGTTGCTGATAATTAGTATGTTATAAATATTATTATTGTCATTGGGTAAATTAGCTTGATAAACTCTTACTTTGCACATGCTCGTAGGCAGAGTGTAGTATGTATAATAGTAACGTGAACTTTTATTAAGGCCTATTTAAAAGTGTATTACATTCTTTCGCCCGGAACGTGGGACTATTGAGTCACTAATAGAATAGTAAAATAAAAATAAAATAGAATTAAGGATAACGATAATATAAGATATAGTTGTATGATTACGCGGAGTAAGAGTAGGAAAAACATTAACACACAGAACAACACGCACGGAGAGAACAATAACATGAATACAGGAACAACATCCCACGGTAACGAAATGGACTTCGGTATAAACAATCAGATAGGAGATTCGCAGACGATCGCACACATTTCAATGGGGAATGAAGAGTCAAGGACGCGGGGACTGAACGAAGAAAATGCAGAAACACAACATATTACACAAGAAACACTAGTAGAGGTTAGAGAGAGACCAGTATATCAGACATTACCAGAGAAAAACAAAGACACCGATATATGTACAATACTCCAACAACTAGTACAACAAACACAACGAATTGAACAACAATCGAAAGAAACAAAAGAACAACTATTGCAACAAACACAACGACTTGAACAACAATCGAAAGAAACAAAAGAACAAATAAAAGAACTAGCGGAAAAAACAACACAACAGCTAACACAACAAGCGACACAACACAAACAACAAATGCAACAATTATCAGAGCAGATGCACAAACAAAATATGGAACTAAGAAACGAAGTATTCACGCAACTCAATCAAGAAAGAGCAAATAACCAAAAAGTTCTCCAGGAGTTTAGAGTAGATATTGATAATAAGATCGAAGAAAATTGTGATAAGATTAGTACCGAAATTAGTGCCAATACAAAACAACAAATTAAAGAACTTGACAAAAAATACAATAATTATTTTGAAATAATTATTGAAACAGTAAGTGTAAACAATCAAAGATGTGTAGATAACACGGCAGCTATAAATGAATTAAAGGTCGAAAAACTGAAAGAGTTGGAAATTAAAATCAACAGCAAGTCTGACGAGACACACCTTAAATTACAACAAATACAACAGGAAGTACGAACTAAACTAGCGTCAATAAGCAATACACCATGTAATCGGAGCATGACAAACGAACAGGTGAAGGACATAAAATATAATGGCACGGGTGATTTCCCGATGGAATTTATTAAAGAATTGAATGAAATATTCAGAGAACATTATCAAGATGCTGGAAACATCAAGTGGATAGCAAGACATCTTGAAGGAGAGGCAGCAGTGTGGTGGAGGTTAGTAAAAGATAACATTAACAATTTTGTGGACTTCACTGGCGCATTTATAAGTAAATATTGGAATGACGTCATTCAAGAGTGAGTACGCAATGAACTGGAATTCGGAAGGTATCACGCCGAGAATGGAATGAACATGATCCAGTACTTAGAGCGTAAACTGTTAGAAACCGACAATTAATTCCGCCAATACCTGATAAGTATTTAATTAGAAAAATTACTAAACATTATCCGCATGAAATAAGAGTTGCGATAATTACTCGTGGTGTAGTGACAATCAATGAATTCGAGCAGGTCTTGTTAGAATTTATGAGTCTGAGAAGTGACAACAGAGAGGCGAGCCGAGGGTACTATGACGGACGGCGAGATCGTAAATCATGGACGAGGGGTGAAGAGGAGAGAGAGCGACCAGCTGAGCACGGGCGCACAAATGAAAGTGAAAGTAGGCCAGTCACTTCACACTACCCCAAACGAACAAACAAGTTTAAAAATGAGAACGAACCTATTCCATCGACCAGCGGTGCGAACGGTAACAAAATTAATACCGTTATGCCAAAAAACTAGCTAAGTTCTGTAAATATGAAGTAGACTTAAGTAATATTAGTAAATATATTAACACCACTTTTCTACATTTAAGAGATGATTTAATGGATAATGATGATGTCAACATAATATGTAAAGTTAATAAATGTCCGGAAGTAAGTGTCTCGTTGAACGGAGTGTCTACATGCGCCTTATTGGACACCGGGAGCCAATTAAACGCTGTCTCAGAACAGTGGTTTAAAGACAATAAAAAGGAATTTGGTGATCTAGAAATGTTAAAATTGTCGAATACCGTAATTAAGGGTGCAACCGGCAATAAGTCAAAAAGGGTTACACAACAAATCCTATTAACTGTCCAAATCGAAAGTTTAAGAGTCGATAGTGTCTTCGTAGTTGTCCCAGAATTAATAAAAGATTGTATCTTAGGCATAGGGTTATTGGAAGAAAATGGGTGTGTGATCGACCTGAACAACAAACGATTAATAATTCAGGGAGACCAAAACCAGGAAGGAACTACAGCGGAGGTACTACGAGTAGAACTCGCATCTGCCGATGAAGAGATCGAAGAATTGATTGGACAGAAGGTACAAACTATCACAGACATAACCGAAGCTGAACGGAACGAGCTAAAGCATATTTTGATGGATAATAAAATGGTATTCCGGGATACGCCAGGTAGGATTAACTCGTATCAACATAAATTCAAAGTCACCGATCGGACACCCTACTGTCAGAAAGGTTGGCCGATTCCGATGAGATACAAGGAAGCAGTGAAGGCAGAAATCCAGAAAATGGAGGCGCATGGTGTTATTGAAAGGGCCCAGAGTCCATACGTCAACCCTATGGTTACTGTCGTAAAGAAAGACCAGACGGTTAGATTATGTTTGGACGCCCGTAAGCTGAATTCAGTAACAGTTCCAGACCATGAGGGAGCCATTCCAATTAACGAGATACTGGCAAAATGTGGTAACATTAAAGTCATGTCCACAATTGACCTCCGTAGCTCATTTTGGCAAATCCCATTGCATCAGGAATGTAGAGATTTTACTGGGTTTTTGTACGAAGGCAAGTGCTATCGGTACACAGTGACGCCGTTCGGATTGAAGCAAGTTTAACACGTGGTTTGGACCGAGAATTGTCGGAAGAAGTGAAGGCATTTACGATCTTATATGTAGATGACTGCTTATGTATCTCGGATAGCGTGGAAGAGCACCTACGGCACTTAAAATTATTATTACGTGACATCAAACAAGCTAATTTAACTGTCAACTTTAAAAAATCGCAGCTGTTTCGTAAAGAGATTGATTACCTGGGATATCGCTTAACAAAAGAGGGAATTACCGCCGCACCAGATAAGATTAGAGCCATTCAGGAATTTCGGAAGCCAAAGAATCAAAAACAACTTAAAGGATTTCTGGGCTTAACCAATTTTTACAACCGATTCACCAATAAATACGTCGAAGCGACGCAACCGTTGTTAAACTTATTAAAAAAGAATACCACGTTTAAATGGACAAAGGAAATGGATTAGCATTTTGAGAGAGTCAAGGAATTATTCATCGAATCAGTGGTTCTTAAGCATCCTGACCCCAACAAGCGTTTGTACCTACAGACGGATGCGAGTAGTCATGCGCTGGGAGGCCAGCTTTACCAGCTAGACGAGAATAACGACATTGGAGTAGTCGCATACACAAGCCGCGTGGTACGGGGAGCTGAGCGTAATTACTTCACCACAGAATTAGAGCTACTGAGTGTTGTATACTGTTTGCAAAAATTTGGGACCTACGTACTGGGTAAGCCTTTTACAATCATTACTGACAACAAGGCGTTAATATTCATAAAAAAGTGTCACCTAAATAACTCCCGCATAACGCGATGGATTCTCGCTATACAGGAGTATGATTTCGAGATCATTCACTGCAAAGGGCGAGATAACATCGTGGCGGACATCCTGAGCAGGCATCCTGAAGACATGGACGAGGAACAACCAATCGATCGAACCGAGGAGTTAGAGATCAATCTTATCAACATCCGCATCAGTAAAGAGGCTAAGGAGCAGCTCAAGAATATAAGAAGTTATCAACTAGCCGACATGAAATTGAAGCAAATTATCGACGTAATACGAGCCGATAAACAACATAAACTTGCCCAAAAATACAGTTGGCACAATGACAAATTATACCGAAGAGAAAAAGGGATATGGAAACTTATGTTGACCAATGAACTTTGCCACAATATGATTGCTGAACTACATCAGGCATACAGTCATGTGGGAAATCGTCGTACATATCAACTGTTCAAAGAAAATTTCACGGGGAACTCAGTTAATAAGATTACCAAATTAATTACGAAAACTTGTCAAATATGCCAGAAAAGCAAGGACCATTTTAAACGAATGGTAGGCGAAACGCAGCCTGTCATACCCCAAAACAAGAGTGAACTAGTTAGTATTGACTACTATGGACCATTACCGGTATCCACGGGCAAGGTCAGGTACATACTCACTGTGATTGACAACTTCACCAAATATGTAAAATTATATAAATTAAGGCAAGCCACCACGACCGCCACTATAAATAAAATTAAATTGTATTGTGAAGAAATGGGAAGGCCATCAGCAGTGCTGACTGACAACGGTACCCAGTTCACCAGCCAACGATGGTTCACAGCATTGACGGAGATGGGTATTAAACCAAAATATACCGCTGTTCGCAATCCGTGCACTAATTTGGCCGAAAGGATCAATCGACAATTAGGCAACATGTTTAGGGCATTGACCTCCGAAAGACACACAAAGTGGGCACAATTTCTTAATCTAGTTGAAGCATGTATAAATCAAACATACCACGAGACAATTGAAACCACCCCGTACGAGGCACAGTGGGGAAGAAAACCGGAGCGGGACTGGACCAAATATCTTGACAAGGAACTGATGCCGACAAGCCAACAAATTAATTATCATAATATTTACTTACGCATAAAAGAAAAGGGAGAAAAAGGACAAATCGAATCAACGCTGCTCATCAGATTTCAAAATTCCAAATAGGAGATAAGGTGTTGCTACGCGCGTATCCAATCTCAGATATTAACAAGAAGATAATAGGGAAATTTTGCAATTTATTTGAAGGACCATATAAAATAACAAAGGAACTCGGAACAGCAACCTACCAGCTAGAAGACGCACGACGACCAGGATGTATCAGAGGAAATTTTAATATACGACAATTAAAACCGTATTATGAGCAAGGGACCATTACTACACATATGAACACTGATACTACATAAATACTAAACAGATTGTAATAGCACACAACGTCTACATATGTAATAATTGTAAGATTCGAATACTGTTGTAATAAATAAGATAATCATTGTTAATTATTAAATTGTATAAGGATTCCAAAAGATATTAGCGTATTTATTATGAATGTACTACATTGTAAGAGTAAGTTAAGGGAAGTAGAACGTAAACAGATGTTAGGGCAAAATGTCATTGTAACATGTGTTGAGATGAAAGGGAGAGTAAAGCAAAATATTTTAAAAGTAGTTGTTTGACCAGTTTGTCAAGGGTGGGACGGACAGTCTGTATGTAAACAAACCTTGAAATGCCGTTGACACTTAGGGTATAACAACAGATCGTAAACTAACTAATATTACCATGTTATGTTAAATAAATTAAAAGTAATTAATATAAGGAGATGTATAAACAAATCTAGATTATAGCAAGGGTTAAACAAATTATTGTTAGTAATATAAAATTTTAGCAGGGGATTAGGGACGCATCAATAGAATCAATCCCAAATTCTATTAAAATTTTGATATGATTCTATCGGGGGACGATATCACGGAAAATTGTATTCTCAACAATTTTATGGGGACAAAGTCATATGGTACCCAGGGAGAAAGATAAATTTATAGAAAGCGGTGGTTTTCTTTAGAAGTAAGAAAACATTAAAATATGTAGTAAAGAGCGATAGATATTCAAAAGACGACCTTGCGTTGACGCCAGTAAGTCGGCTAAGAATTTATATTTTGTCACGGACGGGTCGGACCGTCATAAAACTGTATTGTTTGCTAGGGTGTAAGAAACATTTACTAAGGTTGTAAAAGTTAAGTGCACCTAACAAAAGGAGCTATATTTTAGAAAGAGAGCTTATGTGTGAAATGGAAGGTGACGCGAAGTTTCATACCACGTGTTCACGCGCATTTTGTGGACGAATAGCGGATAGCGTCATTTTTTACGCGGGCTGTTCCGTTAAACAGATTGGGTAGTTTTGAATTTAGCGGTAAGTCAGACCAATAGGCGTGTAGTTTGTCGATATTGAGTGAGGGTAGTTTTAGCGAAATATAAAAATACGGAGTGTAAGAAGTTAAGTTAGTCAACGGAGAGATTACAGATATTAGACTCGTATTAGTTGCAATAATAATTTCTCAGTAATTTGATTAATTATATTTCAATCGCCACGTAAGTCAGTCACGGTAACGCGATATTAAGTATTGTGAAAGCTATATATTATAAACATTTAATAATCGTTTACAAGAATAACGTGCAGAGAAATTAGAGAAGATAAGTTAAAATCGAGTAACATATCCAAGTTTTACTTAACACAGCATCAATCGTTGAATGTCGAAATACATAGCGATTTAAATGTGTGAAACGTCATGGTGTGGGACGGTCGATCAATAAGCAGTTATTAATCTGGTGTTAGACGCACTTAGCTTTGTAAAAGAATATACTGTGTATTCAACAAGTGTATTAGCATACGGCACCTGTGTAGTTATCACTAAGTTGTCAAAGTGAATGGTGTTTAATACCTGTGAAACAAGTGTATAAATTAGTGCAAAACTAACAAGGATAAGGGCTCAACGATTAACGTCGGCGACCCGCCTGGAACGTGTAGAATTGATTACATCACGGCACAGAGTGGATTCAACATGCAAGTAAATAATAAAATGAACACTTATTTTACTATTGTCTATTAAATTTAAATATATGTAACTCATATTTGGTGACTCAATTAGTCAAAGAATCTATAGCCAAGAAATAAGCACAAACAAATTTTATAGCAAACTTATTAAAGGTAATGATCTACAAATTTTGTAATATGTAAATACAAATTAGTTATTAAAAACTTAATTAATAACAGTAAGATTGGGTTTATTTATTACTGGCGCCCTGGGATAATTCTTAAGATTCGGTACACTAAAGTAATTGTTACATTCTGTTGCCGATAATTAGTATGTTATAAATATTAATATTGTCATTGGGTAAATTAGCTTGATAAACTCTTACTTTGCACATGCTCGTAGGCCGAGTGTAGTATGTATAATAGTAACGTGAACTTTTATTAAGGCCTATTTAAAAGTGTATTACAACTAACATCATTATACCTAACCATTCTGGCCACCCACCACAAATAAAATGGCAGCATTCTCTTCACTTTTTAACAGAATGTACAAAATACTCCTACACAAACAAGAAACAGACAAAGAAAGAAATAAAATATACTAAATTGCCTATGAAAAATGATAAAATAAAAATACGGTAAACAAAATAGAAAATAAAGAAATCTAATATAAAATAAAAACTGAAAAAATAAGAATTAATAAAAATGAACAACACATAAATAATAACAAGAATAAAAAATGGGACACATTAACATACATAAATAATAAAATGACAAAGCTAACAAAACTATTTAAAAACACAGACATTAAAATAGCATACAAAACTAATAAAAATGATTAGAAAACTAAATAACCCACACAGCAAAGTTAATACAACAACCAATGATATACACAAAATGTAATACCAAGATTGCAATAAATGTTACATAGGACAAACAAAAAACCAGCTGAAAAAAACGTTATTTTGAACACCTAAACGCATACAAAAAACCAGAAATATAAAAACCTAATTTGGCCACACATGCAATAAACACTGGACATGAATTCCCAGATATAAACAACATGATAAAACACATAAAACACATACCACACAAAGGCACCATAATGAACATTTTGGAAAATTTGCAAATTTACAAACATAAAACACAAAAGAACTAATACCTGAACAAATACAAATCAATACAAAACACGACACAATTTTCAAAGCACTCAACATAGAAAATACACAAAATACTAATATATACTAAAATATAATAATCACACACAATAATACCAATTTAAAGCAACAGAGGCCAACAGGAAATCACAGCAACAGCCAATCAACACACAAGTACCTCACAAGGCTGAAAATCAGGAAGCCTGAAGATGGGAACACAAGGCTTCCCGAAACATGTTCCAAATAAGTAGAAAACATCTTGAGGTAAAGTCTTTATAAATATTATATATATATATACACACACACACAATTTACATGAACACATTTCACAATTACATTCAATAGAACATTATATGCAAATTAAAAATAATAACATTTAATATTAGGGTTTTATAATGCCCATAGATTTAGTATGGATTAATTTATATCTTAGATTCAATCATTTCCTTCATAAAATGATTTCTCAAATATGAAACTTTCACTTTAGAAACGTCTGTACACAACTAAATTTTGTAAAAAGTTGCTGCAGTCAAAAGACAAAATATCAAAGGTAGTCCATACAGAAATAATAAGTGATCAGTTACGCTTATATAAGTAAAAAATCAAACACAAATATTGTAACAAGACCCTGTATGCCGGTCGTTACAAAAGAATAAAATGTATATGGAAAATTCAATAAAAATAGAATTTTCAAATAATAAAATAATTTTGTTATGTTAATAAGTGTGTTTAAATGAGAAATACATCTGTTTTAAAAGGTTCTTGTAAAATTTTAATAACAGGTAGGTATTTATTGACCGTCGAGCACTTCTTGAAGATTTGAACCAAGTCTGGAGTTAAATAGATTAACTCCAGTTAATAATCGATTGGTGACTTTTCTGACTGGTCCAATATCTTGTTCAAACAGAATATATTCTTCTTACTTAAGTCCTTCAGTCTTATAAATACCCTTAAATTACCCTGTGAAATAAGTAACAGATACGAAATAATGGAGATATAAAGATTTATTGACAAATCAAATAAGTAATCGATATTTTATCGATGGAGAGCAATTATCGACTCTGTCTCGGGAATTATCGATTGTGTCATACAGAACAAATTTATGATATATTATATTAAAAGACAGGTTCTTTGAGCGATTAGAATTAATAGTCAGAGAAGGGTGACGAGAAAGTATAACATTAACAATTAAAAATAAATACAATATTTATTATTCAATGGAATTTAAATAATTCTTATATGTAATGTGTTTGAATGTTTTCGAACCATTGAAGACTGACGCCACTGCGATGTAGTAAGCAGATTTCGTTTTCAAGATGGCCGCTACTCGGGTTGGTCCAGGTTACTGCCAATGCGTCGTGTCAGAAAATCACAATAAAATTACCTTCATTAAGGTTTGAAATGTCCCCGCACTGGTGTAATTTGTCTGTTAATCTGTTTGGTGTATTCTAGCGAAGTGTTCTGTGTAAACTGGTGTTAGTTTATTTTCTATGTGTTCAACTTCTGCAGTTAAGTTTTCAAGTTATGGTTAGGAATTGCAGAATAAATCAGTTGAAATATAGTGTTTTACTTGTTTCTATCACTCGTATTATGGAGTTAAGTGTTTGTTTTCACTATTGTCGTGAATGAATTAACAGCTTTAGCTTTAAAAAGTGTCTTATTCGACTAACTCTCGTTTCATATTTTAATGGCTAAACGCTAGTACCAATTTCAACTCGATTTAAAGAAACGTTCTTTACACAACTGTCCAGCTTGATATTCAACAAAAGACTAATTAACTTGGTCATAAATCTGGCCCAGTTAATCTTTGAAAAAGTATTGTTAACATTTTTCGATTACCTGTACACATGATAAAATATTACATTATATATGGAATTTATCTATTTTATTCATCACTTTTATGAATTATGAACCTTATTATTGGTTTAATCATCTCATTCCCTTTAAATTGATGTATTATAGTCCATATCAGTGGACATTTTGTGGAAATTAACAAATTTTGTTCACATTTTGGAAATATAGGCTCAAAATTGGATTTCCGTCTTTATATAAAATTCCTCCATTTTAAATATTATTAATACTATTATAATAAATTTTAATTAGTCATATTCCTCTTCCTTTCCTTAAATACATATAAATTACACCTTTGAACTGGTTTTTTGTGTTAATCTGTAAATTTGACATTGCTCTTTAAAATTAATTGATTTATATATTTTGAAAATTTACAAAATGTTAAGGATATTTCCTTATTATCATTTTAACTCATAGGATCATTCCTAGTAGTGGTTAATTGAGTTATCTTATATAAATCTTGGTAGTTTACAGGATTTATAAGTGAATTATACTAGTTTATATTGGTTCTGTGATTTCACCAAATAGCCTAGATTTTAGAATTTTATATTTCTTTCCTTCTCAAATAAATTTAAACTTAATTCCTCCTCTGACTTTACATAATTACAATTATATGAAAATAACTTGGTTTATAACTTATTGTGTGGTGTAGTAGTTAATTAACACTACAGTTATTAAAATAAATAATTATGAATATTGTTTAGCAATCTTCACAATTGAACATATTGCAGATATGGTTTGAACATATATCTTTTAACTATTTTTGAGCTAACATAGCATACCTATTAGAACATTATTAATGGTATGTTGGCTATTATTTATCAAACATAATTCTTTTTAAAACACATAACATAAATTTAATTTTCTAAAAACCCTTACAACTACATTTTATTAACACATTGATTTTAGGACTGTGAATAAACAGTCTATCTAAACATTTTACACCTATTAATACTATATTAATACCAGTCCTTTCTGGTTTAAACCATTATTATTTGTGATCCCCTACATCAGTAAACATTAACTCCCACACTCTATTTATTATCATTTTTTACAAATGTCTTGTAAATAAAGATTTACATTAAAATAATAAAATATTGGAAATGTTCCATTCCATTATTTTATTATGCTGTTTATTATCAGATATTAAAGTTGTGATATAGCATACTGATAAGTTATAGTATCACCAACTTTAAGTTTATTGCATTTCTAAAAAACACTTACACAAATTCACTTTCACTGTTGGTTCTGATATTTTGAGTCTTATTACCTCAGACCAGACCTTTAGTAATCATGGACTGCTAAGACTAGTTTATTTTCTTTATTACACAATAGCTTTAGTCGGTTCACTTCTTATAACGCTATACAGCACTTTAGTTTTCTCAATAATTACATTTTATAGGATTTTGGGTATGTTATACTTTCTTTTGCATAGTTTTTGTGGGTTTGGGGTTGATAGTAGTTTATATAATAATAGGTTTTACTATGGTGTTTCTTTCATACAATTTCTTCCTCTCCTCCTGTCTTCTTTCTTGTCCTTCTTCGTATCTTCCTTCTGGTCTTCATTCTTGTCCCTCTTCTAGTCTTCATTCTTGTCCCTCGTCTAGTCTTCACTCTTCTGGTCTTCCTTCCTCATTGTTGGGTAAACCAAGGTACTTGGTGTTATCTCGACTGAGGTTTAGTTTGGAGTATTTAATTTATTCACTGATACTGACTTTATTCTTCTATACAGGTTTCAGGGTATTGTGTTCTTCCTGATCACAAACTTTATTCCTCCCTCTTCTTGTTTTTGGGGTATTTTGGTATTCACCACTCTTTAATTGAGTCTCTTTTTTCTTGATATGGTCTTATATAACGGGTTTACTGCTCTGAGCTTCCTGGGTAACTTATTGATATTATACTATGAGTTGATGAGTTGCTTCGATACTTTCTTTGGTTTTTTAAAACAGTGGTTTTTATATATAATGTAGTGAGGATTTTTATTTTGTTGTGGTTCATTCCTCTGATTTATTTAAATGTCATTCAATATTATTATAACATTTGTTGGTGTAATTAAGCTTTATGATTTCACATGACTTAAAATGTAGTGGATTTTTTGTCACGCTACAGAATGCCCTTCTCCAGAAGTAATTTTTTCAGACTATACTTGCTTTGTCTGAAACAATTGCTTATGATAATTATTCTAGGTTTGTTATTATTTTGGACTTCCTTCCATTTTAAAATTTTCTTATTCATATTTGAGTTTATATCATTCTCACTTGATCTTCCTTGATAGTAATAGTCATCTGAGTTTCATATTTATTATTTCATTTTCATATTTCTTCTTAGTATTTTCTCCTTTGGATATTTCCTCCCTATCGTTCCCTACTTTGTGAGCTGGTTCAGTTCAGAGAGGCACTGTACGCTACTTTCCTCTGCTGTCCAATACTTCACACATATCTGAGTACAGAGGCAAATCATCTCTGCTCAAAAAACATATTAATCCTGCTGGAATTATCATCAGACAAATTAAAAAATTATTCAGAATAGTACATATTTGTTACTATTTAAAAAATATCTTTGGGATACTTCACTTATTACTTATTACACTTCTCAGAGATTTTAATATTCCTATCTCAGTTGTTCATCTGACTCATTATCTGGATGTTTCTTTCATTTGATATTATGGTAGGAAGCTCTTCTATTATTACATTTTTCAACTTTTCTTATCATATAAATCTTTTGGTTATAAATTCTTTATTACCTTCTGGTTTTTTCATTATAATCTGCATTATTTATAGTAGCATATCTTTATGACATTTTTAGACTGTTTCTTTGTTCTTAAAATTCCACTTGTTCTATTTTCTAGAATTTTTATATCTGTCATTATCATAATTGTCATTTAATTCATAAATCATTTTATATTAATTCGTTTAATTATATATATCTTTGACATTATTCTCACATTATTCCTGTCATTGTTATTATACTTTCGAATGATGGTTTTTTATTAATTTCATAATGAGGTCATAATTTCTCCTCATACCACTTCAAAGTTTCATTATCTCATAATTCCCAAAGAAGTTTTTGTACTTTATTATATTCAATCACTCCAATCGTATTAAAGAATTTTTTCTTTTTATTTCCTTTAACATCATTTTATGGAAAAGTTTTTACTCTTCATATTGAACTTAGACATGATCATATTGTCCAGAATTATTTGTTTTAATTCTAAATCTGTTTCCTTTTTTCATCCCATTATGATCCTGTGTTATCATGGTAATTATTTTCTATGCTTACCATAAATATGGTATGAAATCTCTTCTGTTTATCTCAGCAAAGTGTTTTATTAATAATTGGTTGGTAAGTTGTATTTATACTTGGTTTGGAAACTTGGTTCATTCATAATTCAAAATTCACTCGTCTTATATTATTCCATAAAGTTTTCTCAATTAATTTGTATGTAAGGTGGGCTTACATGTGTTAAGCTGGTTTTATTTTTCTAAATTCTCTTGGTATTATTGTCAAAATGTTTCTCTTCAAATAAATATTTAGTAAGCTGTCCTTACTTGTTTTTGACCTTAGATGGTTTTATTTCTAAATTCTCTCCTTCTTTATTATTATATTATAGCCATCAAATTTTTCTTCAAATAATTATTTATGTAAGATTGGCTTACAAGTGTTTTAGAATTTTGAGGATTATTTCAAATTTCTTCTTGTTATTCTTCTTTCAAAATGTTCCTTCTCAAATAAATTGTATGTAATTGTCTTACATTGTTATTTGAATTTAGATAAATTACATTCAAAATTCTGTTTTATATATCTCCTTCCAAAATGTTTCTTCTCAAATAAATTGTATGTAATTGTCTTACATTGTTATTAGAATTTTGGGGATTTTAAATTCTATCTTATATATCTTCTTCCAAAATGTTTCTTCTCAAATAAATTGTATGTAATGGACTTACATGTGTTTTTAGAATTTAGGGGATTTTATTCTAACTTCTTCTTATATTATTATAGCCATAAAGTTTTTCACATTTTCCTGGTATGTAAGGTGAGCTTACATTTTTTAGAATTTTGGGGATATTTTAAATTCTATTTTATATATCTTCTTACAAAATGTTTCTTCTCAAATAAATTGTATGTAATGGACTTACATGTATTTTAGAATTTTGAGGATTTTACATTCAAAATTCTTCTTGTACATATCTTCTTTAAAAAATGTTTCTTCTCAAATAAATTGTATGTAATTGGCTTACATCGTTTTTAGAATTTTGAGGATTTTTTCAAAATTCGGTTTTATATATCTTCTTCCAAAATGTTTCTTCTCAAATAAATTGTATGTAATTGGCTTACATGTATTTTAGAATTTTGAGGATTTTACATTCAAAATTCTTCTTGTACATATCTTCTTTAAAAAATGTTTCTTCTCAAATAAATTGTATGTAATTGGCTTACATCGTTTTTAGAATTTTGAGGATTTTTTCAAAATTCGGTTTTATATATCTTCCTCCAAAATGTTTCTTCTCAAATAAATTGTATGTAATTGGCTTACATTGTGTTTAGAATTTAGGGGATTTTAAATTCTAAACTCTTTTTCTATCATTGCCATAAAATTTCCTTCAAATATTTTTTATGTAAGATGGGCTTACCTTTGTTTTAGAATTTGGTTGGTTTAGTCCAAACTCTTCTTATATTATTCTTCTTTTCAAATAATTTCTTTCAAATAATCTTTATGTAAGATTGGCTTACATGTATTTTAGAATTTTGTGGATTTTAAATTCTAATCTTATATTCTTGCCCTAAAATTTTCTAATAATTGTAGGTAATATGTGCTTATATTTCTTTTTAGAATTCGGCTGATTTTACCTTCAAAATTCTGTTTTATATATCTTCTTCCAAAATGTTTCTTCTCAAATAAATTGTATGTAATTGGCTTACATTGTCTTTAGAATTTTGAGGAATTTATTCTAACTTCTCTTTTATTACTGCCACATAGACTTTTCATAAATGATTGTAATAGTTTTCATAATTATATGGTAAACATATCGTATTAGTTTCATAAATATTGTATGACTCTTTTCTTGTCTTTATTCAAACGTATTTCTTATTATTATTTTTTCTTTATACCCAGGTGGATGCTTTTTATTATAGTGCATTGTTGCTCATAGTTCCTTTATAAGGTGTAGTTTCTTAATTAATTTATTTCTTTAATTCCCATTTTGGTTCTTTGTCCCTTCTTCTTCTCATTTTTCCTCAGTGGTAATTATTTTCATCTTCTTTGTGGTGGTTTTGCCGTTGTCGGTTATCATGCCATCCATCCCTTTTACCACCTCATTATGTATCCGTATGGATCCTTATCAGATCCAAACTTATCAATGTTAATCTTGGAGTAATCATTCTCCTTCCTTTCCTTTTTAGGTTTTTGACTACCTTCTGCTTTGATATGGTTGACTTGAGCTATTCGGGGTCCTCCGTCGTTTTTTGGTTCGTTATGCAGTATTTTGTGGCTAGGATATTCCCCGACTACTACCCAATTTTCATTCTCACTGTTATCTCGGTTAGGTCCGACCGGAGTGTTGGTCGGTAAACATTGAGTGGTTGCTGTCCGCTCCGTATAAGGGTTAGATGGTTGATTTCGGTTCATGTTCCGTTCAGGTTCATCTAAGCTGTTACTCCTTCGTGCCGGATAGTACCTTGGTTGGTCCCGTTCTAGGCTTCTCCAACGATCCTCCTCCTCATGGAAACTGTTACGCCGCTGATAGTAGTTTCTTCGTTGATGATTGTCTTCAGCTCGTATAAAGTTCACTCTAGGGCGAGGATACCTATTATTATTAAAATTACCATTATTGGGACCCGCACGATTAGCATTATTAGGGTAAGGACTATTACCATAATTGGGGCTTCTCTGACTATTTACGTTATTAGGGTAGGGATTGCGGTTACCCTGATAACCATTAGAGGGTCGATTCGGGTTTTGCTGGTTGGGACCCGTATTGTTATTATCATTGTAATTAGTATTACTTACATTATTTCCATTATTAGAATTGTTATTTCGCGGGTATGCCCGACCTCCTTGGTACCCAGTATTTATGTGGTTCGCACCCTGGTTATTGTTCTGGTACGTCCTTGGTTCGGGCCCATCACTTCTTCTACGACTCTGCCGGTAGTAGTCTTCATTTTCATAATTCTCTAGGAGTTCTGTCATTGCCTGGATGGTTTTTATCTGGCTGCCCTTCCTAGCACGAATCACCTCCTCATCATAATGGTAAGAAAGCTTGTTTATTAGGCATTCCTCCGGTATGGCTGGTTCTAAGTGCTTGGCCATACACACTTTGCCGAGGAAATGAGCTGTCATTGAGCTGCCGACTTGTGGTTTGTAGCGGCCGTGGCATATATTATCTCTTATGAGATTTTGCGTGGTCTCTGACCAGTACTTGGCTTTGAAAAGGCTCTTGAATTGTTCATAATTGTCGATGTCGCTCCGGTTGGCCATCCACCAATGGTCATTCACCTCCCGAAACGACTCGTCAAGGATCTCTCTGTTCTGGACCCATCTGTTCCCTCGGTGTTTCTCGAGGTACTCCTCTATTCGTGCCAAGAACTCCATAGGCTTCCGTTTGTATTGCCGGAAATTGAGCAATTCTCTATTCTCTGACATGGGGAAACTGTGATATCCCGATGGTCTGTTTCTTATTAACTCTATCTCCTCCTGGCTCTGACGCACCTGTCCGGTTATGTTTACCATGGCGGCTTCCACGCCGTCGCATCTTTCTGTTACTTGGGTCCTCACTTTATTTACTTCCTCCAAGGCAAACTTCTTGGTCTCCTCCATTTTAGTTTTCTGTTGTTCTTGGACCTGAGTAATTTCCTTTGTTATTACTTCCCGGACTTCCAGCACTTCGTTTTCTGTTTGACGACATCTTTCGTCTACTTCTCGGATCTGCTGGTTAACAACCACGACTTCCTGTTCTAATTTCTTTACAATGGACTTCTTCGTCTCAGTTATCTTTTTATTTATCTCCGCTTTGGCAAACTCAATCCTCTCGTCTAACTTATTCATGTTCTCTTGGTTAACTTCCCTTAGTTCTTCTCTCAGCAGTTGATTGTCCTCTCTCAATTCTTCCCTTAATTGTTGGTTGTCACTTTCTATTTTCTTACTGGTTTCTTCCATTTTCTCTTCTAAATTCTTATTATTTTCTTCCATTTTCCTTTCCATTTTCCTACACAAGGATTGGTTGTCCTTTTTCAGGTCTTCCATCTTCTTATTCAAGGATTGATTGTTTTCGTCCATCTTCTCTTCTAAATTCTTACTGGTTTCTCCAATCCTCTTGTTAGTGTTTTCTATGCTTTTATTTATTCCCCCCAAATCTTCCTTGGTGGACTGGTTATTGTTATCCATTTTGTTGTTGAAATCTTCTTTCGTGGATTCCATTTGCTTACTCAACTGTAAGAACATTTCCATGATCTTATCCATTTTGTTTTCTTCAGTGGTCATAGGTTTTTCTATTTCCTTGTCTGGGACATTGGCTTCCCTTGTTTGTGTTGTTACTTCAGACTGTTCCTCTGGTGGTTCTGGTAGTTTATGTTCCACCTGGATTAGTAACACTTCCGGATCTTCCACAGGTGTTGCCTCCTTATCCCCCATGTCAACCACTTTCTCGGCCTCTGCCGCCCTCTTTTTCGATGTCGCTCGTCTTTGCATCTTTCTCTGTCTCTATTTATTAATCGCTGCCAAGCTTAGATTATTAAGCCCTCTAAGTTGGACGCCACTTTGTAACAAGACCCTTTATGCCGGTCGTTACAAAAGAATAAAATGTATATGGAAAATTCAATAAAAATAGAATTTTCAAATAACAAAATAATTTTGTTATGTTAATAAGTGTGTTTAAATGAGAAATACATCTGTTTTAAAAGGTTCTTGTAAAATTTTAATAACAGGTAGGTATTTATTGACCGTCGAGCACTTCTTGAAGATTTGAACCAAGTCTGAAGTTAAATAGATTAACTCCAGGTAATAATCGATTGGTGACTTTTCTGACTGGTCCAATATCTTGTTCAGATAGAATATATTCTTCTTACTTAAGTCCTTCAGCCTTATAAATACCCTTAAATTACCCTGTGAAATAAGTAACAGATACGAAATAATGGAAATATAAAGATTTATTGACAATTTTAAATAAATAATCGATATTTTATCGATGGAGAGCAATTATCGACTCTGTCTCGGGAATTATCGATTGTGTCATACAGAACAAATTTATGATATATTATATTAAAAGACAGGTTCTTTGAGCGATTAGAATTAATAGTCAGAGAAGGGTGACGAGATAGTATAACATTAACAATTAAAAATAAATACAATAATTATTATTCAATGGAATTTAAATAATTCTTATATGTAATGTGTTTGAATGTTTTCGAACCATTGAAGACTGACGCCACTGCGATGTAGTAAGCAGATTTCGTTTTCAAGATGGCCGCTACTCGGGTTGGTCCAGGTTACTGCCAATGCGTCGTGTCAGAAAATCACAATAAAATTACCTTCATTAAGGTTTGAAATGTCCCCGCACTGGTGTAATTTGTCTGTTAATCTGTTTGGTGTATTCTAGCGAAGTGTTCTGTGTAAACTGGTGTTAGTTAGTTTATTTTCTATGTGTTCAACTTCTGCAGTTAAGTTTTCAAGTTATGGTTAGGAATTGCAGAATAAATCAGTTGAAATATAGTGTTTTACTTGTTTCTATCACTCGTATTATGGAGTTAAGTGTTTGTTTTCACTATTGTCGTGAATGAATTAACAGCTTTAGCTTTAAAAAGTGTCTTATTCGACTAACTCTCGTTTCATATTTTAATGGCTAAACGCTAGTACCAATTTCAACTCGATTTAAAGAAACGTTCTTTACACAACTGTCCAGCTTGATATTCAACAAAAGACTAATTAACTTGGTCATAAATCTGGCCCAGTTAATCTTTGAAAAAGTATTGTTAACATTTTTCGATTACCTGTACACATGATAAAATATTACATTATATATGGAATTTATCTATTTTATTCATCACTTTTATGAATTATGAACCTTATTATTGGTTTAATCATCTCATTCCCTTTAAATTGATGTATTATAGTCTATATCTGTGGACATTTTGTGGAAATTAACAAATTTTGTTCACATTTTGGAAATATAGGCTCAAAATTGGATTTCCGTCTTTATATAAAATTCCTCCATTTTAAATATTATTAATACTATTATAATAAATTTTAATTAGTCATATTCCTCTTCCTTTCCTTAAATACATATAAATTACACCTTTGAACTGGTTTTTTGTGTTAATCTGTAAATTTGACATTGCTCTTTAAAATTAATTGATTTATATATTTTGAAAATTTACAAAATGTTAAGGTATATTTCCTTATTATCATTTTAACTCATAGGATCATTCCTAGTAGTGGATAATTGAGTTATCTTATATAAATCTTGGTAGTTTACAGGAGTTATAAGTGAATTATACTAGTTTATATTGGTTCTGTGATTTCACCAAATGGCCTAGATTTTAGAATTTTATATTTCTTTCCTTCTCAAATAAATTTAAACTTAATTCCTCCTCTGACTTTACATAATTACAATTATATGAAAATAACATGGTTTATAAGTTATTGTGTGGAGTAGTAGTTAATTAACACTACAGTTATTAAAATAAATAATTATGAATATTGTTTAGCAATCTGCACAATTGAACATATTGCAGATATGGTTTGAACATATATCTTTTAACTATTTTTGAGCTAACATAGCATACCTATTAGAACATTATTAATGGTATGTTGGCTATTATTTATCAAACATAATTCTTTTTAAAACACATAACATAAATCTTATTTTCTAAAAACCCTTACAACTACATATTATTAACACATTGATTTTAGGACTGTGAATAAACAGTATATCTAAGCATTTTACACCTATTAATACTATATTAATACCAGTCCTTTCTGGTTTAAACCATTATTATTTGTGATCCCCTACATCAGTAAACATTAACTCCCATACTCTATTTATTATCATTTTTTACAAATGTCTTGTAAATAAAGATTTACATTAAAATAATAAAATATTGGAAATGTTCCATTCCATTATTTTATTATGCTGTTTATTATCAGATATTAAAGTTGTGATATAGCATACTGATAAGTTATAGTATCACCAACTTTAAGTTTATTGCATTTCTAAAAAACACTTACACAAATTCACTTTCACTGTTGGTTCTGATATTTTGAGTCTTATTATCTCAGACCAGACCTTTAGTAATCATGGACTGCTATGACTAGTTTATTTTCTTTATTACACAATAGCTTTAGTCGGTTCACTTCTTATAGCGCTATACAGCACTTTAGTTTTCTCAATAATTACATTTTATAGGATTTTGGGTATGTTATACTTTCTTTTGCATAGTTTTTGTGGGTTTGGGGTTGATAGTAGTTTATATAATAATAGGTTTTACTATGGTGTTTCTTTCATACAATTTCTCCCTCTCCTCCTGTCTTCTTTCTTGTCCTTCTTCGTATCTTCCTTCTGGTCTTCATTCTTGTCCCTCTTCTAGTCTTCATTCTTGTCCCTCGTCTAGTCTTCACTCTTCTGGTCTTCCTTCCTCATTCTTGGGTAAACCAAGGTACTTGGTGTTATCTCGACTGAGGTTTAGTTTGGAGTATTTAATTTATTCACTGATACTGACTTTATTCTTCTATACAGGTTTCAGGGTATTGTGTTCTTCCTGATCACAAACTTTATTCTTCCCTCTTCTTGTTTTTGGGGTATTTTGGTATTCACCACTCTTTAATTGAGTCTCTTTTTTCTTGATATGGTCTTATATAACGGGTTTACTGCTCTGAGCTTCCTGGGTAACTTACTGATATTATACTATGAGTTGATGAGTTGCTTCGATACTTTCTTTGGTTTTTTAAAACAGTGGTTTTTATACATAATGTAGTGAGGATTTTTATTTTATTGTGGTTCATTCCTCTGATTTATTTAAATGTCATTCAATATTATTATAACATTTGTTGGTGTAATTAAACTTTATGATTTCACATGACTTAAAATGTAGTGGATTTTCTGTCACGCTACAATATCTATGTAAATACTAGTCAATATCTTTTGTGCCACCAAACTTTTATCTACAGCATTTTTTTCTATAACTTTGTTGGAAAGAGTAATATATATAAATATATATATACTAATATATACAAAATACTAATATATACCACAATCACACACAATAATACCAATTTAAACACGAGAGGCCAAAACAGGAAACCACAGCAACAGCCAACCAACACACAAGTACCTCACAAGGCTCAAAATCATGAAGCCTGAAGATGGGAACACAAGGCTTCCCGAAACATGTTCCAAATAAGTAGAAAAAAATCTTGAGGCAAAGTCTTTATAAATATTAATTATATTTTATACATCAAGAAACTGTCTGTAGCAATAAGTTTTTGAATATATATATATATATATATATTCATATATTTCAAAGGTATACATATAATAAATAAACTTCCTAAAGGAAAAAAGTATATCTTGAGGTAAATTTAGTTATAAATATTAAAGTATTATATACATCAAGAAACGGACTGTAGCAGAAAGTGATTGAAATAATATAACCATACAAGGTAAATAAGCCTACAGTGAAAAAACGAAAAGTGAGGTTATAAAACAAAATCAAAAACAAAAGTGTATAGTGAAAAAAATAGTGAAGTGAAGATCAAATTAAGTGAAATCAACTACCAAATAACGGATAACAAATCATCTCTCACATAAAATACATTAACATGTACACAAACAACATAACCACAATTCCATATAACCACATTACCAAATTGTTAAACAAATTTCAAACACGAAAAAAACAACTAATGAACACAAACATGAACATATACTTCAATAAACAATGCCAAAAACATAAATTAACACCTAAATACATCAATATAAACACAAACAACAAAAATATGACTGCACAAAACACTTTAAAACAAGCACAAAGGCTATGGATACAAAACGAAATTAATCAATTATACAGTAAGAAAAAAAGCATAACACTAGATATATACAAACTACACTTAGAGCTAACAAGTTTATTACATCCAATCACTTGGAATAATAAATACAATAACATAGAAAATAAAATAAGATTTGAAAAAATCAAAAAGACTTATACAATCAACAAAAAACTTAACACATTAAAACAACAAAACAAAAATCAAGAACAAAAAAACAAAAATAAACACACATTTTACCCTCGAACCATTAACCTTAGCAATACAGAATTTAACAAAAAAGAAACAGAATATTTAAACAATATGTCAAAAGCTAACATAACCCAAAATGCAAACAAAAATCTAGAAAATTTAATAGTAGAAACAGAATTTGCCATTAACCTAATAAAAGACAATATACAAGAAGAAAAAAGAACAGAAGCAACACATATAATTAAAAAAATAATCACTAGCGAAATGAAAAACAAAGATAAACAAAAGAAAAACAATAAAACAATAAAAGAAATTAAAAATAAAGTAAAGAACAATAATTTAATAATAACTAAAGCAGACAAAAGTCAAGCAACAGTAATCATTGATAAAGCAGACTACATCAAAAAAACTGAAGACTTCATCAACAATAATAAATGCGTACAACTAGATAAAAACCCAACAGAAAACTATCTTAAACAAACAATAAAACTAATAAAAACAAATAAAAACATTTTCAACAATAAAAACATAGATATATATATAAACAATAATCCAGAACCACCTAAAATGAACAGCCTAATAAAAATACACAAATTAAACAACCCAATACGTCCATTAATCAATTTCAAAAAAGCTCCTACATACAAAATAGCAAAAATAATAGCACCAAAAACTAAAAAGTAACCATCTAACAAATAACCATCATAACATAAAAAATACATACGAATTAATAGACAAACTAAAAATAATAAATATAAATGAAAATACATTTTTCACATCATATGACATAACAAACATGTACACTAATATCCCAGTAGAAGAAACAATTGACATAATAATAAACAAACTTACAGAACAAAATGAAAACAAACAATATATAACCGAAATAAAAAATAGTCTCCAACTAATACTAAAACAAAATTACTTTGAATTTAATAGCAAAATTTATCAACAGAAAGAAGGTTTAGCAATGGGATCACCATTATCAAGCATAATAGCAGAAATATTCCTACAACACATAGACACCAAAATACAAAATATCATAAAAGCACATGACCCAGATGGCATATGGATAAGATATGTAGATGATGGACTATAAGTATCAAATAACAAAAACACAAATGCAGAGAACATACTGAAACAAATCAATAACATACATCCCAAAATACAATTCACAGAAGAAAAAGAAAAACATAACAAAATCAACTATTTAGACATAACCATCACAAGATACAACAAACACATACAATATGCAATATATAGAAAACCAACTTCCACTAACATCATTATACCTAACCATTCTGACCACCCACCACAACATAAAATGGCAGCATTTTATTCGTTATTTAACAGAATGTACAAAATACCCCTAAACAAACAAGAAACTGACAAAGAAAGAAATATAATATACCAAATTGGTTATGCAAATGGATACAATAAAAATACTATGATCAAAATAGAAAATAAAATCAAATACAAAATAAAAACTGAACAATTAAGAATTAATCAAACTGGACAACACATAAATAATAACAACAACAAAAAATGGGCCACATTCACATATATAAATAATAAAATGACAAAACTAACAAAACTATTTAAAAACACAGATATAAAAATAGCATACAAAACTAATAAAAATAAATTACAAAATCTAAATAGCTCACACAACAAAGATAATACAACAACCAACGGTATATACAAAATTGAATGCCAAGATTGCAATAAATGTTATATAGGACAAACAAAAAAACAGCTGAAAAAACGTTATTTTGAACACCTAAATGCATACAAAAAACCAAATATATATAAATCCAATTTAGCCACACATGCAATAAACACAGGACATGAATTCCCAGACATAACCAATGTAACACTAATAAAACATATACCACACAAAGGCACCATAATGAACATTTCGGAAAATTTACAGATTTACAAACATAAAACACAAAACAAATTAATACCAGAACAAATACAAATCAATACAAAACATGACACAATATTCAAAGCACTCAACATCGAAAATACACAAAATACAAAAACAGATACCACAACCACACACAATAATGCAACTTTGAAGGACCAAAGACCAACAAACTACCTTAATAACATCCAGAAGCCAACACACAAATACTTCACCAGAAACAAGATGGCGAAGGCTGAAGATGAGAGAACAAGAACTCTCGAAACATGTTCCTAAAGGAAAAAAGTATATCTTGAGGTAAATTTAGTTATAAATATTAAAGTATTATATACATCAAGAAACGGACTGTAGCAGAAAGTGATTGAAATATATATATATATATATATATATACTAAATAGGACTTTTTACAATAACTATAATCAGCCTAATAATAATAAGGCCTAGTAGCCTAATCAGTCTACTATTAGTAGTATCAGTAGTAGTAGTAGTAGTAGTAGTAGTAGTAGTAGTAGTAGTAGTAGTAGTAGTAGTAGTAGTAGTACTAGCAGCAGTAGTAGTATTGGCTCATTTTTTTATCACCGAGCACTCTATTTTAATGCATACAAATGAAAAGATTGTTAGTCTTCGTAAACCATAGTATCTCCATATCGTTGTATTGTTGTTTTCTTCGTACGTTTTTCTAACACTTTGTATACGAAGTTACGTGTTGACATGTAGGATATTCTCTAGAATGTAATAAAGCAGGCGGCAATTATTTAAAATCCACAATATCATTCAGTCTCTCCACTTCTCCCTATTTCTCTCTTAAATATGATTATCACCATTATGTGAAGCGAGTATACTTTTCTGTTTGTAACTTATGTAAAATAATAATATTTAACATTGTTACGACGGGCACACGTATCGTCGTCTTGTAATGTAGAAATAGAATAACTGACACCAGATTAAGTCACTAATTACAACTTTAATTACAGTTACAAATAAACGAAGACAATTGTTACACAATTCTTCATGTTAAAACTTGGCTAACTCACAAGAGTGTCACCTTATTGCAGCTTTGCACTGCGTAACACAATAATCACTGTTCACTAAACCGCAAGTCATTCCGATATGCACTCTACTATCGCTGATCAAAAAGCCGAACTTGGCCGGCCGCTGAATGCTTATTTATAACCTTCTGACTTTCGAGAAATGTCTGTCACTTTATGGATGATGCGTCGAAAAAAATTTCGTAATAGTAACCGCTCTGGAATTCACTGAAAACTGTTTCAATATCCGGCCTTGTATACACTGCTCAGATCTATTACCGGTAGAACAATAGACGAACGCGTGGAATGTGTGCTGGAACAAACTTAATCGTTGTGTAATCAAAGTGTGTGAAGTTTCACCTAGTTATCTTTCATCTCAACGTAGCATTTGCTCTCTGAATGTACCCTCTGTATTCTTGTAAAATGTAGGCCTACTAATCCTTCCTTATATTTTCCCGTTTCTTCGTACTTAATATGTCTTTGTCGACATATTTTCTCATAAGCAATAATAATTTCTAAACAATAAGCAAAGTTAAGTAAAGTTTTTGCAAACAGTCACGAAACGTCCTCTGGTAAATGAGCAAAAGAAAGGACTTTAACGAGCACTATCCAATAAGTTAGTCGATTGTTTTAATTCGGCCGTAGCATCCATACTACTAATGTGTTTGTATTAGTAACAGGTTCACAGGTTCACTTGAGAAGGGTCATGAGATATACTATGGAAGTGTGATAAAGTAACTAATAGAAACCAATGAATTTCTAAAACGTGCAAATATGAAGGTATCTTTAAAATTACAACTATTCACTATCATTGAATGCGTCACGGAAATCAATAGATTGCAATCAGAGCTGTACGCTTTTAATATAATTCTGATCATTACGTTGAAGGCTCGTTAAGTCTAATTCTTTGAGAAAGGCACCTGAATAGCATGAGGCAGATAAGAGGGTACTCTACGATAATTTACTTTCAGAGCTTTTTTAATTAAGAAAAGAGTAACATTACCGAAAGAATAACGTTTCTTTTGTATACGATTATTACAAATTTCTTAAAACGACCCATCGTTTGACTAAGACTCACTAAAACTTACCTCTCTATTTTTGTTAGTTATAAAATAGTTGCTACGTTGTGAACAAAGTGCATTGTCCCTATGTCGATGATATTCTTTGCTCATTTAATCATTTTTTGTGCTTTGATCCGTTTACATTTTTACTGAACACATGTTATAACTTACATTCTCAAAATAATAACGAAACAATAGTAAATACAGAATACAAATGAATTGAACAGCGTAAGCATCATTGTCCTCTGATCTCACGGGCAAATTGTTTCTATAAAGTGTTTAATAGTAATGAATAATAAGAATAGTGACCTGTTAAAATATTCACCGAAACTACAGAAGAAATTAAAGAAATTAAATTGAGAACTGAAGATTAAGCAAAAAGCTAAAACTCAACCAAACGCTTGACTAAACGCTTAATAAAACGCCAATCCGTACGTGGCCTTAAACGGTGAGAAACAGGTGACATCTACTGACGAGTTAATACCAGACATCACCGTAATGCTGAACAGCACTGCAGTATCAAAGTGTACAATTATGGTGCTCTATGGGCTAGCTAGGATGTGTTACTGAACACAACTCCCCTAAACCATTTATGGGTTACATCTACTGTGTATGTTTTTTTTTGTATTTTAGGTTAGAAAAAACAAAGTAATTAAGGCAAAATTAAAAACAACACATAAAACATTGTGTGACCACAAAGTAGTCCAAATCCGTAGTCCAAATTCGTCTTCTTTATCTTTACACATACGGTAGCGATTATACGGTTGTAGCCTGTAGATGCTTCCTGTACTTTCGTGGAGTCATCTCTTTGAGACTTATAATTACAGTTCAGTAACATCGTTTTATTTCATATTGTTCTTACGTTCGTTACCTTTATCTTAAATCTACTAATTTTATATTATTAAATGAAGTCTTAGTTATATAAAGTGTTACTAAATGTGTGTGGCTGTATTCGTAAGAAATTGTACGTAATCGTATCATTTACTTTACAATAGGCAATACAACTGGGCGAGTGCCGGATTTAAGCATAGGCTACATAGGTTGCAGCCTAGGGGCCCGCACCACAGACAAAAATAAGAAAAAAAGAACAGTCGACTTGCATAAAAATTACTTTATTCGTGATTCAGAGAACAGTAGACGTTATCAGAGGAAAAGGTGGTTATGAGCCATCTACAGGGTAGAGTGGGTAGGACTGGAGCGCACTTAAATTTTAAATTCATGTCAAACTGCATTCATTGCACTGAGACTCATTATATTTTGGAACAAATATCACGAATCCCTTAAGGTTCGATTAACACGCCTTTTTATAATTTCAAATACTACAAAACATGTAATTAAATACATTTTTATAACGTGTCAAATGCGTACTTTTTCCCCCATAGGTTGGGCAGAAGTCCACATATGGTGGGGCAAAAGTTTTCAATTAAATTATTTTGAATAAATTAACTTTATTTAGCTTTAATCAACTTTATTAAAGTTTTTTATTTATTTATTAATATAATTGACAATTTATTTTAATTTATTAACTTTATTACAAATTATAACTAAAAAGTTGAAAGAGTTATAGTAATTTTTACACAGTGCAAAAGTATTACAATGCTGCAATGACATATTACAGTTGAACGAATGTATTACAGTCGAAAAGGTGTAAAGATATATTGTATGATTTATAATATGAACTTTCACCGCACAGGGTACTTTCGCTGTTTGATCAGTGCAGTTATCTATTAGTAGAATATAGTTGAATATTGTAACTCCAAGTTTTAAAAAGGATGAATTTAAACTCTTTAAACTGACCTATTCCTTAAAGAGTTTACTCATTAACGTATAGGCATTATAATGTTTCCCGAATATCAAAATATTACATCAAAACTAGTATGTAATTTTTTCTACATTTTTATTCTGTTTAGGGTCTTTTCAGTGTAATACAAAAACGATTGCAATCGTATTATTATTTTCATAGATTCCAGAATGTCATTGTACATCGATACACCTTGAAACCGTTAAATAGTTAAACACAGTATTGAAAATTTACAGAAAACAGTATATCCCGATTTAATCTGTGCACTTAACACACACACACACACTCTTCTATTATCTCCAGAAGATAGATAGAAGATAGATTATCTTCTATTATTAGATTATTGTTTCTTTTATTTGCAGTTCTGGAAGATATATTTATAAAAAATGTTCGGGAGAAGTGTGACGATTTAAATTGTGACATTTACAGAATAAAAAAAAAAATTTAATTAATTAAGGTTCCGTACAATTAACCATTTTAAATCTCACAATAATAATAATAAAAACATGTAGGTACTAAGTGTGAATGGAAGAAGTAATTAATAAGGGCAAAGTATCCATAAAGAAAAGGCATATTGTAAATAATTATTATGTTCGTATTTAACCCTTTGCCTGCTATCAAGCTCCTACCTGTTGATACCGGACTCGACATGTTTTCCGAGTCTACTGTAATTAAAAATAATAGAGTAAACTAATGTTAATAATTAAAGTATCTGTAGACACAGGTAGTAACTAAAACAATTAATTTAAATGATGTATTTTTATCTAGCGATAGTTTGTATAAATAAAAAGTTTATTTAAAGAGAAAACAGGAACTATATATGCTCGCGGAATAAACACCCCACTCTCTCTCGTCATGTACGAGGGTAGCGGACGAAACATCGCGCTCTTGCGATGACGACGCCCAGCTGTGCAGACGCACGAGCAAAATGCTCTGTTCAAAAGTTATACAATTTGTTGTTAGTGTGGATTAATTAATTATTATTTTGTATTTTACTAACCGTTACAAAAAGTGTAACATGTAACGTTAACAAAAAGAAAATTCCAAAAACTTTGTAACAAGAAGAAAGATGTAACTACAAACGACGAGTGTTAATAAAAAAAAAACGATGAGTGCAATCTTCACCGATGGACGAATCTTTTCAACCGCTGACCTGTGGTCATGGACCATCTAAATGAGAACTCTAGTATACCCTACCGATGATGCAGTTCGAGACATCTGAGAATCAACGAGTATCTGTGTAGAAGACTCTACCTATCCTGCAGACGTATTAAGCCATGAACAACAGAGACCAGACCAAGACGAGGACGACGTTTTAGGACTCCCAAGAGGGAACCATATGGAGGCGATTACTACATCCAAAAAATAGAGGTGACTCGATAGCACGTCTATCGAGGAATAATGATAATATTTTTTGTAACACAATAATCTATTTAAGAGACTTACAGAGACGATTGATTTTATAAGAATATAAAAACTTAAATTTGAGAATTTAATTGTAACTATTCAATATCATTCAATTGTAACAATTTAGATATTAACGTAACGTAGTGTTATTAATACCATTCTTCTAATGGAATATATATGAAGCAAAAAGGTAAAAGTCTTGCAAGATAAAATTTTGAATTAAATATAATTTAAAGATTAGAGATTGGTAATCTACCAATGGTTACCCGGATCCGGGGGTATAGCTAGATAAATTTGTTGTGATCCCATATTCTAAATAAAGCATTTCACTTAATTTTACTAATTAAATTAATAACGTCATGGGATCTGTTCTTTGGAGTAACTGTTATATTTCAAATGTTTAATAAAGCCAGTCTTCTTGTTACACACATATACTGAGTATATAAATCAACAGTTTCACCTTCCCTGATTCCTTGTATGTCTTACTGGGTGCTGTTCTGATTTAAATTTCAGCTCGTCTCGAATAAGGCAGCCTGAAATAATTGGCAGAACCAATTATTTTGGGTTCCCTCCGTTATAACTCTAAAGAAGAGGTTATAGAAGGACCCGGACCCCTCGTTTTACTGAGGGGTATTCCACACCCCCAGACCCCCACCCGGTAGTTGGGGCCCGGACCCGCATCCCATTTTCAGCCTAGGGGCCCACTGACTCTAAATCCTGCCCTCAACTGGACTTCAGTCAACTTTGTAAATCAACTATTTCAATGACAATTCGGATCCTCTCAGAAACAAATAGATCTCGAGGCAATGGTACGTGCTAGTTTAGGATATAGTAGATTAAATTTTAAAATAACCTTCTTAGATTCCGAAGAAAATAAAACAATGCAAAAATTTATTTAGTAGTAAGAAATGAGAGAGGGGGAATGATTCATATGTTAATACTATTACTCTTTGTACAAGAATGAGAATAGGCGAAGAGAAGGAGGGAGAAACGAAAGATAACGCATACTTGAGAAGCACTGTCTCGTGTCTGTAGTTGGTATTATCTTGTAATTGTAGTTACAGACATTGTAATTGTAAGCATAAAGGAAACTAGTTCCTGTTTCATTGTGTTTAACTTACCATAGAGCATTGCTGTTGTGTCTGTAATTTATGACTTCCGACTGTTCTTTGTCAGAGCAACAAACTTCTCAAGTAATATTTTATTTAATAATATAATAACTATATTTTATATGCTTGCAGGTATATTTTATGTCAGGGAAAAAAGTTAATTTCAAATGCGTGCGAGTCCTACCTGGTCTAGATTCATCGCCAATTAAAGTAAGATTGCAAGTTGTTAAATTTATAATCAAAAAAGTCTGTAATAGAAACAACTGGAACCGCATGTGTAATGCATATATTGTAGCTATTTTAAAATATAATTATGTATGTTTCTTGCGAGCGGAGTTCTGATTCTCCTTGTGTTGGCAGTGGCCAGTTATTTGATTTTTTAGCCAGACGTTTTGATTACAATTTTGGAAGTCCATCTTCAGTATCCTCTCTGTGATGAATTCTCTGAATTCCTCTCGTTAGGAAGAAACATAGAGCCTAAACTGTAATATATTTTTGAAAATATTTTCTTTTTGTTACTTTACAGTTTCACATGTCTTTTCGTGTTTAATTCCTTTACTCTGTCCACAACTGCTGATAGCTATAAACTATTCATTTATGAATTGTTTATTTGACTGAAAGCATTTTGCTTTCTCAATTACACATGCAGTCCCTTGTCTATCAAATATCGGTCCTGAGAAAACATTCAACATTATCAGCAGTAATTTCAGCATTATTAAAAGTCTTTATAATGCCGGGCTACTTGGCCGTGGTCAGTTGCTCTTAGATGACATTCTCTGGACGTCTTGGCCACCCACCAGAGGACTTCTTCAGAAGTAATGTTTGTAAGTATCTCCTGTGTCGAAAGTTTACTACTGAAGAAGGCCTTCGGTGGTGGTCTAGGAAATGTCATTCTAAAGCAATCGACCACGGCCCAATATCCCGGATATTATAAACTCTTTTAATAGTGACTCCGGTCGTGACAGCCTACGCAACATTCGACATTGTCAATACATGAAACCTTTTATTTGGGAAGGTGGATGAATGAAACCCAGTTATCAGTGGTATATTAGAGTTCCACTGTATCTGTAAACGGAAGTGGAAACATTATGTACAAAATGTACAAAAGATTTCAATTGAATCTGTTGAAACGATCCTCCAAAAGCTAAAGAATCGTGTTAAATTTTTGATGTCTAAAAGTTTCCGAGCCCTGTTAGCTTTAACTCCACGGAGGACCACGAATTTTAATTTTAAAATGTTGCATTATTCATAGCATATTGCAAAAGGGGGATTGCCTGCTGGTGCACACAGTGTAGAAAGAATGACGGTCCGGCTTGAAAGTAATTTTCGAACTGAACATAACATTATCGGTGTATTGTAACGGCGTTGCTACATAAAACTTACGTAACGCAAATTGCAAGGTCGAATGAACAACGCTGCTTCATTTTTCGCTAAGCGTATACAGAGCTCCAGAACTCTCTGTCAAACGTTTTAATGCCACATAACTGTCCGCGTATGAGATGTGTATATATGTTATGCCTGTGTAAGTAAACCATCATAGTTGAGTTCAGAGAATAAAGCGACAGAACGTGTTATTAAAGGAGTTTATTAGTTATCGATTATTTAAGGGAGGTATTAGAATTATTAGTTAATGATTAATTGTTGTATCCAACATATTTTATCCGGTGACATTTATTATTTGTTGTGACAGTATGTATTAGACAATTGTATAACTACAAATACTCTAATAGAAGTGTGTTGTTGCTTACAATTGTTATTAACGATTGCGAATGTCGATTTCTCTGGTGTTCTGTAATTTTTCTCACTGTTGTGGGGCCACTATAACTGCGATCGGGGGTCATAACATTATAAGCAGTTACATCAGACCACACGATTTAACCAGTACGAAGAGAAAAAATTAAACTTGTCTAACAGGAATCGCTGTTAAGACTGCCGATAGGAAATTCTGTCAGAAATCCGTATGTTATCCCTGCAAGGAACTGTAGTTTACCAATAAAGTTTAAGGATACTAATGAATCCTTAACTACTGTCTATTGTTAACAAAAAACATTGGCCTGTTGTAGACAGAAATCGCCGAATTCGCTTTCCACCTATCTTCATTAACGATTTTTTTGAGACGGCGAAACAATGTCCCGTCGATTCAAGTAAACATTAGGCGGTAGTATAATCGGCTTCAGTATTTGTTGTTTGAAAGGTTGATGGTAGTAATCATCGGTCGTCATCGCAGTTAAAGAGAGATTGTTTTGGAGAAAACACTGCATTGTTTTGAGAGCATTACACTACTGTAGTTGTGCTGTTCCGTAACTAATTTTAAAAGTGATTTGTAAGTACAAATACCTTCTATTTTACAAGTTCATAAACAATTTGCATGTACCTGGCAAACCCAAAGTTATAGGAAACATTAAAACGAGTATGTATCTGCAGTCTACAAAACCAAAGGCAATTTCTTATTACATATATTTTATTTAAAAAGAAAACTTGTAAACATCTGCATATATATAAATTATTGTAGAACATTGAACAAATGTTCATATATAGGTAGTTGTAGTAATTGCTGAAGAACCGTTGTTGGTCTACGAAAAACAAACCGAAGTAAACACGTTATTAGACAAAATGAATTCCATCTTTCTTCACGGTACATCTTTATTTTGAAAAGTGGTATACAACAATACACAGAAAAACTGCTTCTCGGAAATATATATGTGTCCCACTATTACGGATTTGAAATAATTTTTAAAATGAAAGCGATCTGTTTGTTTAATCAAAACGTTGTGTCTTCAGGGACATGTGTATTTCATTCCATTCTCTGGTACAAACAATGTCAGAAACATACAAACAGATTAAAATAACATTGCCAGTTGGCCCAAACAATACTTCCATATCGTTGTATTATTATTTGTTTTTGTTGGAGCCAGACATGTTGCTGTATATGAAACATTCTCTAACGTCAGTCAAAACGTACGGGAATCAACTTAGTCTACAACAATTATCGTCTCTCTTTTTCCATCTCGCCAACTCTTTTCTGCTCTTTCCTAAAAATGATTTCTATATCTCTGCGTATGCACGTGGTGTATATGTCTACAGATTTCTTCCTGTTGTATTTTACCAATAGTTTAACACCGGCTGCAAGCGTCCAAAACAGAGGCATTAATAGGCAGGAATATTAACTGCTAGTTTGCCATCGCCTGGGGATTGGCCGTATAAAATCTTCTAATATTAAGAAAGCATTGTGGTGTAGAGAACTACCACTTCGATCATGATCATACCACAACCATTCCACTTAATCCGTATTAGGCCTACATAATATGTAGGCCTACGCATCCACGTCTGAGCTTGGAACACGCTCTGGTCGAAGTGTCGAAGTTAAAATCTTAGTTCTAGTGCCAGTCCCTGCATCGATGGTTGTGTATGCCTTGGGTAGCTAAGTATTATAATTATTTTTGGTTAACAATACATAATAATATATTAAATTTACATGACGATTGACATGATAATTTCTAGGTAAGAGTAATTTTCTTTCCCCTTAAATACTATTTTCCTGGATTTTTTGTATTCAGATTTTTAAGTACAGCTTGCACACAACTAATTCATACTGTCGACATCCAATATTTTGTTAGACGACAAACATGCTGTGAATATTGTAATGCATCTGTCGGTACTGTTATTATTGCACTTGATTACTTCACTAAAACGCGCAATTAACTTCTAAAAAAATGAATCATTTTTCAGTCTAGTTTACTTAATTCCGCGATATACCTTATAACGTTTTAGTAAATATCACTAAATAGAGTAATAAATTTCCATAATTGTTATTTTTTAATATTTGAACAAATTTATAAGTTTATTCTACATTAACAAAACTTCGGTTTATTTTCAGTTATGGGTCACACCTTTAATACAACGTATTCAGTCTAACAAACAACGGAATGTTTGTCCTAAACACATAGTAAAATTGTATTGTTGTTATTATTACTATTATTAGTGCGAAAGCGAAATAAGATATGCGACAATGAGAACAATAATTTCATTCGTAAAAGTTTTGAGCTGTTTAGCGTCAACTGGAATATTTGAAAACCGAGAAGACAAAAGACTGGAAGCTGCTGTGTGAATTACAACAAAACAGTGCCAAGACGCGGGTGGTGGGTTGAAGAGCAATGGCAATGGTGTGAAAGACGTAAGAGTCGCAGTCTGGCTGCTGTTATTGACATTATAGTATAATTATGTAGGAAATACAATAAGGAAACTGATTTTTATGTGTAATTTTATTATAAAATTTATAGCCAAATAGTATGCTGTGCCAGTATAAACTGGATTTTTTAGACATCTATTTGGTTGAAATTTACTAGTTCTCTATTCAAACTTAAACTTGCATGAAGTGGTTTGTATAGGGCACAATTGGATTTCATTTAGCGTTGTTTTATTGCTACTAGTATAGGTGATATTTTAACTACATATTATGTAAATATTTATTTTATAGAGCTTTCTGTGTGTTGTGAATACTTTAGTTTTCCGTTACGTGTATATTCTTCTACTTAGGCGTAACATAAGAAGGGCATGGATAAAAGAAAACTCTAAATTGTACAGATACATTTAAGACCTATTAATTTAATTTGTTACTGTAAACATAAAAGTTACGTTTTGTGTTTAGGTACCAGTACAATAGAGCATATGCATTAATATGTAAAACTCTATTTTTGTGTATAGGCTACGTTAAAAATTTGTTGATAAGTTGGAACAGAAGAACAGTATAGAAGTTTCTATTCTACAGTCTTGTAGAAAAAAAACAAGAGACTCTGCCAGTGCTATACAACATTCCGTAAATTACACTCTAATAGAAGCCTATTTTTCTTTTTCAGTAGTGCCAACGGGTCTACCTCCTTAAAGCCTTTAGCATGCGTCATATTTTAATATCCTATAGAGCTAAAGCATAATACACGTAGTTGTATACATGTAAAGTGTTTATACGCAGTTGCACTTCAAAAACAGTAGTTAAAATCCTTATAGGTTTCCTTAATTTAGAAAACACAAATATTACTCTATTATAAATTTGAATTTATTAATCCTATTATCTCATTTATGTAAGGTTAAATTAGAAATTTCATGGAAGACGTGGCAACGTGAAATAATTTCAAATGTTTATAATACAAACTCATAGAAATAGAAATAAAACTGCAACTTACATAATTTGTTATTTGATTTGTTTGTTAGACTCCTTGGTCTTCTTATGTGTTGCCTCACATCAGAGTAATCCTTCGTTGTTGTTTTGATAATTCTCTCATAAAGTATATTTGACCAACAAGTTTGTCTCTTTGCTTAACAATATTTTTTTCTAATTATTTGTCTTCATTGATTTTAATCAGGAACTTCTTCAATGCTAAGCGTGTTGAACCACCATAGTTTTAGTAACTTCTTTTAGCTTCGCACTTTAAATTACTCCAGCGCATAATCGTCTACAAATGGTCGAGGCTTGAGTAAAATACGTAAATGTAAAAAAAGCAGTTTAATTTGAATCGTTAACTGATAATAAAATCATGGAATCAATAATAGTAATATATTAGCAGTTTCCAAAAAAAAATTAATTGTACAATTAAGGTCTAGGGACATACACTTTGGACTGACTATGTGGTATTCCACCCAAATAAAATAATATAAAAAACTGATGAAGGAAAATTGATGAAGCTGAAAAGTATCAAACGGGAAGAAGCACATAAAGTTGAGAGGAAAAGTAAGAGGAATATTTCATAAAATTGTAAAGTGTCAGAGGAAAGAGCATAAACAAAAATCAAAAGAGTCCATGTAAAGAATATTAAACGGTAATAGTTTATGAAAGAAAGACTAATACAATTTGAAAGATGAAGAATATATTTTACCAAAAGCGGACCGCACTATTGAAGAGAAGGACTAAACTACGAACATCGTAGAAAGCCAAGAGGGTAAAATCATGCCAGAGGTAATATAAGTGAATAGAAGCAGAATGCACAATGGTGGTAGAAATAGGGAGAGTAGGAAGGAAGTATTATAATAAATAAAATAAGAGAAAATTGTTATACAATTAGAGGTAAACAAATGCATAAAGCTAAAGAAGGTTAGACTCACTGAAGAAACCGCTATAGACGAATTGTTATATGTACAGTGTACAGTAAATGGGCTCCATCTGAACAGGTTACATAGGCTTGAATGCAAAATTAAGAACCCAAGCATCTATATCTAATAACCTATAGAAAGTTCGTAGAAAGGAACAAATGATTAGTTGTGAAATGTACCTACATAACGAGTAATCTTGGTTTTAAATTTAAACTTAATAGAGAATTATCGACATAGAAGGGAGTTACCAGTTAACAGCGGGTAGAATTTTTGGCAGGCAGGAAATTGCTACAGCAACAAGATAGATAAATTGTATAAAAGAGAGATTCAGGATGAAATCAGAGTTTTGTAATGTTTTATTTTGGTTTTACATTATTTATAACAAAATTAATAAATGTTATAGAATATATAAAACGAGTTATACGTAATGCCATAGTTTGGTGGATGGAAATTATGTTTTTGATTATTTTCTGAACCTCAACTACAAGAAGAAGGATACTGAAGAACGGCGCGGGACCACACATTTCTTGAATAGAATCCATAATAATCTGTAACTTATTAAATCTACTGATGCAGTACCTCAATCGTAGTATTTTTTCTCTTGATGTCGACACACAAGTATATGTGGTTGTCCTCGTAGTCTGTTAATGTCAGTTGAAAGTCCTTGTTGAAATCTAACAACAGGGTCATTATAAAAACATTCTCCTCTTCTGAGGACAACCGAAGATTTCAAACATTTTTCTGGTCGAAACGTCAAGAGAAACTTATAACCATTGACGCACCCAGGCATGAGGTTTTACCATATAAAGTTTACTCATCGTGTAAAGTTTTAAAGAGAGTAACCTGTATACAGTAATGACTGCAATTCATTGACTTTAGTAGTATTTTGCTAATTACTGTGTTACTTTCAATTGTGTTACATATTATTTTTATATAAGATATAACTATAATTTAGGTTTAAGAGAACGCTGTTTGAAAACAATTTAGCTTTCTCAACAAAACTGTCGTTTCTAATTTGTATGTGTCTCTAATTGTTCAGCGAATATTTGAACATACAATAGTTTTACTTATGGGAACACCTAAGATAGGAAGGTTGATTGAACGATAGGATTCAAAGGGTTGTTGCCTGCAGCACCCGCTAATAAAACTAAATTTATAATATCAAAAATTATGAATTCGGTCTACACTTCTGAGAAAATTTCTTGAGGAAACCTAATGTTGATGAAGAACTGTTGACTGAACTGTTGGTGGAGTACTATAAGCCTCACTGTATATTTTATATATACAAATAGGTGTTTCTCTCTGGAATACTAGACCAAAATAATTGTAATAAACATGAAACAGTTATTTTCCCATTCTATTACTCTCAGCTGTTCTACATTTTTTTAAATTCCTCTTTGGTATTGTCTATCACATTTCAGTTAATTTTTTAACGTATGTTATCTTTTATAATGGCTAAGAAAATGTATCCATACCGGAAAAAATTAACTAATAAAGCGTTGATGAACCTGAAATTATATTCTGAATGATCCTTAAATATTATTCAAGTGATATTGAAAATTATTCTCTGAATAATGAGTTTTGTGTATATTGTATTGTAACTAAATTATTTTGATTAAAACCATTCGTACCGCATAATATTTAGGGTATCGTTTTTAAAAATCATAAACTAAAAATAATATGTTAGTTACTCCAAAAACAACTATTTTTGTTTAAGATTTTCAATAAAACGTTATTTTAATTTTCTGTTGGGTTATCCAATCACATTTGCTTGAGAAAATAAAAGTACAACCAGCTAGCACGCTCACACAGAAGCGCAACCTTCAGTGTGTCAGACAAAAATTAAAATCTTATTTCTAGTCAACCATCAATTCGAATAATTATATCACACGTAGTAACATCATTTTTATTTTATACAAGATAACGAAAGTGACTACATATCTCTAGCCGGGAATTAATGTGGATAATTACACGTTACCAGCAGCATTGATATTAAAATGTAAATCATACTTCCAGCGTAGTTTCTGATTCAGTAGCTTTAGCTAGACGACGGTGTGTGTGGAAGAGTGAGAGTGCGTAAGGAAGGACGCTTCAACAGAATGAAGTTTTAGGCAATTCTTTTTCATTTATTTTGGTTAATCAGAACGGACGATTCGTTTCAATTTGGCTCAGGAATCTTTCACAGCAGCAGTGTTCACACTTCGCACTGGATCAGACAGACCGAATTCTCACGAACAAATGCGCAGAGAACTCATGCAAATTTATTTTATATGAAGGCTAGAATATGTTTTTAATATGAACTAAGTTATTTATACAAATACAATAAAATTCACCTTCCAGTTCTCAACATACTACTCTCACTACCACTACCGCTACTACTACTACTACTACTACTACTACTACTACTACTACTACTACTACTACTACTACTGCTGCTGCTGCTGCTGCTGCTGCTGCTGCTGCTGCTACTACTACTACTACTACTACTACTACTACTACTACTACTACTGCTGCTGCTGCTGCTGCTGCTGCTGCTGCTGCTGCTACTACTACTACTTCTACTACTACTACTACTACTACTACTACTACTACTACTACTACTACTACTACGTGGAAATTATTTTCCTGAGAAAAAGCAGATAATGTCCTTAACGCCATCATCATCATCATCATTAAGATATTTAGCTTTTGAAAAATCTATGTCACTAACGTGTTTCGCCTTAATAACGCATCTTCAGTTCTTCACAGACGTCCTAAACCAAATCTTACAGGTTGTAGCTAAATGATTGCTACGATCATCAAGATAGGTCTTACATAGGATTGTCTAGCAATGATGATGATGCTTGTTGAGATATTGATTCCTTTCAAAGGTTCGTCTCTTGACTTCATCACCTGATAAAAATTGTATTATCCATTGCGTACATGAAATAGGAGTTTTATCTTTTATATGCTAGGAGTTAATTTTTCTCTCGTCTTACCTCTAAGATAATTTATTATATTTCAATCTTCTATTTATCTGTCCTTACTCGTTCCCGTTCTGAGATTAAAAAACAAGACGCTTCGGCTTACTCATGACTTTTCTTGTTTTAGCACGATAAATTGTTCGTACCGTGTTACTTGTTCCTCACTCTCTGATATACGTTCTACTTCTACCCCACTCTTGATTTAATTAACCACAATCTTAAGTACTTACTTTCTCAAAAACACTACACCAAAATATTCACCGTTGTGTCATATTTTCTCAAAATATTCAGACCTCTTTGCAATTAGTTACGTAACAAAGAAGTTAATGCTGTTTTAATCAAACATTTAAAAAATGTTAAAATTACTAACATTAAAATTGCCTCGGATTGACTATTAATTATTACAATCAGTATTAATAAAATTAATTACTAATTAACAACCGTTTCTAAAACGATGTTAAAATTAAGTAAAGTTTGAGAAAAATGTGTTCTACATTGCACTCAGTACAAAATTCCAGATACCTGTGTATTTTCCAGAATACCATCGGTCAGTGTTTTATTGATAAACTGTCACTGTTTTGCTGAACGAAATTTTTACCTTTTGTAGCTGTTGTTTTGGTTTTGTATTTTTTAAATTTGAAGAGACTTTTCATATCTAGTGATAATTCATTTTTAAAATATTTTAGATTTTACTGTTACTATTCAATTTTGTACGAAAATTAGGTCTACCATAATTACACTTATTCTTCAAAACAATATAATATTCTATAGTAACAGTCATTCATATATGTAATGAAACAGTCATTGACAGTATAATCAGGCCGTTTAACGTGATGAGTTCCACACTACCAGTTTAGAAAGAGATATTGTATTAACATGTTTATCACTGAAAAGCCACTTTTATTAAGTACGTTCTTTCGGGACACCTGCCGTCTTTAGTATCAATGATAATCAGAACGTTTCGATTGCTACCTATGGGTGGATATCTATTCGACGATTTAATAAAATAATTCAGCAAACTGCTCATCAAAATCATAAACCTGTCGAAACAGTCAACGTGAAATAGCTAAAATAGCAATTTACAATTAAGTTAAAATTCAAATTATAATCCTCTTACTTGCCAGGAATAAACACATAAACAATAAACAAACACCAAAAATGCTATAAGGAAAATCGACACCTTATTTTTTAGAATTTACGTTGTGAAAAAATAACTTACGGTTATATAAGCTACACATAGAACCTCCAGGCATAGGCCTACTATGTAGAAAAACACAACCCGCGTAAGATGAGGCTTCCTTAAACTTTCTTTTCCCTACTGTGGTCGCTGCAGAAAATATCTTTTACCACTGCTTCTACACGCTTCAAATGTTCCTCCAGACTGCTATAATATCAGAAAATTTTTTTAACTATCAATTTTTATTTTGCGACATCCAAAATTTTACAGATGCTGACGCTCAAACGTTGTATATGTAACATAATACATTTAGCCGAGTACTTTGTATTGCAGCAGTATCACAATATATAAAGTGTAATTTCATATATGCATTTCAAAAAGTAGAAATATAATATTTAAACTTAAATGCGTTGTGTTATTAGACGTTCAACGGTTCAACGTAAATTGAACTCATTACGCAACAAAATTGTAACTTTCCGGAGGCAATTAATTATTTACTGTCTCACGTTTTCAACATATAACACATTCCTCCTTAAATTTGGGAGCAGTGGATTAGGTACGGTGATTAGTAATTTGGGAGCAGTAGATTAGGAACGGTGATTAGTAATTGGGAGCAGTGGATTAGGTATGGTGATTAATAATTTGGGACCAGTAGGTTAGGAACGGTGATTATTAATTTGACACCAGTAGAATAGGTACTGTGATTAGTAATTTGGGAGCAGTAGATTAGGTACGCTGATTACTAATCTGGGAGCAGTAGATTATGTACGGTGATTAGTAATTTGGGAGCAGTAGATTAGGAACGGTGATTAGTAATTTGGGAGCAGTAGATTATGTACGGTGATTAGTAATTTGGGAGCAGTAGATTAGGTACGGTGATTAGTAATTTATAATATTGAAAGCGTACGTCATGGTTTCTACACGTTTTTACGTTTTCGGAAGTAAATATTTTAATGTCGTCAACTTGACACCTGTAATCACGTTGCAATCTAAGAATGCCTTTATTGTCAGTGACTTCTAAATGATTAGAAAAATGAACAAATTTCAAATTTAATTATGGAATTAATCAAATAATTAATCTGTATTTACTTTTAAATTATTCCCAAAATGATTAATCTTTTATCATTATGAAGTGCGGATTATTATCAGTAGAAATAATTGTATTATACGTTTTAGCAGGTATCTGTTGGATGACTGCGCCGTACCAACTACGACTACTCTCTCGCAAACACATTTACATTAAAACAAACAAACTGCATCGAGACAAGTTAGAATAGACAAATTGGCAGGATTTATGGTCTCTAATTAACGTAACTTTACACCTCTTGTTTAACAACTTGTTCTTGTTGTAATACAGTATGCATCGCGGTGATGACCTGTTATCCTTTTAAATTTGACGTGTTTACATGAGCGTGGAGTTGTCTGTTTTTTTTTTGTGGTTAACTGGAATCAAGCCACAGGACCACTGGAAAAATTTTAATTTTATCCAGCGTTGCGTCGAGTGGAAGCTGTCAGCACAACAGGGGTTGAAATGTAGCTGTCAGTAAACTCCAGCAATTCACTGGACCGTTCTGTGTTATTTAGTGACGATTGACTAGTCTGTTGTAGGCCTAGTTGTCACTGATTTGTATACCTGGTGTGTTTTTAATGAATAAAACAATTTTTGTAGCCATGTAGCCATGTATAATTACCAGTTATATTATATTAACTCTATCTCTAGTTATCGATGTGTTGCTATCTGTTAATGACTTAACTTCTGTAGTTCTGTGATACAGTGTCTTTTATCTCTCAGTTTTCACTTTCTCACAAACACTCTCTCCAGGTTTCGCACGCACACGCACACACACACAAAAGTGCGCACAATTTACTAAATATTTTGAACAAATTACGATTATTTTTTTAAAGAATTTTTCCATTTCATTTATTTCACATATTTTTTTAAATAGTCAAAATAATTGTTTAAACTTCCTACAAATCCAATCCTAATAATTAACATATACTTGCCTAATTTAAATGAGGAACTTCTATGCATATATTCAAAGTTGTATCCCAACTTCTTCATGAAAAACGTACAGACGGACATAAGTTATTGTCTAATATTTTGTTCACAGTCTCTCGCCTTAGCGACATTATTATCGCCATAGTTTTATTATCGAAAATTATCGCGCCAATCTGAATTTCTTTATCGTGTTATAGTTCATTTCATTCCCCATGCTTCAGGATCCTCTTTATTTACTTTTCCTTCTCTTATCACTTCCTCCGCATTTTTCCCTAATATCATAAACTACATCTTCGCTACTACATTGTTCTAAATTATTTTTAATGATCTGTGTTGTTAATTACTTTTTCACACATTGTTTCTTGTGTTTGGAAGGTTATCGTGACCAACAATGATGTATAGTACGGTCTAGTACTTTGTGTAGTTATCTTCATTCGACGCATGCAACTATTTTACCTAGACGTCAGTATTTCTTTGTGAGAGGTATTCTCAAATCTCATTAAGTCTTTATCGATAGGCAGAAAAATTATAAATGTATCATCTAAGAGAATAGGGACAAAAGACAGACAATACACCAACATCAACCCATAGTTGGAAGTTGCAGAGCAGAGAGAAGCTGTACAACTGCTATATGAGAAGGCTATCACCTTTTCAGTGGTGGGGAAGTAAACAAATGCCACATGACTGACAAACACATCTGCCAATATGTACATTTGTACGACGGACAATAAATATTACAGGAAAATAACGTTATTCGGTATAATAAAATATGTATTCAACTCTTCCGCTATTGGTGTTGAAATGGTTAAGACAAGCATTGAATAGACCTATAGTAAATCTAGCAGAATTATTAGTTTAAAAACCTACAAAACAATGAATTTAACACTCTACTCAAGTAATATTTTGGTAGCGAAAACTATGTTTTGAGCATGAATAGTCTTATTAAAAGTTGGAACAATTACACAGATTGGATGAACACGTCAATGTAAAGAAACCAATTTCCAAATAAGTACACAAACAATGTCTGTTCAGACAAATTATTTTGAGAGACTGCAATGGTATAGAATGTTATATTATACTTTTGATGTATCTGACGTGTAACATTCCAATCACCCCCCCCCCCAGATGTGGTATTGCGTTTACTTAGCAGCGTGGTTGTTTAATTGAAAATAAACGTTAATTCTCCATACATGTTCCCCCTCCCATGTACGTCTCAGTAAAGCAGCACTTACCATGTGATTATGTGATTAACGATATCTCAAAGTCATTATTGCTTTCTGCATTGTTCACAAACTCTCAGGCATAAATTTCCGTTAATAATGTTATTTGATAAATTTCTTACGATATTTTGTTTGTAACTGATACTAAATATGATTTAGAAAATTTATAGATTTTTATAAAACTACTGCGTATATTTTACGCTAAAAAATATAAGTGTAAATAGCGATGTTTAAATAACGATAATTTGAAAATCATTAGCTTAATTATGTGATAAGTATTTCCGGTAAAAGTCTTTTCTCACTTTCGCAAGGCATGTTTTTATTCTCAGTGATAATTACTAATCATCATTAAGCAGGTTTGTAGGCTATAGTGTAGGAGAATAAATATTTGTAAATTGTTCTCAGCATCATGTCAGCTATTAATAAGAATAATAAAGGACAAAGAATAATAAAGAATAAGGTACTTTTATCTTTATTTAATTATAATTATTTTCACTAAATTAATTTTATCTGCATAAGAATTTTACTGTGTTGTTAAATGTAGGCTAAAATGATACAAAATATGAAACAAATTTTAATTTGAAAATTACAAATTTCAAAATATGTTATTGTCTGCTCCTATTGATAACAAAATCTGTCATTTTAGGAAGTTATACCCTGATTAACGAAAGAAAGTGACTGGCGGAGCGGCCGCGCGGCGACCGAGTTTGTAGTAAAAACATTCCACTTAATAACCTCGTGGAAACGTAAAATACAGGGCTAGAAATGTCTAATGAACTGTATTTTAATCACCAATTAAAGACGTTTTTAACAAACTTTTCTAATTTTTAAAATCTTTTTTCAATTAATTTATATTGAGAGTGAAATAAAAAAATACACGAATTTGAATTAAAAATTTTGGGTTTATCACTTTATTACGTAAGAACTCAGATGTTAAGCATCGGAAAACATTTCTTGTAGACAAATGGTAGTTCACCTTCTTTAGTACAATATATCAAAAATTGAGATTCCTACGATTAAAATTAACGACGTTATTAATTTTTTTCTAATGTCCTTTTAGCTCAGTTGTTAAAAGTTGTACATGAATGAGATTTGCGTGACGCTCTCTTTAGATAACTAAGTGTAGAAGACATATACAACTTACAGCTTGTACGTGATAGGAATACTACAATGGATTAATATATAAAGTGAATTTCACAGAGAGCAGTGCGTGGCGCTCTGTGGCGGAAGTACAGTCAGAACCTAGTGGACCCATTTTATTCGCGCGCGCGGGCTACCGTCTTCGTTTGAAGACTACTAACTCACAGCTATAAGTGTTTTAATAAGTGTTTCTTATAGAGTGTTTTAATAGTGTATTTTTATGATTTATACACATATTTTATGAGCGGATTCCATGTAAAGCTGAAGAACACTACAATACTTGTAAGTACCTTACTGTCTTTATTATTTATTTGTCAATGCTAATAACAAGTAATTTACTAACTGTGTTTTTTTACATTCAATACATTATAACAGTAAAATACTGTTATAATTATGCAATATCTGGTAGACCGAGCTTTGCTCGGTAGTTTTAAACTGTAAACTGTACTTCATAGTTAAATAATTAGTTGTTGAGAAATTTGAATGGCATTAACAATTTCCCAGTAATTACATTGCACTTCAATTAGTAGTATTAAAGCTGATCACAAAACAAAAACAGTTTATTAACAAGAAGACAATAAATACCGTACCGCAAAAGAGTGATAAACAATCATTCAAGACCATCTGTTATAAAAAGCATGTAGTTCAACTAAACCACAAAAGTCTGGTCAGATGTAAGTTTTTTACAGATCTCCAGGTAGATAGATTAGATTAAATAAGTAGACAGATAACTAAAATCTCTGTATATTTATATGAGAGGTTCGTGACTCGTAGCAAGTTGGCTGTGTCAATGCGTGAGCCGTGAGCGTATGCACCACTTTCTTTGGGCTATTACTGTACCTTGAGTCCATGGCGCGCCGTTGAGGAATGTTAGTTCTAATTTTCCTATATTAACTGATTGCGGTTATATTTCTTAATATTTTAAGGTTACATACCACTTTTTATTGATGAATACAATTTTGTTATGCTTACTGTGAAAAAACTCAATGAAAAAAATTATTAATAACGGAGTTAACAGTACATTTGGAAAAAATTAATAACGTCGTTAATATTATTCGTAGAAATCTCAATTTTTGATATATTGTACTAAAAAAGGTGGACTACCATTTGTCTACAAGAAATGTTTTTCCGATGCTTAACCTCTGAGTTCTTACGTAATAAAACGATAAACCCTAAATTTTTAATTCAAATTCCTGTATTTTTTTATTTAACTCTCAATGTAAATTAATTGAAAAAAGATTTTAAAAATTAGAAAAGTTTGTTAAAAACGTCTTTAATTCATGATTAAAATACAGTTCATTAGACATTTCTATCCCTGTATTTTACGTTTCCACGAGGTTATTAAGTGGAATGTTTTTACTACACACTCGGTCGCCGCGCGGCCGCTCCGCCAGTCACTTTCTTTCGTTAATCAGGGTATAAATTTTAACATTTACGCATACGTTTTGTGATATACAAAAAATTAATACTATTAGTTATTAAAGAAAAATGAATTAATTTGAAGATATAACTTGAATAAAAAAAAATTAACAATTTAATGTCACATAGTTTTTCAAAACAATTACCAAATTTTTGAATACCATTATATTGTTACGACGGTCTACTCGATCGTCGTAAGTACAGTGTCAACAAAATCAAGACACCAATTAAGTCACTAATCACCAGCTTTAATTTTCACATTTAAACAGTTCGTAATTAACAACATAGTATATTACAACAAATCAAATAGAAATTGTTCACACGCAATCAAATGTCCACTAATATTAAACACAATTGTATTACAATTATTCCGCCCGATTATTAAACACTTCACTAATAACCACTTGAACGCACACAGTAATATATCGCGAATATAACTGAAAACTAAGGCCGTTGCCGCCATGTATTTATACCTCGGCTCACAGACCAGAGCGTTCCAAACCACGTCTTAGCGCGAGTGTGTACTATGTAATTAATTGCGGCCTTGACACAGTCCGCGCGGCTGGCAGCTTCGAGAAAAGTCTCCCGAACGCGTCTAGAGTCACGTATGCCACACACATTAGATCGAGATTCTTCTGGCACATTCGGCAAACACGTAGCCTGTTCTGTAATGTCGTAACAATATGTTACATCTACTGTCTTCTAATTTCTGTTTATTGAGTCAGATATTTTAGTTCAATTAGTGCGTGCCCTTGATAGACTGTTAATAAAAATCTAATCCAGAGAGACAATAAACGTAACCTTTCTTAATTTGTACCACCAAAATAAAGCATAAATATATACTCTATTTTATACCATTTTCCAATTTCTTTGATCTTACTTTTGTCATTTTTTGCAATTATTTTTGCATTCAAGTATTTCATGATTTCTTGTAAGTTTAATGTTTTGTTACTTCATTGATTTGAAGGTGAATTAAATTTTCTATCAATTCTGGAAAATTTGTTTTAATTACCCATATCTGATTTATAACGTTTCCACCTTAACGTACATGAATTTGTATAGTTATATATAAATAAACATTTAGTCGAGTAGTTCGAGTTACAGTTTGTCTTTTAAAAAAGTTCTCATTTGACGTATCATAGTGTGACGGAGAGCTTTGTTGACATCAATGACACTAATAAAAGCTTTTGATTATTTGCATTTGGATGTAAACAGTAACAATAACATAATTCTACTTACAAACGTTATATGCAAAACATTTATCCGAAATGTAGCTGTCAAAACTGTAATCTTGAGAAATTACTTATATGTTTGCTAAAAGCAATTTAACACTGTTAGTACTAACGTTTTGAATGTAAGATGTTTGAAACAATAGAGCAAACTTCGAATTGTAACAATCTTTAATATCCCGCCCGTGGTAATACGGATCAACACTTTAGTTTAATCTTTCTCAAACTTTATATTTATGTAGCAGATATTGTTTACAAAACTATTACTGGTAGTTACTTTTTTGTGTTATTTCAATCAATTTCAGTATCGTTGATACATTTATATCAGTTAAAAAAAAAGAGTTTTTAATGCTAAGATGTTTTAATACTTTATTTCAACTTTTACATATTAGTGTTCATGTATGTCTATCATCTTTTATTGAAAAACATGTATGAAAGTGAATGTGGGGTAAAATTGCAGTTTATTTTTTAAAGAAGATTTACTGTATTAACCCATGTCGTATACCGATAGGTTTGTTACCATCAGTGCCAATAATCCTGGTTATTTTCAGTATCAATAACTGTTTATATTGTATCAACGGTTATTGCGAGAATTTTCATTTCCAAGAATAACATTTTATATTCTCGAAATTTTTACGCTGACATTTTGCTGATATATTTTTCTACAAATTGTGTAATCGATGTTAGACTGTTAGTACCGATGATTTAAACATACGATATTCTAAACAACAGAACAGACAGTTAATTTTAACAACCCTAATAACTCCATATTTTCTCAGATCAATTCTTCAGTTTAGTCTCTTTTTAAACTTCATGTTATTATATCAGACATTGCTTATAGAAATACAGCACTTTTTTGATATTAGTGTCGTTATTACATCTAAAATAATTAGACCTGAAACGGATTTCTGGCTGCGCTGTGTCAATAGATCTAATTGCGCATGCTTATTTTTGACGCGTTGATTTATGGCAAGTTATTTTGTGTTCAGAACAGCTGCATGGTTAGTGTATCACATGGTTGTATGTCATAGTTGGTCAACTTACGCTCCACATCCCTGCCACCACTAACATCCGCGCGAACCGTTTCATTTCTTGCTATTTCATTTGTGCTAAGTGAGAAATGATATACCCAATTAAAACATTCAAAAACTCAATTCTTAAAAGTTTTCAGCGCTTTAGCGTCAAGTGTTTACATTTGAGAATTGAGAAGACAAAAGGCTGAAAGTTGCGTACGTCTGAATTACAACGAAACAATGCCAAGATTTATTTGTGAAAGGTGTTGGTGGGGCGCAGCGCAACGATAATGTCGTGAAAGACGTTAGAAATTCAGTCTAGCGGCTGTTCTTGACATTATATGCGAAGTTTTAGGCAAGCATTGTTTAATTTCACTGTGTGTAATTTATAGCCAATTGGTGTTTTGTTACAAGACAAACTGCATTTCTTGCATAGCTCTCTGTGCTTTGAGTTGTTTAGCATGTGGAGAGGTAATAATTTGCATGGAACTTTGGTTTCTTTACGACACAGTTGAATTCTAGATAGGTCTAACTATTTTTATCGCGTCCAAATTATTTTAATTATTCCAACTGTACATTATTAAAATTGGAAACTACTTGGCTGCTGGGCTGTGGTCGATTGACTACAACGTAATGCATATTTTATAAACGTTTCGGCCAACCGGCGGAGGCCATCTTCAGTAGAATCGCGTTCTGCAAAGGATAGCAGACGAAACCCATTTCAAGCAAAAGTATGATTGCTTATACGGGGCTGCCATCCTAATAACCTGCGCTGTTGTGTATTTGGTAATTCGTTGAATACTTTTTATGCATATGATTTCAAGACATGTGTCAGTACGTCAAACAAACATTACAAAAATTGTATAATGTTAAATATCAACACATATAACATTTTTAGAAAAGGTCAACAATATTTGGACTTGTCATTTACAAGAACCAGAAACCAGTCTCTGTGCTTCATCCCGGCTGCACCGTTACGCGGATAGTGTGAGCTTACTTCTACAACAGTAACACCAAACAAACCAACAAATCGCTAAAAATTGTATTAACACTTCTATAAAACAATGGTCGTTGAATTAGGTACAGTGGTAGGCGTAGATTGTTCAAATACCCAATACGTACTACGACACTAACAATTTGTAACAGTCACTAAAACTAATTAATTAATTGGTCCATAATTATTACAAGTAACATTGCGATGACACTGTCATACAAATGACACTTAACAAATACAACAGGCCATCACTGGCCTACTGTTATAATAAATTAAACAGTTCATATAAACAGTATTACTATAAACAGTATTAGTAGGCAGTTCTATGCCTGACTTATATTGTGGCTATGTGTAGCCTACTTCTGAACCGTAACGTGAACATATAATGTAAAGCTAATTAATTAAAAGCCCAACAAACGGAAGACTCATCCTCATAAAATACGTAAATATGCTGACAACTTGAAGTTCAAATACCAATGTGAGAATGGTAAGTAGCTTAGGAAACTCAAACTTAACATCCTAAAATATCTAGCATATTGAATTTTTTGAATTGTAAACAAAACAATCGAAAACTGTAAATAGTTATTTGTAAAATGAGTCGGCTTTCAGTTAAACACAAAAAGCCAAGGAGGCCAAGAATAATAGTGCAAGTAGAAATTAAAGAGCAAATGGTAACAGAAATAGAAATTAAACAGTAGGAGCACAATAATTTTTAAAATAAATTCATAGGGACAGTTTGGTGAATCGGGTTGTATTGGGAGATTTATTTTTATGTACCTTAATATTCTACCATACTAATAATGATGTTCCTGACATTGGTCACCCTATCTGTGGTGATATGTTTTCCTAAGGGTGCTGTTGTTTAATCGAAATCTGACATAATTCTGTTCCCTTTTTTGCGTCCAGAACGGAACCACTTTATCATGTGCTCAACGATACCTCAAAGTCATGTCTTGTACATTTACATACGTCGGCGCGCTTCATCACACCCATATACACTTGCATTATTTTCAATTAATAATAGGGGATAATCGGGTAAGAATGCGCGGGCGGCTAACAATGCGTACCACTATTTTGTTGACGCTAGTTGACGCAGATTGTAAACAGCCTTGCTTTGTGTGCCCGTTGGTTTTTGTAGGTAAGTATTGTTTTTAACAATTGTTTTACGTCGCTTAACTGTAACGTTTTAGGGCAATATAATAGTTTTCTATATAAACAACACTAACTTCAGGTGTTCTACATTATCATCACTGTAAAGAGCACTTAATTAGCTATTAAGTAACATAAGATTTACTTAGATGTTTGAAACGGAGAGTGGCATTTTTTTAGGTTATATTTGTTTTGCATAAGGAGGTTAACACTGCGCACTGTGAGGGAGACCAAGACTCCGCAATATCCCAAGTGCGCGATCTTAGCCGCCAACCTATTAAAATTTTAAAATTATACACTCATAGATGCGTCCACTTTTTTCATCATTCATATTTTGGATTTTATCTTATACAAAAGTGTTTTACTTGCTGCAGATGCGAACCATGGAAGAATATGAAAGACAAACCGAGATCAAACTTATTTTTTCAGCACAGGTTTAAAAAAATGTGAAATCCAAGGTAGCCAATGGTGAGAGAGAGAGACAAGTAGCCAGATCTTTTGGTGTAATCGAATAAGTGTTTATGTACTTTAGATTGTAAACAATTATATTTTGCATAGTTGTTTTCGCGTGTTTCTTAATAATCCGATACTACAGAACACGGAGAAGCTACAAATAATAAAATAACGTTAAGATATGAGTCAATAAGCTGACAATGACTACCTTATGACACTGTCGAGGCTAAAGCAATTAATTTGCCAGTATAAAACTACAAACACAGATATGTAAAAAAATGTATGTAATACGATGAAATCCTTGCGAACTTGGCTTTTGTAAGGCGAATATGTTTACACTACCAATGTTTGGTATTAAATTTCACTTTTAGTTTGTACATGGCTTTGCTATGTCATCAGTGTCGCATTTATTTTATTAAATAAAAATGTAAATAAACATCTCATTCATTAAATTGATAATTTTGGGACAATTATCAAACTAGTTGTTAAACATAATATATAATTTCCCTCCTGGAGTCGTCAGTCTTTCGATTGGTTTGGTACCCCCCCCCCCCCCGGTATATCCGTATATCCGTGGTGCGTGTGTTACAATCTCTCACAGGTATATGGTATAACCTCTTCTCTTGAGTTATAACAGAGGGAACCCAAAGTAATTGGTTCGGCCAATTACTTCAGGCTGCCTTATTCGGGACGAGCTGAAATTTAAACAGAACAACACACAGTAAATATAAAAGGAATCATGGAAGGGAAAACTGTTGATTTATGTACTCAGTATATGTGTGCAACAAGAAGATTTCCCTTTATTAAACATTTAAAATAAAACAAATGACATTTACTCAAAAACAGATCCCATTACATTATTAATTAAATTATTAACTTGTTTAAATTGCTTTATATAGACTGTGGGATCACAACAAATTATATTTAGCTTTTCCCCGGATCCGGGTAACCATTTGGTATTTAGTCTTTAAACTTTAAAAATTAATTATATTCAATTCAAGATATTAGCTTGCAAGACTGTTACCTTTACTTTTACTTTTACTTTTAAGTTTCATTATTATTCCATTTGAAGAATGGTATTAATTATACTACTATACGTTAAAATCTAAACTGTTACAATTGCAAGAAGCCTGAATAGTTACAATTAAATTCTTAGATTTAAAATGTTATATTCTTATAAAGTCAATCGTCTCTGAAAGTCTCTTTAAGAGAGTATTGTGTTAAAATTACTATTATTATTATTCCTCGATAGACGTGCTATCGAGTCACCTTTAATTTGGGATGTAGAAGTCTCCTCCATATGGTTACATCTTGGGAATCCTAAGAGCGTCGTCCTCGTCTAGGTCTGGTCTCAGTTGTTCACGGCTTAAACGTCTGCAGGATAGAGTGGGCCTTCTACACAGGTACTCGTTGATTCTCAGAAGTCTCGAACTGCATTATCGGTCGGGTCTACTAGAGTTGTAATTCTGATGATTCATGTCTCCAGGCAGGATGTTGTAGAGAGTCGTGAATCGGAGAAGATAGCTGTTATAGTTATTAACACTCGTACTATTGGTTGTCACATATTTCTTCTTGTTACAACGTTTTTTATTTTTTCTTTCTCTTAACGTTACATATTCCACTCTTTTATAGCAGTTAGTAAAATACATAAGAATTAATCCAAACTAATAACCAATCACATAACATTTTAACAGAGCATTTCGCTCGTGCGTGTGCACTGCTTGGAGTCGACATAGCGAGAGAGAGATTTTTCGTACGCTACCACTGGTACAGGACAATAGATAGTGGGGTGTTTATTCCGCGAGAATATAGTCCCGGTCTCTCTCTAAATAAAACCTTTTTATTTATACAAACTATCGCTAGATAAAAATACATCATATAAATTAGTTGTTTTCGTGACTATCTGTGTCTTCAGATTCTTTAATTATTAACATTATTTTTCTATATTATTTTAATTACAGAAGACTCGGTAAACATGTCGAGTCCGGTATCAACAGGTAGGCGCCTGATAACAAGCAAAGGGTTAAATGCGACAATAATAATTATTTACAATATGTCTTTTGTTTACCGTTTCTTTGCCCTTATTAATTACTACTTCCATTCACACTTAGTACCTACATGTTTTTTTATTATCATTGTGAGATTTAAATGGTTAATTGTTCGCAACTTAAAATTTTTTTATTTCTTTACTTTTTTTTTTAATTGTCACAATTTAATTCGTCACAATGGGTCCTAGAACGTCGGATCCGAACGGCATAGTTGGGGAGGGCTTATACTCGGCAGGATACCGCTCGCTGGTTATTATATAATTAAATAATATTTCTGTCTAAAGTAATTTAAATATATGTAATTCACTGATTACTTTAATATGTCTAACACCCAAATTTCCGGATGTAAACCAGACGTATAGACGTTATAATAGTATTTATATACATTTTATATAAAATACTAATATATGATATATTTATATACATAACATATTTTGGTAATGAAAAATTTAATATTACAAGGGAAGGCGTACATAATGTTACTGAGTTACTGTTTCATAGTTACTGAGAACAAATTAACGCTCTTAACATTATTAAGGAAAACATTAGAAATAATCGTTTAGTAGTAATAAGAGGCAAAACAAGGGAAAATAAAATCCAGAAGGTACATGAAGGAAAAGAAAATTTATAATAAAGAAGAAGTAGCAGAAGGATGAAGATAGACGAACCAGAAGAAAGATCAAGGGTGAATGAGAAAGAAGACAAGATAATATTCTCCTAAATATGTGGTTACATTACATTATATATAAATATTATTATTGGAGTTATAATAAAATTATATATAGTAAATTATATAACAGTATAAAATAATTTTCTTGCGGTTATTACTGTCATTATTATCAAGCAATTTCAAAAGAATTGAAGACGTGCATAGCAGTAAAAGCAGTAAATCAATTTCCAGAAATTTTCTGCGCTTCAGTGTCAAGTGTTTTGTTTAAAAATAAGAAGACAAAAGGCTGAAAGCTGCTTATTTCCGAATTACAACAAAACTATGGCGAGATTTATTTCTGAAGGGTGTTTATGAGGTGAAGTGCAATAACAATAGCATAAGAGACGTAAGAATCGCAGTCTACCAGCTGTTGTTGACATTATTTTTATTTAAAGCATGTCGTATAATGTATAATTATACACAAAATTTAAGCAGAGCATTGTTCAGTTTTAATGTGTGGAATTTATAGTCAATTGATATTCTATTTTGTGGAAATCGGCAGTTGTTACAGGGAAGTACGGACACCACGTTCAGTCGCAAGCCTGCGTGCCTTGCAATCACACGTAAGCGCACGTTCGCATTCTTCTAATGAAGACAAAATTTTCTCCCAAAACTTTACGTAAAAAGCACTCCTTACCGTACTCGTTTGCTTACAAACAAACGTTTACGTCTGCATTTAACAGTCAATTTTTTCTTTCTAGTAACGTGTGAGAAATATCTTTACTATGCCTCTATATGCCTCTACTATGCCCTTTTGAAAATAACGATTATAATGTGTAGTGAAAGATATAGTGGTATAAAAATAAAATCCAGGAATGTCATAAGTGAGCCTTAACACGTTTGAACATGAGTAAAAAGTTTGATAGTGGATGATAAACTATTAAAAATGTTACTAGTATTTGTCTTTAACAAATATTATGGGATCTAAACTAATGTAAAAATCTAAGCAGCATAAATTATGTTAGAAAGGTTTTTCAGATTTGAAGGAACATAAGTAAATTGTTACATATAGACACACTGTTCCGTAGGAAGTTCATGTTACTAAAGAACATAAGGGCATTTCACACTAAGCGTCTTATAAATTACTTTAAATAAGGATGAAAAAAGTTTTATTTTTTTACATCGTTTGCGGAATCATCCAGTTGCTTGACTTGTCACTTTAAAATATTAATAATATTTCTAGTATTTCATTAAATTTGAATTAAATTTTATACAGCAAATATGATTATATAAATTATGTAGTTCTACAATTGGGTTTAAATTATTTAATCATAAATTTTATTCTTATCTCTAAGTTGATAATTTAAATTTGAATGTTCTTATCTATCGATATTTAAAGTGGACTTTTAAGTATTCAGCCTTTCCAATTTTACAATTCTTTCTTTCTTGCTAACTTAAGAACATAATAATTTCTCCTTGCCCTCACAATAACCACTTTGCCCTTGTTTTTTATTATATTAAACACAGAGCGAGAAGGAGATAGAAATAAGCAGGCAGACAAGTAAACACACGCGCGCGCGTGTACTCATAATTCCTTTTAGAACTTATCCTGCCTTGCAAAAAACGTGAAGGCTGTATGCAGAAAACTGATGACAGGAGAAAAAATTATAATTAGTCCGACTTTTAGAAAAAACGCTGTACCTGGTTTTGAAATTAAAATGACAACTTTAGATGCCCGGTGTTCGCCGTCTATTCCCCGTAGAGTGTCCCGTGTCGAACAACAGTGTCGATGCAATGTGTCGTCACAGTTCGCGTGAACAGCGTTGTACATTCTGTCGTTTTTACTGTTTGATTGTTTTTCATGGTTAAAAATAATGAGAAATTTTTTCTCATCTCTTAAGAGTCAAGCAGAATAAACGCTGAGCATTTCTACGTGTGTTAGTTCTTACACACAGATTCACACGTACAGTTTAAACCTATGACAAACCAATTAATTGACATAATGTGTAATGGACATAATTACCAGCGTAGTGGAACAAGACTCTAAAGGAAATTGGTTTTGACAGAACACTTCTAATAAAATACTGATACTAATGTTATTAGTATTAGGTTGACAGAATGGTGAGATCATAGCTGTTATGAAAATTTTCTGGTAAGAATGAAACGATTTATTACCTATTTTGGGTATTTATTGCCGTTTTTCTGGTTGGGATGAATAAAAATAAACGAGAAAAAATTTCAGCCGTGTTGAACGACCTGTACTTTCTCACATTTACAAGAATGAACACATAACGCACAAACCAACTTATATTTATGTAAATAAGAGACCAATAATATTTGGAAAATCTTTTGAATATGCTTGCAATATATTTTGAATATTTGCATTTCCTTTTGAATAGCTACGTATTTAAATTCTGTAATAAGCTTAAGGTATTTTGTTATCTAGGTAATAAATTTATATAACTAGGCAATAAAAAAACATCATTTTAGTAGTGTGATTGTGATTTTACAATCACAGTAAATGAATAACTGAGACGTCGTAGTTCAAAAAAATGTCTAGCTGCAGACCCCTTATGCCAATTTAGAATCACTGAATTGGGTAAGAGATATTGCACAAAATTTTAATTACATAATAGGAAACCATTAGCAATTTGCTCTGTGATTACTGTTAAATAACGTTTTCACTAATGAGGGGATTAGATTCCAGTTTATTCGAATTCATATTTTTCTGTAGTCACATTATATATTTTTATGGGGATACTCAAATAATTTCTCAAATAAATAGTAATTTTAATTTAGTACTGTTCGAAAATCGATTCTCAAATCACGTCAAACGTAAAACTTCTGAATTAGAGTTTATGAGTCATGTTTTTCAACAGTTATTCGGAGATGTTAAGTCCTCTTATATTGTAATAAATGTGTTTAAGAAAAGTTAGTAAATCCATTTCAAATATTAATGCAACATTGCTAAATGTATAAATTGTATTTCCCAGAAAACAAAATACAGACCCGCTCACGTGTGTGAGTGAGTGTAGGGGATGGAAATGCCACTTCAATGATTGTTCGTCTTTCCGTAAATAATGGCAAATTAAACAAACTAAACTGTTTATTAAATTTAATCCCTTGTATACATTCAAATAAGTTACTCGTTAATTTTAAAGTCACATGGGGCTGTAACAAACATTGATTATGCTGAAGTAGGACAGAAATTGACAGTAATTTACACATAGTAAAACTTAACACTGCTAGCCTTAAAGTATGCATACTTAAGCTCGTATGTAATGAAACCATATAACGTCAACAACAGCCGCTAAACTGCGCTGCAGGCATCTTTTACAGCTTGAGAATTACATCACTTCACTCTAACAACTTCTCTGCGATTTGTTTTAAATTAAATCTTAAAATTGTTTTGTTTTAATTTAGACGCGAACAACCTCCGGTTTTTTACCTTCCCAGTTGTCACAGACTGCACTTGACGCTAAAGTGCAGAAAACATACCGCGTAACTATATGAATATTAGAAAAACAGTAGAATGTTTATATTTCTTCTCCATTTTGTCTTCTACTTGTCCTTCCTCTTCTTGCTTAACATTTCACTTTTTTTGTGTTCTTGAATATCTACGCTTCATCAGTTTTGTTTACTCTTTTTCATGATATGGACTCTTACTTTCATTACACAATTTCCCTACTCTGTTGTTTAGTATTCTAAGAATTTGTTTATTTAAGTTATAGTAAATCGCCAGCTTATCACGGTACTCATTACACCATAATATGGCAATACCATAAAAATTTTATGACAGCAAAATATATTATAAGAATTTAATTACATATTAAATTGTTTAATGTTACTACCTTACTCACACTATCATACTGACTTATTCAGGTTTGTAATTATACATACTGTAACTCTAATTCACGGTTTAACGACACTTTTATCATTCGTATAGGTTTGTAATTTATATATTTAATATAGTATTCACATTTCGGAAAATTGTAGGATTAATTTGTTTTCCAATGACCGAGTCCTGCATATTTCAAAGCTACAAGCAAGTAAAGTTATTCACGTAATATTCTTCAAACACGAGTGATGTCATAAGTAATATGGGGATGTATATTATACAGGTTTTGTAAACAATTATTGGAAAGTTTACGCATATTAGTTACACATTTGACAGTGTTGTGACTCAGGACATAGATATTCATAGTTACTTATGTAAAGCGAAAGCAAATTTATAAGTTAATAACACGTCTACGGAAATAATAATTATGCGTTACTATAGTAGCGACAATTCTAACCCTGAATTTTTCTGTCTCGATAATTATTACTAAATTAGGCTGTATGAATTAGACGCAAATACATTTTCTTACCTTAGAGTTTTGTGATATCGTTAGAAAGTTTCCTCAGTCTGCTCTACAGTATATAATTTGCAATAATGCTTTCTTGTATTTTCTCGATTATAATATCTTCCTCACAGTATTTTTTACTTTTCCTTTAGCTTAAAATAACGTAACATTAATGTCAGTATGATGACTCTTGAAGTGTGATGGAAGTAAAATACTGTGGTAAGTGAAATCCAGACATCTGATGGGTACTGAATAATACGATAATCAAACGTTTTCGTAATTAGGCTGTAGCTCTGTAGTTTGTTTAATTAGTGACAGATTCACTGTAGGAAGGACAAGAGTTAATAGGCAAGCGGTAGGAATTCAGGAACGGAAGAAAAACGTTGAAGCCTTACACTCTGCAGATACGGAGGAGACTTTTAAGGTAAAGGTAAGGGAAACTATAATAAGGTAAAATTTACCGTTGTGTGGTGATCAAATTAAACTTGAATTACTGTATAAGAGTGTCTTTTATATCTAAGTGTTAATTTTTAACTATTATTTGCTTTCGATTAAATCTGACTTAATTGGTGTCAGTTATTCCGTTTCCACGGTAGAACACGACGATATGACTGACCTTTGTAACACTATAGTAGCACCTGACGATCAGTCCTCTTTATTATAGCATTCCAACTGTCACAAACGTAATTTTAGAAATCGATAGGCTTTAATAATGATTTGAATGTTGTCAGTAAATAGATAAAAAAAATTAATAAATCGCTTAGTTCTAAACTCTTTTTTTTAGTCGGACATGGAGTAAAGAGTATTAAACTTTATAAATGGTAAGTAAAAGATAGATGTACAGCTTTAATCACATTCTAGGCGGAATTCGAATGTAAGTCATAGGTCTTGATAAAACTATGACAGTTCATTTCAACTGATGAAATGTAAAACATTTTTGTCTTCTTTTGAAACACTGGCTAATAAAAATACAAAGAAATGTTGCATTCATTATTGGTTGTCTTGTGGCGTGTCGACTTTGGCGTAAAAGTAAGTGCATTTTACATGTATATAAAATTTAACTTTAATTATCGAGAGACTGTTTATTATGTAAATTTGTAAAAAGTTAAATTCGATACATGTTTTTGCGTGACTGTTAACAACTTGATACTACAGTAATTGGAGGAGTAACGTTTAGATATGGCTGTATGGCTGAACAAACTAACGATAACTGCCAACAACAATTTCAGACAACAAGCAATCAAAATTCAGTAAACGTGCACACGTACCGAACAAAATACTCCCCAGATCATTGGCACAAAATATTTTTTCGTTGTGTATTATTTGTTACAATAGGAGGGGCATAAACGTTTTTATTTTCAGATTTGTGTATTCCATTAAGCATGTTTTAGATGTGCTTAGTTTTGTTGACAAAACTGTCAATATTGTTACAACGGTCTACTTGATCGTCGTAGGTACAGTGGAAAACAAAATACAAGACGCCAATTAAATCACTAATCACCAGCAACAAAACAAATAAAAATTTTTCACATTCACACGCAATAATAATGTCTACTAATAGAGTCTTGCACAATTATAAAACACATAACACAATAATTCTTTACTTTGACAAGCACTCAATCCGCACTAGCGAAAAACGCTGACGTAGTAACTGAACTGACAACCCGGGAGCTATGGCTTTATGTACGCCGCGCTGAGGCACAGTACAGTTTTCCCTCCTTAACTGCACGCCGGCTGCTTAATGCGTAGTATCTCAAGTGTTCCTGGAACTAACTAGAATCACCTACTTGAATGACGCAACAGCTGCCACACTGGTCGGGGGAGTGGAGAATGTTCTGGGTTGTTCGGTAGGCTTCTCGTAACACTGCCCCCTCCTTCGGCCTGTTGGTCAGGAACTAGCAAACCGTCTCTGAAGTAATACTTGGCCAGGCAATCTAGGTGGACGTCCTTGTGAAAGA